>OZ023268.1:36983600-37481100 GCA_964006375.1 Tillus elongatus
AATATATATATATATATATATATATATATATATATATATATATATATATATATATATATATATATATATATATATATATATATAATATATATATATATATATATATATATATATATATATATATATATATATATATATATATATATATATATATATATATATATATGTCTACTGGGAGTTTCAGCGACAATTTTATATAGTCATGGTAAGATTCGGCGACCATGTGTAAGTTTCGACGACGTCGCCAAATGTACATTTTACGTACATCGTAAGTTTTGTCGACACATACCCCTCCGTCATACCCCCACTCTTTTGCATTATTGCCAAGTTATTCTTTAGGCATATTATTCGGGGTAGAAGCTGCGTTCTCCGAAAAGTAGAAAGTAAATGTTTTTCAATTTCGATCATTAAAAGACAAAAATAGATTTGTCATTTAACATTGAAATTTTGAAATACAACATATATTATGTTTGTTTATATCAGTGAGATCATCTTCTCGGAAATGAAGTCAGTCAACTTGTATCTATCGTGGCTTTTTTTTCCTCTAAGGATTGTCATCAATTTGGGATTTTAGTGTCACCTTTTTCGCGACTTATGTGTTTATATCAGCAAATCGCCAGTAGTGTAACATGTTATTACTTAAGACAATGGCATGACGTCATGGGTCAGCTACAATGTAAACTTATCATCAGATTTCACTACATCTTAAGAGCACCTTTCCACCTTTCATCAATTAGTAAATTGTTAAATTTTAGTACAAGTTCTGCCGACGGAGACTAAGGTACAATTCTATGAATTTGACTGGAAATGTTGGCAATTACCGAGTGTAGAGGATCCAGTACATACAGGTGTCCCACGTATACCTTCCATTAGCCGTTTCTGGAGTACGGTTTACAATTGAATCCTTAAAATTCAGGCACGTAGGTTTCTCAAAATTTCCAGTCCACTGAAAATATTGACGTTAGTATGGGACCTCCGGTTATACCGAAAAAAGACGTCAACTATCTTATTTCAAATGGAAGATGGTGTTTTTTTATTACGGATCTAGATTGCTTGTCAAATTGTATAGCATGTTTTACTAATTTGCGCTCATTTTAAAAACATTTTTGAAAGTCTTACCGTAAATACTTCTCCAATATCATAAGAAACATGTATAATTTTGTGCTCTTTTGGAAGAAAATAATAAATTCCTAAAACCAATTTTCTATAAATAAGTAGCTGTAAAAAAATAACTATGCACCCAACATACAGCTATATAAGTTAAGAACCTCCTTATTTGGGGCGTGTCTAAGTGAAATGATGTTTTAAAATGGTCCCATTTCTTAATGAAAATTCACTAAAAATAACTGATGACGTCATCCTTCATAACTACCGACATTTAAATATGCTGGTGAAACATGTATTTTTATCAAAGACAATTTACGTGTTCGATTTTTTTTGAAAAAGTAATTAAAACTTAAAAAAGCATTCCTAATCTGGTAACCCTCAGATATAACTGATAGAGACATTACATAAGCACAATGTTTGCCTGGAAATATTCAGTATTTGCATACATGTTCTTCCCAATTTATATAGAACTTCAAGAATATCACATATTTGACTTGATATATTATAGTCATATAAACTTTATATATTTGCTTGATTGTATACAGTATTCCTATATCTAGAAGTTGAAAAATAGCATTTTGGTTCGTAATTTTGAGATATTAGTGATCAAGTTGAATGTGCGCATGCTCCGTTCTTCGAAGGGGACTTAAAGCCGTCGGTCCCGTGTCCATGTGATGTTGAGCACGTTTTTTTTAAATTTTTGTAACGTCGGGCTATTTACGCAACTATGGCTAATCATCGACGCCAGGGAGCAGTTTTGCTTCGCCAACCTGAAATTTCTGCCGAATCCGTCCCGTTTTTGTAAGAGGGGTAAGGAACTTCAGCGTGCCCAACATCGCATGGTACACGGGACCGACGTCTTAACATCCCCTCCGAAGGACGATGCACACGCAATCAACTTGCTCATACACAATGCCGCCCCACCGATAGATGTTAGATTTCAGTATGTACTGAATGGCGCGGCCGAGAATTGAACCGGTGTATCTGCACTTACTAGCCTGTGTACAAACCAGCAACGCTACCCCAATGGCAAATTTTAGGGACGTTAAAAAATAGTTAACCTCCCGCTCCAAAAAGTCGTTGCACTATTTCGAGATTTAAAATGTTTTCCAATTGAGCTTTACTTTGAACCATAGATAAATTATAACCCTCAATACTCTATGTTTTGAACTAATTATATATAATGTGGTATATTCTCATAAATAATTTATTTCTCTATGTTAGACTACTATTCAGAAGTTTTTTGGAACTAAACGTAATTTCTGTACTCATTATTATTATTATTATTATTATTATTATTATTATTATTAATCAAATGTCATTGCTGATTAAATATAATTATTGTTGCTTTTTACGCGAGACTTATTGTTATAATAATGTAAAAAGACTTTATTTTTCGTGTTATATGATTTGGGTGAGTAAGTGTAGAGGCAGAGGCAGAGGCAGATGGAAATGGCAGAATTAACAAATGTAAGTATGATGCTTTATTTTTATTTGATTTCATTTTTAATAAATAGACTCATCATGCGGATTTACGAAAAACTAATTTGCGATCCTTAAATTTTGTATTATCTGTGGACAGTACTATATGTTTTGTGATTTCACTAATTAGCCTAATTTGTAGTTATAAATTATTGAACATATAGTCATAATTGCGACTGTTTCAGCAGCAACATTCAGTTGTACATTTCCCTGAGGATGGTATTATCTATGCTTGCCCGAATTCATTTGTTAAAGATGGAAAAACTTGTCAGCTAGTACGGTATCACAACAAAAAGTATTACAGAGGAAATGTTATATTCAAAGGTGGTAAGTTTTTATTTATAATGCTAACCTGCTACAGTGAGAAATGTTTATATAATTTAACATTTTGGTCCTAACTTCAAATATTCCGATGGACAGTTACAGACATCAAAATTCAAAAGGTTCCTTGAAAATGTATAAAAATAATCAAAATAGTCACAAAATTTTATCAGGAAAGATCATGTTTTTTATTCAATCTATGTTTATCTTTTTATATGAAGTTCACCAAATAACCTAAATATTAATACTTTTCATATACGCAGAGTACTGTAGCATCAATCTGAAGGATTACCCTTTCCATACATCCTATCAACTTCTGTATATTGTTTTATAGGATTCTTGTAAGTGATTCTGAAATTTTTCTTTTAGATGTTGAAGTTGCAACTAGAATGGTGAATCAGCTGACATCATTTCCCAGAATAATTTTCAACAGAAACAAGACCTCCGTTGAAAATGTGTTTAATTCTGATTCATTTACAAACGGTTCCGAATTCCCAAAAAATGTAGACTTGAGTGATGATTGTTTGATTCAGTTAGCAAAGGATACTGAAGTTGCTCTATTTGCAAATATAAATGGGAGTAATGAGGAAATATTTTATGATTTTATACATCACACAAGCTCTGAGATAAGCATGGACAGCGAACTAACTGAACCTGATCCTCATAATTACACTGTTGCAATTAGTCAAAATGATATTGGATTTACTCCAGATATTATTGAGAATAATGATAATGATTCTACAATTACAACACAAGAAACAACATATCAAAGTATAAGTTATGCAAGTTCCGAGATAACCTTTAATAATGAACTCATTCAACCCAGCCCTTACAAAGACCAAGTTAAAACACCTATAAGTAATTGTAATACAAATTTAAGAGTTTCTAAGAGGGAGTTTTGTATATTTTGCAAGAGACTGACCACACAAATTGCTCGTCATTTTACCAGTACTCATAAAACTGAAGTACAAGTTCAGAAATTCTATTATCTTCCCAAAGGTAAACAATTTTCAGTCCTACATATTTATGATAAATGATAATGTGCATAATCAAGTTTCTGATTTAGTCACTATTTTAAGGTATGGAAGTTAATTACTGTTGGTAATAGAATAACTGGAAAATGTTGAGGTTTTTCATTATAATAAATAATTTATAAAGAAATGAAAATTTATCCGGCAAAATGCTCATAAAAGTATCCGTAAATTGTGACATAGTAGCCTCAAAGCACCTGATTGGTAAACCTGAACTATCTGTAGTTTGTGACGTAGTAACCCTAACGGTCTGTAGCTTGTGAACGTAATAAATCTAACAATCTGTACCTTGTGATGTAATAACCCTAACTGAAACTCAAATTTTTAACCTGAAATGTTGCAATCTTTGATATTAGAAGGCTTAGAAAAAAATAAATAACTGGTGTGTAAGACTCATATTTATGCGAACTTTCGAAATATGCCATAGAAAACTGTGTTACAACCCCAATATTATTGTAGCAAGTGTAGAAAAGCATCATATATTATGCATTTTATTTGGGAAAGATTAGCACTGCAGTTGAATCACCACAAAGTGATCTGATTCATGCAAGGATTATTTTGATTAAAGAACTGTAATTTTAAAAAAGTCTGGAAGTAGCAAGTGTGTGATGATAGTGAATTTTCAAAAAATGTTTTTAATGGCAAATATGTCTTTCTTAAAGGCATCAAATTTGGTAAACAGTATAACCTTTATAGTAAGAACAGTGTACCATATTGCTATATTTCATCAAGACAGTTTTATTGCTTGAAAAAGAACCAACATTTTCCGAAAAACTGCCAATATCACACAGAGCTTTTTGATAAAAATTCAAAAAGAAATTTTCGCATAAAAATTATAAATAGTTTCTTTTACAAAAAATTGCCATTTTGCAGAAACAAGCTAAAGAATGTTACACAAAAGTATATATTTTTATGAAAATGTGAATTTTAAATAACTTATGAAACATTGATTATTAATTAACAATATTTCAGACCAATTTTACAAAACATGATTTTAGTGAAAAGACAGTTGACTACTAGAATTGTATATAAAAATAGACAAAAAAAATATTTAAAGTTGATTCCTATGTGAACCATGATATGAGACTATGAATGTAAATATTTCCAAAACTAGAGAGTGAGGTATAATGAGTGTACAAAATTCACTAAAAGTAGTGTATTGAAAACAATTAAAGAACTTTATGATTTTATAACATAAGTTACTACCATTAGATATTACGTACTATTTCTGTCTTCCTTTATTCTTTTAATTTGTTATGGTAATTATCTAGCTTGTGATAAGTGATATCACATTCAAGCTTTTTCTTTGCTTTGGAGGCATGAATTGCAGAAAAAATTATATTTTTCAAAAGTAACAAAAATACTATTTGGCTTTTAAAATAACACATATTAATATAAAATTTATCAAATTTTAGGATGCACAGAGAGAAAAAAACAAATCGAGACTTTAAGAAAGGAAGGTCAGTTACAATACAATACACAGCCGGAACGAGAAACAGATGAGCAGTTTATTACTGTCAGAAGACCAATACTTGGACTAAACCGGAGAAGAGAAGACTATTATCCATGTCCCAAATGCCATGGTTATTATTCGAAATTTGCTCGTCGACAGCATTCAAAAAAATGTGATGTAAGAATGAAAGGAACACGGACAACAAATTATTTTGGTCGTATGTTTATAAGGAAAATACATGACTCTGCCTCAAAAAAAATGAAAGAAACTATTTTGCCACCACTCAGGGATGATATTTATACACAAGTGGTTTGCTCTGATTTTCTCATTATTCGGTGTGGAAACATTTGGACAGAGAAGTATGCAAACGAGTGGGATGCTACACTGATCAGACATAAACTGAGGTTGATGGCTCGTTTATTTACGTCTGTACAATCTATAACAAACACAGTGACAGATTTCTCAAGTATTTTGACGCCTGGTAACTACAAGTTTGTCAAAGAAGGCCTGAATAAAGTTGCCAGCTTTGAAGAAAGTAAACAAATATATAAGGCCCCCTCTACTGCTGCAGAATTAGGCACTCTAATAAAAAAAGTAACGAAAATCTACAACACTTACTTAATCGAAAATCAAGAAGATAGCAAAAAAAAATTACTTAAAGATTTCGTCGACTTACTAGAACAGGATCTGTCAGATAGAATCAATCGAACAGTTGTGGAAAATCAGACTTACTTTAAACATCAAAAGAAAGTAAATTTGCCTTCAAATCAAGACATAAAAAAGCTTGTTATTTATGTACACAAAAAAAGGATAAAATTTTTGGAATTATTCAAATCTTCAGTAACTTTGGGAAATTATGTAAAATTAGCCTCATATACTTTGATATCATTGTTAATCTTCAACCGTCGAAGAGCTGGAGAAATGGAACGACTTTTGGTAGAAAATTACAAAAAGTATGAGGAATTTAAAGAATCAACAGATCCAAAAATATTGGAAAGTCTGTCTCCAGAAGGTCGGGCAGCAGTATCAAACTATGTGAGAGTCTTGTTACGTGGAAAACTGGGACGCACAGTTTCTGTTATCATTCAAAAAGATATTAAAGTGTGCATGGACCATCTTATTAAAAACAGAGTAAAGGTGGGTATATCACATACTAACCCTTATGTGTTTGGATTACCAACTTTGTCAGATGGTCGTAATCGGTATATAAGAGCATGTAAGCTGATGAGAGAATATAGCGAAAAGTGTGGGGCAGAAAATCCAGTCACACTTCGGGGAACTACATTACGAAAGCATATTGCCACTCAAGCAGTTACACTTCAGTTGAATGATGCAGAAATTATAGATTTGGCAACTTTCATGGGACATGCCGAAAAAATCCATCGTGAGCACTATAGACTGTCAATTGGGGTTAGAGAGGTCGGAATTATATCCAAATTACTTGAGAAGGCTCAAGGAATGGAAAGTGATAATCCAATCTGTCAACAAGAAAATTTGCCTACCACTTTAAAAACAAATACAACTCCAATGTTGGGCAATATTTTAAATTCAAATACATTTGAAGCTTTTAACAGTTCACCATCAGAATGTAATCCAAGCTCTCCCACTTCATCAAGGTATTCAAATTCAGACACAGAAACTTCTTCAGAGGATGAAGAATTAAATCCTGCTTTAAATAGTAAGTTGACAAGCTTTTGAACAGAATATTGCACGATGTGTCTTCAGAAGCATTCGTCTAAAAGTAATTTTTATTAATGTTGACATAACACTTCACTTCAAACATTTTGATATAAATCTGTAATATGTCTATTCTGTGAGTACTGTGTAACAGCAACGGTTTGTTAAAAGTAGTTTATTCCTTTGTTTCTCACAATTCTTGTTGAATGTCAGCAACACTCTTGATTTCTGGAAATGCTTTTGATCGCTAAGTTTCTAAAAAAAAAATGTGTTGTGATGATGTTTTTGACATTTATGTAGTGTTTAGAATCCGTTTTCATTTGTGGTTGGTTGATTATTCTTATAGCACAATGCTCATTATATCAAACTGAATTTTGTAAACTATTGTTGAATCGGGAGCAGCTTAATTTGTATACATTTGATTCTTGCAGTTGCTGTTGTGTGTATTGTAAAAAGTTATAGAATTAGTAGTTTCATTATAGTTCTAAGAATTTAGATTATTTCAGCAAAATAAGTTAGGAATATGTGCTTTTTATCATCATTAGTGACTTTAAAATGATGGCAAGTGTAAATTTTTAGCAAAGAAGTGGAGTAATATGTATTTCAACATAGAATTTTCTCAATGTCTTTGGTTGGTAAACTTGAACCAAATGCCCCTGTTATAATTATTATTAGAATCACTGTAATTTTGCCTTGAACTTTGTACTAGAAATGGTTCTTGTTTCAGGGTCTTTGAACACACATCATCAGATGAGAAAATCTTGGTCTTGCGAGGAACGAGAAGTACTGGAAGCAACATTTTCAGATTTCATAAAAAAAGGAAAAGTACCTGGTTTACATGAATGTCAGAGAGTTTTGAAGGAACATCCTGAGTTACTTGCAGGGCGAACTCCCACAACTATCAAAGCATGTATAAATAATTTGATCACTTCTAAACAGAACTCTGTCTGCCAGGTTAGCGTACCATCTAGACGAAGCTGGTCATCTGCAGAGAAGAAGGTATTGTTTACTGAGTTTAAGAATGAAATTAAAGCTGGCAAGTTGCCATCTAAAAAGCAATGTGATGAAATTATTCAGAAATATCCAGAAGTGTTTAATTCTAGACATCCATCTCTTATCAAAACATATATTTCAAATGAATTCCGAAAACGAGGGGAGTATGAAAAGTTTACATAATTTTAGAGGACTATGTTGTTGATGAATATGGTTGCCTATTTATTTTTTAGTTATTATATACTGTGTTAAATGTTTGAAGTTTTAGTCGGTAAATTAAGTTTATATCTGTTTTTATGGTTTGAAATGCTTTTTTTATTTTTGTTGTATGTAAAAGTTTAAGTTGATATTTTGTAAGCTAAGTTATCTTTTGTTTTAAAATGATGAAATAGCTTGTTTATTTATTCGTTATTGAGTTTAAAGTTTAAGTTTGTAGTTAGAAAAATATGTTTATCGCTGTTGTATTTCTGAGACATCACCTGCAAAGTTGAATGTACTTAAGAGCCGGTATTTGCTATCTAGTTCTCTATTTCCTCTTGGAATTCAAAACCGCTTCATGTCTTGAGCAGAAAATGCTTTGTGTTATATGTTTACATTATATATACTGAATGCTAAATAACATAAAACATTTAATGAATGTTGAACATTTCATGTTTAAATTTGTACTCGGTATACAAAGTCTACTAAAGAGGTCCCTTTTTACAAGAAAATAACCCCGAGTTCAATAAATAAAGCTTTTGTATGGAAAAAATTCATAATTATGTTTGGGACTACAAATGTCATTTTTGACAAAACATTTGAAATATGTTAAAATAACAAAGTTGATATCTGCTTCCGGTATAACCGAAAGTGATACCACTTTTAAATTATTTTAACCGAATTACCCCCATCGACATTAATATAATAGCAAATTTTCAAACATTTTCTGTGTCTATTTTTTGAGAAATCAATCGATGCAGTTCGTGGTGAGACACCTTGTACATTAAGGGTAGAATTAAAAACATAAGGCAGAATGTTTTCTTTCTAGAAGGCTTAATATTGTACAAGAAATCAAATCTTCAAACAAAATCGTTTTTGTTTCTTGGTCACATACCAATCGTGCAATATAAAATTTGTTAAGCCTAGCAATAATTAATTTTCTAATAAATATGTATTGTCTATATTTTATATTAAACCATAAATTTCACTGTTTTTGTATTTTCTTTTCAATAAACAATTACAACTTCTTAGTCTTTTCTTAAAATATTATGTACATACTACTACATTTGCTCGTAAGTTAAGTCCATGTGATTTCTCTGACTTCTAAATTAGGCAGCTGCCTGAGCTGGTCCTGTCACTTTGTAGAGTATAGAGAAATACCTAAGCAACGGATTCCAGGTTCAAGAGCGAATTGTGAAATTTGGGATTCAAGTGGTTGGGCAGATATAGTCAGTCGCTTGGAACGATGCTCGTAAGTTAAGAATGTGTGGTTGATAACGGATCTGAAGAGAACGAATGCACAGAAAAAAAATCTATCAGGATCCTAGTTTTTCCGATACTTTTTTCCTGTGCTGCCGTTAATTCATAGGGCTATCAAAAAGTAATAAATAAGAGTAGTACCTTTTTACCACAGAAATATTCAAAATGTCCATGTGTTTTGTGTATTTCTGTACATATAACAGTCAATACCAGACTTTACAGTTGCTACTTACCCTAGGAATCAATTGCCTAGACAGAGAAGTCAAATAAACAGAGTTACTGGTTGCATAAATCTAAAAATTCAGTTGAATGATATGTTGCACCTGCTATGGGTCGCTCAAATATGGACTCCCGAAAATTACTTTTACCCAAAAGGTATAATTGTGATATAACTAATATGGTAAGATGACCAAACTTTTCATATTTTTGGAGCACTAGAAATACAAATATAGTGCTGTGGAAAATATCACTTATATGTCGCAGTGGCCAAACCAAATATGAATTTCTATAAATTAACAAAAAATGCACATATTGTATACAGAGATGTAAATATGGTGCGTATAGTTAATTAATAGCTGTAGCGCTGCTGGCCGGTGCACAGACTAGTAAGTGCAGATACCCGGGTATGAATCTCGGTCGCGCCACTCGGTACATACAGAAATTTAATAACATCTATCAGAGCGGTGGTATTGTGTGTGAGCAAGTTGAATGTTTGTGTGTACCGTCCTTCGGAGGGGACGTTGTGCCGTTGGTTCCGTGTATCATGCGATGTTTGGCACGTAAAAAATCCCTACCCTCTTTACAGAAAGGAAGCAGTTCGGAAATTTTTCCAAGTTAGTGAGGTGAAAATGCTTCCTGGCGTCGGTGATTGACAGTAGTGGCGGACGTTGAATAAATTAAAAAACGAATGTGTCAGGGTGACCAAATGAAATATATATTTCCAGTAATCAACAAAAATATGTGAATGCTGCATGGAATCATGCAAATATAATATGTGTATGTAATGTCTGTACCACTAATATCTCAGGATGACCAAATCCAGTATGTCATCTTTAAAATATACTACTTAGTATAAAAAAATATAAAGGTTTTGAAGTTCTAGAAATTAGCAAAACATGCAAATACTTTATATAACCGTGAAAACATGATGCTTGTAGATTATGTCTATATCACTATAATATGTCAGAATGACCAAACCGAATGTGATATTTTTGAAGTTCTAGTATTAGCAAGGACATGCAAATACTGTATACACACATGTAAATATGATGTGTCTAGATAATGTGTATATCACTAATATCTCAGAATGACCAAACCGAATGTGATATTTTGACGTTCTAGAATTAGCAAGGACATGCAAATACTGTATACACACATGTAAATATGATGTGTGTAGATAATGTGTATATCACTGATATCTCAGGATGACCACACAGAATGTGATATTTTGACGTTCTAGAATTAGCAAGGGCATGCAAATACTGTATACACACATGTAAATATGATGTGTGTAGATATTGTGTATATCACTAATATCTCAGGATGACCACACCGAATGTGATATTTTGACGTTCTAGAATTAGCAAGGGCATGCAAATACTGTATACACACATGTAAATATGATGTGTGTAGATATTGTGTATATCACTAATATCTCAGGATGACCACACCGAATGTGATATTTTGACGTTCTAGAATTAGCAAGGACATGCAAATACTGTATACACACATGTAAATATGATGTGTGTAGATAATGTGTATATCACTGATATCTCAGGATGACCACACAGAATGTGATATTTTGACGTTCTAGAATTAGCAAGGGCATGCAAATACTGTATACACACATGTAAATATGATGTGTCTAGATAATGTGTATATCACTGATATCTCAGAATGACCAAACCGAATGTGATATTTTGACGTTCTAGAATTAGCAAGGACATGCAAATACTGTATACACACATGTAAATATGATGTGTGTAGATATTGTGTATATCACTAATATCTCAGGATGACCACACCGAATGTGATATTTTGACGTTCTAGAATTAGCAAGGGCATGCAAATACTGTATACACACATGTAAATATGATGTGTGTAGATATTGTGTATATCACTAATATCTCAGGATGACCACACCGAATGTGATATTTTGACGTTCTAGAATTAGCAAGGGCATGCAAATACTGTATACACACATGTAAATATGATGTGTGTAGATAATGTGTATATCACTGATATCTCAGGATGACCAAACCGAATGTGATATTTTGACGTTCTAGAATTAGCAAGGACATGCAAATACTGTATACACACATGTAAATATGATGTGTGTAGATAATGTGTATATCACTGATATCTCAGGATGACCACACAGAATGTGATATTTTGACGTTCTAGAATTAGCAAGGGCATGCAAATACTGTATACACACATGTAAATATGATGTGTGTAGATATTGTGTATATCACTAATATCTCAGGATGACCAAACCGAATGTGATATTTTGACGTTCTAGAATTAGCAAGGGCATGCAAATACTGTATACACACATGTAAATATGATGTGTGTAGATAATGTGTATATCACTGATATCTCAGGATGACCACACAGAATGTGATATTTTGACGTTCTAGAATTAGCAAGGACATGCAAATACTGTATACACACATGTAAATATGATGTGTGTAGATAATGTGTATATCACTGATATCTCAGGATGACCACACATAATGTGATATTTTGACGTTCTAGAATTAGCAAGGGCATGCAAATACTGTATACACACATGTAAATATGATGAGTGTAGATAATGTGTATATCACTGATATCTCAGGATGACCAAACCGAATGTGATATTTTGACGTTCTAGAATTAGCAAGGGCATGCAAATACTGTATACACACATGTAAATATGATGTGTGTAGATAATGTGTATATCACTGATATCTCAGGATGACCACACAGAATGTGATATTTTGACGTTCTAGAATTAGCAAGGACATGCAAATACTGTATACACACATGTAAATATGATGTGTGTAGATAATGTGTATATCACTGATATCTCAGGATGACCACACATAATGTGATATTTTGACGTTCTAGAATTAGCAAGGGCATGCAAATACTGTATACACACATGTAAATATGATGAGTGTAGATAATGTGTATATCACTGATATCTCAGGATGACCAAACCGAATGTGATATTTTGACGTTCTAGAATTAGCAAGGGCATGCAAATACTGTATACACACATGTAAATATGATGTGTGTAGATAATGTGTATATCACTGATATCTCAGGATGACCACACAGAATGTGATATTTTGACGTTCTAGAATTAGCAAGGGCATGCAAATACTGTATACACACATGTAAATATGATGAGTGTAGATAATGTGTATATCACTAATATCTCAGGATGACCAAACCGAATGTGATATTTTGACGTTCTAGAATTAGCAAGGGCATGCAAATACTGTATACACACATGTAAATATGATGTGTGTAGATAATGTGTATATCACTGATATCTCAGGATGACCACACAGAATGTGATATTTTGACGTTCTAGTATTAGCAAGGACATGCAAATACTGTATACACACATGTAAATATGATGAGTGTAGATAATGTGTATATCACTGATATCTCAGGATGACCACACAGAATGTGATATTTTGACGTTCTAGTATTAGCAAGGACATGCAAATACTGTATACACACATGTAAATATGATGTGTGTAGATAATGTGTATATCACTGATATCTCAGGATGACCACACCGAATGTGATATTTTGACGTTCTAGACTTAGCAAGGACATGCATATACTGTATACACATGTAAGTATGATGTGTGTAGATAATGTGTATATTACTGATATCTCAGGATGACCAAACCGAATGTGATATTTTGACGTTCTAGAATTAGCAAGGACATGCAAATACTGTATACACACATGTAAATATGATGAGTGTAGATAATGTGTATATCACTGATATCTCAGGATGACCAAGCAGAATGTAGTATTTTTGAAGTTCTAGAATTAGCAAGGACATGCAAATACTGTATACACACATGTAAATATGATGAGTGTAGATAATGTGTATATCACTAATAACTCAGGATGACCAAACCGAATGTGATATTTTGACGTTCTAGAATTAGCAAGGACATGCAAATACTGTATGCACACATATAAATACGATGTGTGTAGATAATGTGTATATCACTGATATATCAGGATGACCAAACCGAATGTGATATTTTGACGTTCTAGAATTAGCAAGGACATGCAAATACTGTATACACACATGTAAATATGATGTGTGTAGATAATGTGTATATCACTGATATCTCAGGATGACCACACAGAATGTGATATTTTGACGTTCTAGAATTAGCAAGGACATGCATATACTGTATACACATGTAAGTATGATGTGTGTAGATAATGTGTATATTACTGATATCTCAGGATGACCAAGCAGAATGTAGTATTTTTGAAGTTCTAGAATTAGCAAGGACATGCAAATACTGTATACACACATGTAAATATGATGAGTGTAGATAATGTGTATATCACTAATAACTCAGGATGACCAAACCGAATGTGATATTTTGACGTTCTAGAATTAGCAAGGACATGCAAATACTGTATACACACATGTAAATATGATGTGTGTAGATAATGTGTATATCACTGATATCTCAGGATGACCAAGCAGAATGTAGTATTTTTGAAGTTCTAGAATTAGCAAGGACATGCAAATACTGTATACACACATGTAAATATGTTGAGTGTAGATAATGTGTATATCACTAATAACTCAGGATGACCAAACCGAATGTGATATTTTGACGTTCTAGAATTAGCAAGGACATGCAAATACTGTATGCACACATATAAATACGATGTGTGTAGATAATGTGTATATCACTGATATATCAGGATGACCAAACCGAATGTGATATTTTGACGTTCTAGAATTAGCAAAGACATGCAAATACTACACACATGTAAATATGATGTGTGTAGATAATGTGTACATCACTGATATCTCAGGATGATCAAACCGAATGTGATATTTTTGAAGTTCTAGAATTAGCAAGGGCATGCAAATACTGTATACACACATGTAAATATAATGTGTGTACACAATGTGTATATCACTACCCAGACAGCACATACACATTCTGAGAATATACTATGAATGTTTCGAAAAAATATTCAAACATCCCCAGAATATTCACTCAAGGTACGAAATATATTCATAGAACATTCTATGAACATGACAATTGGACAGATTCTGTCATTCTAATAATGTTCTCAGAATGTTATTTATAATATTCTTAGCAGCTCCCAGTATGTTCTGAAAATGTTCCACGAACATTCAATGAATCTTCTCAAAATGTTCATACATATACTAATGGGAACATTGCGTCCTTTAAAAAGATATACAGGTGTTTCGCATAAGAACCGACATAGAGCAAGTTATGTAGGGGAACCTAAAATATAGTGATTTAATGCAACTTACCCCTATACTAAGGTGCACCCCTGAGAAGCTACAGGCATTCAACGTGCGTTTTTCAATTTAGAAAAAAATCAATATCTCAGTAATACTTCAACTTAGAAAAACCAAATTTGGTACACATTTTAGGTGTACCAAGAGCAATATTCGATGGTGAGTAGAGTTCAATTGAAGCATTTCAGTTTTGGATAGGAGTGATGCACTCATAAAATGTGACAGAATTTTTTAACCTATTGGCAGAATTACAAAAAATATTATTTCATTTTTTGTGGAAGTAAATTCTAAAACTTTTTCCCCCTTTACTTTTCAAAAAACTTGTGTCGTTTTCAAGAAAATCCCGAATAACTAAAGAAACCTATTTAATCAATGTTACTTAAAACTTAAAATCATCAAAAATCAATAGATGCCTATGAAATTATCACGTTGAAGAATTTCTATAACTTATCGGTAGCATTTTTTTAAATTTTTTGTTCGTTTCCTAATAAATTATACTTGTTCACACTTTTTTCCTGATTGTCAAATTTGACATATATATAAGTTTATCGGCAAATATTGAATTTTTCATGATTTTTAGTAATATTGATAAAATATGTTTTTCAGTTATTCGTGTTTTTCTTGAAAAGAAAGTTTTTTGAAATAAACAACAGTAACACAAGTTTACGTTAAATTCGTCATATAATGAAAAAATAATTTAATAAATCCGCCAATACTTTGAGATTCTAAGGGTGCATCACCCATAATTAACCCTTTCAAATGCCTCAATTGAACTCTATACGTACCTTTGATTAATACTCTTGGTACACTTAGAACATGTACTAATTTCCTTTTTTCAAGTTAAAGTGTTATGGAGATATTGATTTTTTTCGAAATTTGAAACCACACTTATAACTTCTCAGTGGTGCAACAAATGTTGCATTAAATCACCTTATTTTAGATTCACCTACATGCCCCTGCTCTGTGCCGATTCTTATGAGAAACACCCTGTATAATTTTTTTTGGAATAATACAGAAATTAAGGAAATGCAAAGCTATGAAATATTGGATTTATCTCCAAAATTTACTGATTTTCCTCTATCTAACTGGCCTTGTATATATTTTCATATAACCCAAATATATGTTAGAGTTGAACTGCAATCACTCACCCTTGTGTAGGTTACCATCATTATTCCAGTGGCTACACACACCTGTAAACTCATGTTCAGATACTTAACAAGTCAACAGTTTGGGTATTTCACATTTATTCAGGTTATGTATATACTTATAAATACAAAGAAATGTCTGTGATTAAAATTTATGAAAACAATTTGAAACGTCAACAACATAAAAATAAAATAAAGATAACAATTCTTGGAATTGCCACAAAATTTAATAGGCAAATACCAGGTGCCACTACATGAACAGACCACCATATACAGGCATCTCGGAAACTATTGAATATACAGATTTGGTCAAATGTGGACAACACCCTAGATATTTAATTAAGGTACATAAATATTTGCCTCAAGAGATAGCTATATATTAACAAGAAAAAAGACCTATCTTGTGAGACCCATGTGATGCTGTGTGTTAATTAGATTATATAGTGCATTCAAAAAATTTCAGTTTGTGTTTCTATGAATTATGGAATTTGAGATGGAACGCAGTGCATATTTTGTATGAAATATGGTAATAAAGTTGCTGAAACATAGAGAAAACAGACAAATGTTCACTTCCACATAACTGCCTTCATCTCACTTATTGGAACCTATCGGTTTTGTGAAATTCGTGTCCTTTTTCTTGTTAATATAAAGATGAAAACAATTGGTATTTACCAGTAAAGATGGCATTAATCAAAACAACATAAGTTGTGTATTTTACATCAGTGATTAACGAAGATGTCATGAAATTATTGTTTCCATTTTTGTACTGATTATTTGTTTTCTAAATTTGATTTGGATAAAGAAGTAAGAAACGTGAATTCTCATTAAAACTGAGGCAAAAATTAAAAGCTATCCTTTTTATAAAAACATGGGAAAAGAACAATAAGTGAAAGTGAAAAGTTTCAACACGCCATTTTTATCTGGTGATTTACGTGGAAAGGGATACTGTAATAATAATGCAATCTTTTTTTATGAAAGGCGTGTCGTTTTTCATACTCGAATAAATAGGTTTTTGCAAAAATTGTTATATGGCAACAATGTGTTTTAAATCTCACCTCCCCTCTAAAGGTAATGTCGCTAAAACTTGCAATATATGCCTTTTTGAAAAGTGGGGTTCCGTGTCGTCAAAACTTACATTATACATATATATATATATATATATATATATATATATATATATATATATATATATATATATATATATATATATATATATATATATATATATATATATATATATATATATATATATATAGACATATCGGAATTAAAACCGACTGCAAATATTGGTTCTGAGAGCTCAAACATAGCAATCTTCTCATTCGTCAATTCTTTCTACAAAAATTTAAAATTAACTAAAAATACCTATTACATTGGACATATTTTGGTAATGTCATAGAGATATAATAATATGTTTCTGTAAAAGTAAACAGAAATTTGCAAAATACCTTACCCGTTATAATCGCTTTATTACATACTAATTGCTTTTAGTGGAATTCGACATCAGGTAGTCACCCTGGCTTATCGACCCTAAGCGCCCTGATGATGACATGCCATGCCGTTTTATTTCTCCCGTTCTAGCCCCTTAATTGTGACCACGTGGTGGAAAAAAATAATGGCAACAGTATTTAGGGGCCCTCTTCAAATTTACAGTATATCACAAACGTTAACCATGGACGGACGTATAAACTCAGAGCTGTACGTCATTATTGAAGATGGTCGACGGTCTCCTCTAGTAATAGATGACACGGAGTTCACCATCATTTTAGAAGAGCAACCCGTCGGGAACGCTCTTCTGGACGATGTGGAAGGGGAACTTGAGGTAAGTGTAAAATACAGTTTTCATTTTTCAATATTTAAACTTTTTATTATACATTACAGGTTGCTGCAGAAGAATACGAGTGGGAGGATGAATTCGATTTGGCGGAACGGGAATATCAAAGTGACACAAAAGAGGACGAAGAAAGTGCAGTAGAAGAGGAGGAAGAAGAAGTAGAAGATTTCTACGATCCTAGCAGTCCAGAGCCCGGATATGGCAGCAGCTAAGTTGAGCCCAAAGCTCAAAATTATTTTTCAGTAATGCTTTTTGACTGACGACTTTCATGTTTTTTCTTTGTAAAACCTCTGTAGGTAAAACTAATGTAGACAATAAAATATAGACACATAAAATATATTCCAATAATAGTATGTAAGTTAAATTGTAAAGTATGAATGTGAAAGAATGATTCAAATGTATACATTCTAAGTAATAATAGTTGAATCATTCTTGAGACAAAGCCTAAATTAACATTGTAATGTATATGACTGATTTTTCAATAAAGATTTATTATTATCATTTTTCTTCTATGCTTTCAAAAGTATTTACTTTTAAATTAAATCCTCAAAACCAGGCTTCTCGGATAGAAATATAAATTCTGGGCGCAACCAATTCATTACGGTAGTGAATTTTTATAAAAACAATGTGTTATTAGTTTAGCTTCCAATTACAAGTTATAAGAAAAACACTTCATTTAATTAGTAACAGTGAAGCATAAAGTAGATAAGGGTAATTAAGAAAATACGTTGTGGAAATTCGTCTTTACGTTGCGGGATGTTGTAGTTGCAAAATTATTGGTATTATTGTTTTTTCGCTTGTCCCATACAGTAAGTTGAAACTACATTTTCTTAAATGGATGTTTTCTGCTTTCAACCCTTTTCTCCTATTTTTTTTTGATCAAAAAATTTATGTGGATAATTTTAACTTCGTAGGTGTGTAAATTGCATCAAGAGGTGTGTTGCACGGGAAAATCGTACCAGTTTTTCGTGAATATTTTTAATTTTTTCGGAAAATTATCCCAATAAACACACGTGCGTTTAATAAACGTCTATTTTACGTAAAGACCGTTGATAAAACGTTATCAGTTATAAAAATTAACGTTGAGTTCTAGGCTAAAAAGGCAACGTTACCATTTCTTCGTTGTAAAGACGTTAATTATGAAGAGTTTTTAGACATAATATTTAAACGTTATTTCAACACATTTCGCCTATCAAAAAACTACGTTTAGTTGAGATTAATACGTTGAATATATGTATTTTATTAAACATTTTATAAGCGAAAGATATTTTGTGTGGTATAAACGTTGTAAAGACCTTATTGATGAAGAGTATAATATTTAAACGTTGATCATCTGGTTTTTTTGTGCACCTCTTTTCCAGATCCATGTTTAAAATGCCACCACAATATTAAACCAACAATATAGTTTAAAATAAAAATGTCAGATAAAACAGGCTCTGACCTTTACTTATACCATACTTAAGGCACTGGTGGCTACCCACCAAAAATGCATTGTATATATTTTTGTTCAATAAACAGTTTTTATTATTATTATTATTTAAACGTTGTTTCAACACAGTTAGCCTACCAAAAACCTACATGAAGTTAGGATTCATACAAAAATACACGTATTTTATCAGACATTTTATAAGTGAGAGATATTTATGTGATATAAACGTTATATTTAAAACAACTGTTTTTCTAATTTTTGTAAAAAAAAAGCAACGAAACAATTTGTCATTGTAAAAGACCTTATTAATTAAGTGTTTTTAAACATAATATTTAAAGATGGTGTCATCACAATTCGCCTATGAAACACATGCATGAAGTAGGGATTCATACATAAAATATACGTCTATTACCAGACATTTTTTAAGCGAGAGATATTTTATGTGATATAAACGATATATTTAAAACCACTATTTTCCTAATTTTTGTTAAAAAAGCAAATTAACAATTTATCGTTGTAAAAGACGTTATTAATTAAGTGTTTTTAAACATAATATTTAGACGTAGTTTCAACAAGGTTCGCCTATAAAAAACATACATGAAGTAGGGATTTATACATAAACTATACGTATCTTGCTAAATACTTTTTTAGCGTGAGATATTATATTATGTACCTATAGTTATATAGGTTACATTTTTTCCGGGCTTTTTAAATTTTTTTGTCACATAATCAATCTGAGAGGTATTCGACAATGCGTGTATGTTTTAAAAGGAGCTATTTTGTCTTTTGCATTTCACTGTGTAATACATAAAACATATTTAATATTCTAGTTAAGTACTTATGTCCTTGTAAATTAGTAAGTGTTTGTGCGCATGCTGAACGAAAACGAAGAACAAATAGAAATAGAAACAGAACAGGTGAAGTGATGGCGTGCAGTGTGTAACGTGGTGTTTGGAATTAAATGTTATTAAATATTATACTCAGTACGTGACACTTGTATGGTATGGTGAATGGTGGTCTGCTCTATAATTTATAATTGTTTTATACACATTTACAAAGAATGATTATCATCATGTAGCGATTTCCCTTTAAAGTTTTGGAAATAGGTACAGTTAATGCAGCTCAAAGTGTCAAGTTTGATGTCTTGAAGTTAGATCAAGGTAAGTTGTATCACAATATGTAATAATTATCTTCAAAAGTTGTCGAAGTTAATCACATTTCTTGTACTTTGGTTGCTATAGAGCGTTGGGTTTAACATTTATAAATTCTGATGTATTTGTTTATTTTCCCCAGTTTAATTTAATTTGTTTGATTTAATTTGCACGATACATGTTATATATATATATATATATATATATATATATATATATATATATATATATATATATATATATATATATATATATATATATATATATATATATATATATATATATATATAATTTCATTAGAACCCACGAGACTAATGGCAGTAGTATATGGTAATCACAATCTTCTGACCTATTTATTTCTATTTATTAGTTTATAATTTTAGATGCTGCAAAGCTAAATTTTCCCCAACGTGAAAAAGGCGACAGAACAATCTTTTGTGCTGTTAAGGATTGGTTGAAATTAGCTACTTCGAGAAGGTCCAGAGCAAAAACTAATGGAGCAATACTCTTTTTTTTTTGTTGAGAAGTTGACAAACAATTTAGGAAATATATTTTTTATTTCATGATTAAGACGCTATGATTGAGGAAGCTTGTTATATTTTTAGAATGTGGTATTAATTATTTTAGTTTTTTGATAATGAAATGTAAGTTTTTTTAAATATATTTTTGTTTTTTAAATAAAGTTATTTTTATTTGACATTTGACTTGTGATCTAATCCATTTTTATAAAGCCCATTTAAAATTATAAACATAAATAATAATTTGTCAATGGTAGGTTTATAAAATTTAGTAGAGTAGCAAGTTTTGATGAGCAATGAGCACTTAAAGTAAGTATCTACACCACAATGGAGTCCAGTTTGACACTTCTACACCTAATGATCGTTTGTCCTATAAGTTGCCATCGTCAAAAAATTAATCGTACTCATCTTCTGCTGTCAGCTGGGTTGAAAAACTATCATTTGGTAGGTATGTATTAGTTGTAATTCAAACGTTTATTATACGTCGTTAATTCAAGCAGATTAACGTGACAGATCCCGTTGATAAACATTAATTATAAACGTATATTCTTCATAACAGATTATGGTTAAATCAACGTTGCAAAACCTTTGTTAATAAACATGTATAAAAAATGTATATTTTACGTTATTAACGGCAAATAGTTTAACGTTACAAATTCCCGTTGATAAACAGTAATTATAAACGTATATTCTCCATTACAGATGATGGTTAAATTAACGTTTTAAAATCCTTGTTAATAAACATGTAAGAAAAACGTATATTTAAACGTTAAAACATACATGTATAAAATCGTTTTTATATTGGTTTAATTATATGTTTATTCGGGCGACATTTTTACCAAAATTAAACGTAATGTAGCAGTTTCCTTTTAAACGTTTAATTAACGAACATGTCTTTACTGATATTGTACTTTTTCAAACAGTATAGTTCGTTTGATGAAATTAGGTACATTGTTTCTACTATATGTGATTTATAACAAGTTTCATGCTTTTATTTAAAAAAGGGCATATCTGCCATTAAAAAATTTTTTTTGTTGGAAATGCGCCACCATAACGCACTTATAGATCTATTTTAATACTATGCTGTGATTTGAAAATTTTCATAAAATTTGATTAAACCAGACTGTTCTAGTCTAACGTCCGCTGAATTTTGTGCATGTATGACTGTGGATTTAGAATACTAATACGTTGAATTTCTTATGAAATCCCTTTCCAGCAGGCCAAAATTCTTGAAATTATGTCTACTGGTTATCAGGGTGTAAAAATTTGCTTATAACAAAAATCTTCGCTTCCTACCTACGCCACTGGTCAGTAAGAAAAAACATTTGAACAAAAGTTGTAGATAAGTGAAAGTTGATTACAAATTGCCTAAAACCAGCTTATGTTATGTATCAAGATTTTTGAGAAATTAAAGGTTTTAGGTAAACCATGTCATTTTCACCACCTAGCGGCAAATTTAGAAAGCCGAAAATAATTTCCAGCATTTTCTCATGGCCGCTTTACTCATGCTATTTTTTTTTTCCGAAAGCTGCAGCTGTGACGGTTTTCTATATATATATATATATATATATATATATATATATATATATATATATATATATATATATATATATATATATATATATACATATCGGAATTGAAACAGACTGTAAATATTGGTTCTGAGAGCTCAAACCTAGCAATCTTCTCATTCGTCAATTCTTTCTACAAAAATTAACTAAAAATACCTATTACATTGGACATATTTTGGTAATGTCATAGAGATATAATAATGTGTTTCTGTAAAAGTAAACAGAAATTTGCAAAATACCTTTCCCGTTATAATCGCTTTATTACATACTAATTGCTTTTTGTGGAATTCGACATCAGGTAGTCACCCTGGCTTATCGACCCTAAGCTGCTTGATGATGACATGCCATGCCATGCCATTTTATATCTCCCGGTCTAGCCCCTTAATTGTGACCACGTGGTGGGAAAGATTATGGCAACAGTATTTAGGGGCCCTCTTCAAATTTACAGTATATCGCAAACGTTAACCATGGACGGAAGTCATCAATGACGAATTGCTGATAATTAGTTATAAATAACCTTATCTAGCGATTCCTAATAAATTTATGATTTTAACCTCTGTTATCTATTATGCAAATGTAGTAGGAAGTAAGAGACTATAAATATGAGTTCTTTTGAGATGTAACACTCGTTGTGTAGCTATCGTGTAATAAACACCGTCAATTAACGCACATAGTGTATTATTGAAGGAATAGTTCCAACCCCTTTACTCCCGGGAATAAAGGAAAGGCTTTTTTAAAAAGGTACTTCACGGGATAAGGTATTTGCCTGGCGCAGTTGGTGACGGATAATTTCCCGCCCTTTTGGTACCCTTAAAGCTCAAAAGTCGAGAAAAGTAACGCTCGTGAGTCTAGTGCCGCGTGGAAGGTCCGTACGAATCAAGCTCTTAAAGCATATGGGCATACAAGGAGCAACCCCAGGAAAACAGTAGCGTATACAGCGCCCACTGAGGTCTCCAGCAAGAACTAGAAGCAACCCCAGAACAACAGTAGCGTCTACACGCCCGCTGAAGTCTTCAAACAACTACGAAGCAACCACAGGAACAACAGTAACGTCCAAGCGGTCGAGAGCCATCCACTGAGGTCTTCAATACCAGTAAAGTAAGAAAGCAATTTGTTACATGTATTTATATATATATATATATATATATATATATATATATATATATATATATATATATATATATATATATATATATACAGTGTGGAACAGCCAAATGGAATAAATTCGATAACGGATAAATGAGGGCGTGTTGGGAAAAACTCTTGGACACGTCGATTTGTATTTTTAACTGCGCATCTTTTTCAAGAAAAAAAAATTATATAGGGTGCGTCATGTGACAGTGGCCAATACCAACTTTCTTATTTTAAATACAAGCCCCTGTATATTATTAATTTTTTGGATTCTTCAGAAAATTCTAGACATAATTCATGTACAATGTTCTATACCTATCTTCAACTGTTTCGGAAATATTAAGTATTTTCAGATTTATTACAAAAATTAACATTAAAAATAGAAAATTATTTTATTTCACAAATTCGCTACATTGCATTCAATACTTATTTCCCATTCAGCTCTTGATAATGAGAAAGTAAACAAAAACCATTCCTGCGTTTCTTTTTACTGATATGAAATGAAACAAAAACAAAAACAGTTTTCTTTCTGTTCGTATAAAACTCGTAGCCTTAGCAACTTGTTGTCTGCCTGCATGACAGTAGTGATTAGTGTCAGTGCTATTTCGTTAACTGTACGTAATAATATCAGAAAAATGGTTCATTTAACAGAAATGCACAAAATAACCATTCTACAAATGATTGGTTATGGAGATAACACACGGACACAGATGGAAGTGTCTCGCTTATTTCACGAAAAATTTCCAAATTTGCCGCCTGTATCCCAAGGAACAATTAGCAAAATAGAAAAGCAGTTTCGCGAGCTTGGTCATGTGAGACAGATAAAAAAAGTAGCTGCCAATGCAGTAAGTGATGATACGAAATTGGATATTACGCTTGAGTTTCAAGAAAACCCACATACTTCTGGTCGACAAGCAGCCCAACTATTCAACGTTAGCCACACAGCAATTTTTCGAACATTAAAGGAAAGTAAAATGCATCCCTATAAAATGATACCAACTCAGGAGCTCATGGAGGACGATTTCGATAGGAGAACGTATTTTTGTGAACAAATGATGGCAATGTTAGATAACAATGTGATCCAATTAGAAGATGTTTTGTTTTCTGATGAGAGCACATTTACACTTCACGGTCATGTTAATCGTCAAAATTGCCGCTATTGGTCTAATGAGAATCCTCATTGGATGAGAGAGGAACATACGCAATATCCTGAAAAAGTTAATGTTTGGGCAGGAATTGTTGGAAATCATATCGTAGGTCCCTTTTTCATTGATGGCAACTTGAATGGGGATAAATATTTAGAACTGCTCCAAAATAATGTCGTGCCAACTTTGACAAACTTATATCCAGATCCAGCAAACCCACAAGTTCCTGCCAATAAAATATGGTTTCAGCAAGATGGAGCACCGCCCCATTACCAAATCAATGTCCGGCAGTACCTGAACCAAATTTTTCCAAATCGGTGGATAGGGAGGCGCGGATCGATAGAATGGCCAGCACGATCTCCTGATCTGTCGCTATTAGACTACTTTTTGTGGGGATATGTCAAAAGTATTGTATACAAAACTAAGCCCCTCAACTTAGATGACTTAAAAAGACGAATCACGCTTGCGATTAGATCAGTCACGCCTGAGATGTTGAGTAATGTTAGAAGACATTTCTATACCAGATTAGCATGTTGCCAAGATGTTCGTGGCGAGCATTTTGAACATTTACTACTTGACATTAATTTTTTTTGTTTTTTTAAATTATTAAGAAATAATCAGTATTTCTTATTAGAATTTGTGAAATAAAATAATTTTCTATTTTTAATGTTAATTTTTGTAATAAATCTGAAAATACTTAATATTTCCGAAACAGTTGAAGATAGGTATAGGACATTGTACATGAATTATGTCTAGAATTTTCTGAAGAATCCAAAAAATTAATAATATACAGGGGCTTGTATTTAAAATAAGAAAGTTGGTATTGGCCACTGTCACATGACGCACCCTAAATAATTTTTTTTTCTTGAAAAAGATGCGCAGTTAAAAATACAAATCGACGTGTCCAAGCGTTTTTCCCAACACGTCCTCATTTATCCGTTATCGAATTTATTCCATTTGGCTGTTCCACACTGTATATATATATATATATATATATATATATATATATATATATATATATATATATATATATATATATATTTGAAATTTTGACGTATTCCATTGCGAATATATTTTATTATTTACATTTTCTGAAATTTTGCAATTTTTGCGTCAATTTTACAATTTTTGTGTGATTTTATGTATGTTATGTAGATTTTTTTTTTGAACTCTCATGCGAATACCTATATATAGTGAACGTATTTTTCAATAATAAGAAAGCAATTTGTTACATGTATTATATATATATATATATATATATATATATATATATATATATATATATATATATATATATATATATATATATATATATATATATATATATATATATATATATATATATATATATATATATATATTGAAATTTTGACGCATTCCATTGCGAATTATTTTATTATTGACATTTTCTGAAATTTTGCAATTTTTGTGTGATTTTATGTATGTTATGTAGATTTTTTTTTTGAACTCTCATGCGAATACCTATATATAGTGAACGTATTTTTCAATAATTTTATGTATTATAAGTAATTTATGAATTCACCTAACTTTCTTGACGAAAGTAGAGTACAGATAGTTGATCTAGAAGATCTAAGTAACTCTTTTAATTCCCTGTCAATTTCTGAATTTTTCGATACGCAAGGTATTACGAAAGGTGTCAGTAATATCACAATGAGCACTTCTGTTCAAACGCAGACCACCTCGCAGTCGCTAAACACTGAACAATGGATTTCGACAGCGAAAACTTACGGTGAAATAATCCCAAAATTCGATGGTAGACCCATCGCCCTAGAATCATTTATAGTAAAGGTAGACAATTTTCATCAGAAATATGGTAATTCAACAGATTTTACTTTGAATAATTATGTATATTGCTTAATTTGTAGTAAGCTTATTGGCGAAGCCGAAAACTTTGTCATTTGCCGACCTGATCTAACAGATTGGCCTTCCTTGAAGGAAGCATTACGCAATAAATTCGGAGATTTAACAGATAGAAAAATTCTGGCTCATCAATTTAAAAATTTAAAATTAAGACAAAATGAAAATCTAAGTGATTTTATAGAACGACTCAAGACGCAGTTAAATATTAAAATTATTAGTGACAATCACCTAAGTGTTTCACAAAAGACCGTACATGAAGAAATTAACGAACAAACAGCAATTGAGGTAGTTTATAATAATTGCCCTCCTTGTTACAAACTATTTTAGACGTAAAAGACCACCAAACATTACCTGCCACTACTAGTACTGTACTTAACTATATCTCTAAACATCCATTCGAGAAACCTAAATTTACAAATCCAAGACCGGTTTCGACCCCAGTTTTTACTCCAAAACCAAATACTTCAAACTATAACAGGCAATACACGGCCAATCGTCCAGCACAATTTTTTCAACCAAATACAGCCAATCGTCCGGCACAATTTTTCCCAAATTATAGAAATTTGCCTAGATTTAATCCAGGTACTCGACCCACAACGTCTGCACCCCAACAGACGAACCCAAATCAGAATTATAATAACAATAATTATAATGCCTCTAGACCATCACAGAATTTTAGAGCGAATGACAACAATAATCCTGCTAATAAGTCTGGACAGACTAATTGCCAGAGAACTGCTTTTCGCAATTGGCGACAACCAAATATAAATTTGTCCGAATTAAACCCACCTATGGATATTTCTGAAGCTAAACCTGAATTTGACTATCCTGAGGATTTGTACGAAAATAACCTTCTGGAAGAAGAAGTCGCTCTCAATATCGATGATCTATCTCTAGACCTAAGTAATTACCATTTAGACAAAGATGAGAATGACGGTCCTACATATGACCAAACAACTCGATCCGTATCACGCAATAGAAAATTTTCGTCTACTTGCCTGGACGAAACGACAGAGAAAGTACGCTACCCTGTCTAGTTATTTCGGACCCCCCAATGAAAATATTAATAGACACCGGAGCCACCAATTCGCTAATTAATTCTAATATAGCTCGTAAATATTTGTTTGATTACTTACAAGATGAGGATTTTATATTAAAAACGATAACGACTCAAACACAGCATACGGAGAGCATACAAGTCGATCTATTTGCAAAAAATCAATTGTTGAAATTTTTTGTGGTAGATTTTCATCAACATTTTGACGCATTGCTGGGAGCTGATAGCTTAGAAACTATGAACGCTCTGATCAATTTTAGCAATGGCATTTTGTTTTTAAATGACCTGCCTTATGAATTAATTAAATATGATAGTCTAGCAGTAACAACGTTGAGGTAAAAACTAAGGCGACATTTCCTATTAAAACTAAGAAAGGACCTATATTAATTCCAAAGCAATCAATTCAAGGCGTACACATTCCGGAAACTATAACCGTGGCTAATAATTACCATTGTGAAGTTCCCATAGTGACCCACAAGGATAACACCTTAATAAATAAACCAATCATCAAGGCGAAACATATAAATAATGCGGAAATAGATTTATGTAATTTATTCATTAGGCAAAATAACGATCAACCCAACATTGACCTTAGTCATCTTGATCAATTAAAACGTAACGCATTAATTAACACATTCAATGAATTTAGCGACGTATTCTATAAGGAAGGATACATTCTCACCTTCACGAATACTAATAAACATCAAATTCCTCTAAATTCAGATATACCGGTATTTTCAAAACCATATCGCTTCCCTCAAATACGAGAGGAAATCGACCGACAAGTCGAGGAACTCAAAAGGCAAAATATAATCGAGGAAAGTGAGAGTCCATATAACGCCCCTGTATTCCTTGTGCCCAAGAAGCCTGATAAATTTGGCAATAAGACATGGCGCATGGTAGTCGATTTTCGAAAGTTGAATGAAAAAACTATCGAAGACGAATATCCGATACCTAATATAGCTAATATTCTAGACTTATTGGGCGATTCCCAATATTTTTCCAAATTGGATTTAAAAAGTGGTTATCACCAAATAGAGATAAAACCAGGAGACAGACATAAGACCGCCTTCTCCACGCAGCAAGGCCACTACCAGTTGCTCCGAATGCCCTTTGGGTTGCGAAGTGCTCCTGCGTGCTTTGTCAGAACTCTGAATAACGTTTTAAATATGTCTTGTGTACCTAGATGACATAATCATCTTAGGAAAAAACTTCGAGGATCATTTGAATAATATAATAACAGTATTACAAAGACTTCCGGACCATCGATTTAAAATCCAAACCGATAAATCAGATTTCTGCCTCAGTGAGATCGAATACCTTGGGCATCTGATCACGATTGACGGCGTAAAGCCCAATCCTAAATTAGTAGATAAAATCAAAGGTATTCCACTACCTACAACACCTAAATAAATCAAAGCATTCCTTGGATTATCCGGTTACTACCGTAAATTCATTACAAA
Organism: Tillus elongatus; assembly: GCA_964006375.1. NCBI lineage: Eukaryota > Metazoa > Arthropoda > Insecta > Coleoptera > Cleridae > Tillus > Tillus elongatus. The sequence goes on from OZ023268.1 coordinate 37,012,984, forward strand.
CTATGCGACAATCACGAAACCACTAACTATTTGTCTAAAAAAGAATAGTAAAGTCATACACACACCAGAACTCATCTTAGCGTTTAATTCAGTAAAACGAATAATTTCTAACCCACCTGTATTAGCATAACCGGATTTCAATAAAACATTTAATGTAACCACGGACGCATCGAATGTAGGTATAGGAGCAATATTGTCACAAGGTCCCATTGGCAAAGACAACCCTATAATGTTTGTCAGCAGAACACTAAATAAGAACGAATTAAAGTATTCCACTATAGAAAAAGAATGTCTTGCTTTTATATGGGCAACAAAAATGTTTAGACCTTATATTTATGGGAAACAGTTTAATATAATCAGTGACCACAAACCCTTACAATGGTTATTTAACTTTAAGGAGCCTAATGTCAAACTTATTCGTTGGCGACTCAAGCTCGAAGAATTCGATTATAAAATAATTTACAAGAAAGGTAAGAATAATCTGAACGCAGATTTTCTTTCACGTTTGGAAGCCTACCCTTTAGAAACCGCAGACGATCTGTTATCCATGTTTAATAACCCCGGAGATATCTGTCAAAGAGATCCACTAGAAATCACTGACATTGATGCAATTCTTAATATCCCTCAGACGGAAACTTCGGTTACTAGAACTGAATCACCTAAAATTAAAATTTTATCCGACATAAGAGTAGATCAATTGAAAACACCACCTTCAGTTACTCAGCATTCACAAGCTGAAAACACCAGTGCATCCCTGCCTACAACGGATAAACCACTTAACATGTTTAAAAATCAATTTGTTTTCACATTTTATAGCAAACCTACAGTCAATAGGCTTAACTCTTTTGGTAGACATAAATACCTGGTTAAAATAACAGAAGATAATTATGAAAATGAAATATTAAATATTCTCAGAGAATGCGCAAACCCGAATATAAGTAACGCCATTTTCATTAAAAGACCGGAGTTTTATGAAACAATGGCAACATTGATCAATAAACCTTTGACAATTCAATTAAATTTGTATATACAGATAAAATCTTAGATGTGACAGACGCAACAACATTTATTGCGACATTTCCATTTCCCTGACCATCGAGGAGCGCAAGAATTAAACGCGCAAATAAATCGAGGATACTATTGGCCTAGCAGTACCTTAGATTGCCAGAAATTTGTCGACGAATGTTCAATTTTCCAACAGGCAAAATACGAACGACACCCTGTAAAATATAAATTAAATTTAACTCCTACGGCTAAAGAACCCTTTAACACAGTTTTCATGGACATATTCTCACTTGCGAAACAAACATATTTAACCGCAGTAGATTCATTTTCAAAGTATGTCATGTATCAACCTCTAGTATCGATGAATATTCCTGACATAGTAGAAGCATATATAAACCTTCTTTCCAAATATAAAATGCCGAAATTACTAATTACCGATAACCAATTTGATCACCCACTATTTAAAGAAATGCTAAAAATGCACCAAGTAGAACATCACCTAACTACCCCTACTCATCCCAATATTAACGGTCCTATTGAACGTGTACATGGTACCCTCTTGGAACTAGTTAAAACAATAACCGTTTAAAAAAACAAAATTTTATTAATGAACCTTTTTGAAAATGCTATTATAATTTATAATAGAAGCATACACTCGCAAACTGGCTTTAAACCCATAGAATTATTATTTCGACACCTAGAAGGTAACATGTTAGACACCTTTGACGTAAATCATTACCATGAATATACTAGTGAATTATATGACCGGATTAAAGCGTTATACGAGTTAGTAAAAACACGACAATTGGAAAATAAAGAAAAACATACGGCATACCAAAACGCTAAAAGAACAGAATTTCCCTTTATACCACCTGACACTCCTGTCTATCGAGATCAGAGACCCCGAGACAAAAGAGCACCTCGGTACAAACAAGAAACAGTAGCACAAGATTTAAAAAACAGAATCGCTACCCCAAGACGAGCAATTTACCATAAACAAGAACTAAAACCATTAAGGAAATCACAGGTAAATAAAACCTTTGTTACAGATTAGCCATTTTAGACCTAGAGTATCTAGTAAGCAATTTGCAAACAGCCATAGGTTTTGCTACAATGAACTTGCTTCATTTAAATATAATCTCGGAAAATCAGATTACCGAAATGAAACAAATGCTGTTGAAATATCATGATGATTCATTTTATAGTATGAATAATATCCTATTTACTCAGACAATTCAAGTAGAATATTACGTTACACCTGAACATATAGTTTTCTCTTACATGTCCCTATTTTGGATAAAATAAATTTTAATTTATATCATTTATATTCCATACCCACAGTACAAAATACAGTGATCATTGCGCCCACTTCGTACGTTGTAATGTATGAAGACAATATTTATTACCTAAAAAGAAAATGCAAATATTTGCAACAACAATATTTCTGTTCACTTACTGACATAGAAAGGAACTATCAACAGGACACCTGTATTAAAAATTTACCACAAGTAAAGAAAAATCCAGAATGTAGACATGTACCTGTAAATGTAACTGACTCTTTAGTAGAAATGATCAATGACGAAAAGTATCTTCTGGTAATGCCAAAAGAGACTCTAGTTCACGAAAAATGTAGCAGTGAAGAGGTACACCGTTTAAAAGGAGTTTACCTATTCACGGTACCATATTCATGTTCATTTATAACGAAAGATTTTCTCTATGAAAACTTGGTAGACACACTCAAAGAAGAGCCTGTTCATTTACCACCTTTAGACATAAATATAGCTGATATTAAACCACTTCAATTAAATTTGAAATCAATAAATCTCGATCAATTATCTAAATTAACACTAGACAGCAACCCTTTGTCATATGTAAAAACCCCGAACTATTGGACCCATGGTCACACCTTAATTTGTGTAATTATAGTAGTAATAATAACTCCAATTTTATGTAACTTCAAAAGACTTCATAAAATCTGTATTAGTAAAAATAATAAGAAAAATCATACTCCCATAGACATGGCTGAAATGCAAGCTTTTCCCTTGCCTGAAACTAAATCTTAATGTAATTCTAAAATTGTAATAACGATGTATTATCCATTCTTTATATGTTTCTTTTAAATATGTTACCTTTTATAAGTTTTACCTTTTGTAAATGAAAATTTATGCTACCCCATAAATTTCCATCTGATAGGGGAGGAGTCATCAATGACGAATTGCTGATAATTAGTTATAAATAACCTTATCTAGCGATTCCTAATAAATTTATGATTTTAACCTCTGTTATATATTATGCAAATGTAGTAGGAAGTAAGAGACTATAAATATGAGTTCTTTTGAGATGTAACACTCGTTGTGTAGCTATCGTGTAATAAACATCGTCAATTAACGCACATAGTGTATTATTGAAGGAATAGTTCCAACCCCTTTACTCCCGGGAATAAAGGAAAGCCTTTTTTAAAAAGGTACTTCACGGAATAAGGTCTTTGTCTCGGACGTGTAAACTCAGAGCTGTACGTCATTATTGAAGACGGTCGACGGTCTCCTCTAGTAATAGATGACACGGAGTCCACCATCATTTTAGAAGGACAACCCGTCGGGAACGCTCTTCTGGACGATGTGGAAGGGGAACTTGGAGTAAGTGTAAAATACAGTTTTCATTTTTCTATATTTAAACTTTTTATTATACATTACAGGTTGCTGCAGAATAATACGAGTGGGAGGATGAATTCGATTTGGCTGAACAGGAGGAACGGGAATATCAAAGTGACACAGAAGAGGACGAAGAAAGTGAAGTAGAAGAGGAGGAAGATGAAGTATAAGATTTATACGATCCTAGCAGTCCGGATATGGCAGCAGCTAAGTTCAGCCCTAGGCTCAAAATTATTTTTAGTAATGCTTTTTGACTGACGACTTTCATGTTTTTTGTTGTTGTAAAACCTCTGTAAAACTAATGTAGACAATAAAATATACACACATAAAATATATTTCAATAATAGTAGGTAAGTTAAATTGTAAAGTATGAATGTGAAAGAATGATTCAAATGTATACATTCTAAGTAATAATAGTTGAATCATTCTTGAGACAAAGCCTAAATTAACATTGTAATGTATATGACTGATTTTTCAATAAAGATTTATTATTATCATTTTTCTTCTATGCTTTCAAAAGTATTTACTTTTAAATTAAATCCTCAAAACCAGGCTTCTCGGATAGAAATATAAATTCTGGGCGCAACCAATTCATTACGGTAGTGAATTTTTATAAAAACAATGTGTTATTAGTTTAGCTTCCAATTACAAGTTATAAGAAAAACACTTCATTTAATTAGTAACCGTGAAGCATAAAGTAGATAAGTTGAGTTACCAATAATTTCTCATTCAATTTATCATAAATTCTAATTTACTCAATCTGACACAGCTGCATGGTAGGCCAACTGTCATCGCGAAACGGGAGGCGCCGACGCCGAAACGCGAGAGGTAACACTCAACGTGTTATTTACATTTATTAAAACTGAAATGTTTTGTTATATTACAGAATATACCAAATAGAAGTTTCACTTCAATGAAGTGGTTTAAAACTACAAGCTCAGTACTGATTTCCGACGCTTCAGCGCCAGCAGCATTATAATCCAGAAAACTCTTCAATTTTAAATATCAATCTAACCTCAAAACATTCGAAGATTCGTTATTATTGTTTGTTATGGTTTTATTTTGCAAAGCATCCTTACATGGAGTGTTAGCCACTAGCCACGTTTGTTGTTATAAAGCTCTTTATATTATATCTCTACATATCATGTTAGAGTTGGTATTAAAAAGTGTTCTTTTGATTTGGTCCTAAAGTTTCTAAAACAATTGTTTATCAAAGGTAAGTAGCACGTCCTTATGGTTATTTGTGTTCTTCAATATTTTTCATAACCTGGCAAGTGAAACATATACTAACTTATACTTAGGGGAAAGTAGGGTAAAACGGCCCCCCCGGGTAAAATGATCCCCTCATATTTTTCCCATAGCATGCGTAAAACCACTGTTTAGCTTGAATCATTACATTCAGTACTACTATCGCCATCTATGTATGAATTGGTGAAGATGTGCGAAGCGTATCTCGGCTAGTATAACATAACCAATAAAAACTCAGGTGGTGTTGTTAATTTCGTGCGGACCAAAGTTGTGTTTGTAGGCGTATTCACTGAGGTAAGTAAAACATCTTTGTATGATGTTTAAAAGGTATATTTTCCTGCACATTTCTTTTCTGTCGCCATTGCCCTAAATATGAGGATTCACTAATTATGTATTTTTTATGCATTTGGTTACTCTTTGGGTAAAATGGTCCCTTTACATTGAGGCAAAATGGCCCCAGGGACCATTTTACCCTCGCATGGTCGCCTAAAAAAATGCATAGCAATTTTTTCCAACAATCGAATATATCTTTATCTCTTCAGAAATAATGGTTAGAAATTACGTTCGGAAGACCTCTAGACAAAAATGGGACTCAAATTCAATGCGACATGCCTTACAAGAAATTTCTAATGGCATGCCTTTTAAAACAGCCGCTAGGACCTATAATCTGCCCTTGAGTACTTTAAAGAGAAGGGCCAAAAATCAGAATAAATTGGTAAGTATTTTCAAACTAGACGTTTATATTCTTTCGATTCTGCAGATGTATTTTAGGGGAAAGAAGGCAGTTATTCGTCATTATTTTTTTTTTCAGGCAAAAGGTTTTACGAAAATTCTTGGAAGGTTCACTACAACATTGCCGAAGGAATTGGAGACGTACTTAAAGCAATATGTTTTAGAGATGGAAGACCGTCTGTTCGGTCTGACAAAAAAAATATTTGTCAAATGGCCTACGAGCTTGCGGAGAGGAATGGTATTAGCCACAGGTTTTCTAGAGAGAAAAAGGCAGCTGGAACGGGTTGGTTTAGAGATTTTCTGAAGAGAAATCCAGAGATTTCGTTTAGAACTCCGGAGGCCACCTCCGCTGCCAGAGCCAGAGGCTTTAATAAAGAAGTAGTGGCAAAGTATTTTTCTCTTTTGGAAGAAATAACAAGTAAAAATAACATCACACCGATGACAATGTACAATATGGATGAGTCGGGTATCCAGCCAGTCCCCAGTAAGCTGCCCAAAATTTTAGCACATAAAGGGCGAAAGCAGGTTGGTTTCCTAACAAGTGCTGAAAGGGGACAAAATGTGAGCGTTGTTCTATGTGTAAATGCTGCTGGTCATTTCATTCCGCCAGCAATCATATTCCCTCGCAAAAGACGAAATGAGTTATTATTCCAAGGTGTTCCTTATGGAACGCTTTGTCTTTACAACGAATCTGGCTACATGAAATCTGAAACCTTTGTTCAATTCTTGCAGCATTTTAAACAACACACCCAGTGTTCCATTGAAAATAAGGTCCTCTTGTTGCTAGACGGGCATTCAAGCCACAAGTCCATCCAAGCTATAGAATATTGTAGGGAAAATGGCATTATACTGCTGTCGTTTCCTCCACATTGCACTCATGAGATGCAACCATTAGATGTGGCTGTATTTTCACCTCTAATGGCATATTTTAATGAAGAGGTTATTTTATGGCTTAAAGCAAACCCAGGAAAAGTGGTAACAATGTATAACATTGGTGGTTTGTTTGGAAAAGCATATAGAAGAACTGCCATACTTAATAACGGTCTCAGTGGATTCGAGAAAACAGGCATCTGCCCCTTTAATCCGAATATATTCCCAGATTGGAAATTTAAACCATCCTACACAACTGATCGTCCTCTAGTGGAAAATGAAACCGACGCGGACGCTCCTATTTGTCACCAAGAACAAACTCCTCAGAAAACTCCTACTCAAAATACCCCTCCTCAAAAAACACCCCCTTCTTCGCCACCAAGATCATCTGTAATAACTTTTCCCATAAGAAAGAGGAAAATTCGTGATGAATCATCAGACGAGTCAGATGAATGGGAGGCAAGTGGACGATCTTCAGATGAAGTCAGCCTTTTTACAGATAGTGCAGATGATTTATCAGAAAATGAAACTTTAGACGCTGCAGTTCCAAAGATAAAAGTTGCCGTTTCAAAGCCAGTTGATGTTATAATAAGTCCTGAAGTTGGAACCTCAAATCCAAACCCTAACGTTAACGCTATAGAACTGGAAGCTGGTGCTGCGAACAATGAAGATAAAGATGACACTTTTGTAACTCCATTTGATTTATACCCCCTACCGCTGGCACCTCCTCAGACTAGGAGTTCAAGACCCTCCCAAGGAGCAACTGTTTTTACTTCCACACCAAACTATTTGGTTGCAAAAGAAAAATCAAAAACCGCTAGGCCAACTTCACAAACAGCTAGGAAAGCTGTGAGCAGAAAGGTGTTTGGAAAAAATAAAGAAAATAAAGGGAGAAGAGTTAAGGAAGACGACGTCGCCTGTATATTTTGTTCCGAGTTTTTCAGTGAGTCACGGGCCAAAGAGGTCTGGGTTTCTTGCAATTTGTGTAAAAAATGGTGTCATTCATTATGCGCAGGTGTTGCAAGAAAGCAAAAAATGTACATTTGCGATTTTTGCAAATAAAAGTGTTTTTATAACTTTTATGTGAAAAAAAATGTGGGGGTCATTTTACCTCATGAAGGGGGCCATTTTAGCTCCACCAGGGTGTAAAATGGTTCCTTTGGGTCTTTTTTAAAGAATATCTATTTTTTTGTTCTTTTTATTATTAGATGTTATTTTTTCAAAGAAATGTATTCTGTTATGTCTCTTTCATTGTATGAATAAATCATAATCAAATATTCCGTTTTTTTGTATTTTTTTGCCCAACAAATTGGTAAAGGGGCCATTTTGCCCCACTTTCCCCTATTGGTTCCAGGAATAGATATTCACAAAAATTATAAAGAGGAAAACTGTGGCATAGTGTGAACAAGGGTGCCAGGATAAGATCAGCAAATAGCATCGTTTTCCTTTAAAATCATTAGCAGCATTTTAGTGCATGGGTGAAAACTATAAATCACCAGGTGCTTTATAATTGACCATGCATTCAGGTGCACGATTGTTATTATGTTTGCGATTGCCATTTTCTTGAGGAAGATAAGCTACCAGAGACCCGAAGAGGTTTAAAAATAACTCCGGTTTCTTTATTGTGCATTTCTTCTGATAAGTTCATATTTGAAGTTTGGAAATTAATATTTTAAATATTCAAATTTTATAACGTTAAGATCTTGTCTTAAAATTTCGCAATGTTAAGATGTTGCCTATCTCTTCAATTATAGTTTGTGTGATAATAATGCAACAATTTAAATTATATTTTAATATATACTCTGTTTATTATAACAATATATTTCAACTAAATTCAGGATTTTCTTTATTCTTGTAATTCATTACAGATAATTCGATACAGGCATAGGCTTGCTCAGCGTGTATTATGCATCAGCATATCCTTACTTTAAATTTAAAAATTGTGTGGGGACACTGCCTGTGATTCACACATTTTTTTATGGCCCAGAAAAGAATTCAACGGTTTTCCAGTAAAAAAATTAACCCTTGGTTAGTCGCGCGGGGGACCACTGTCACCCAGCAACAGTTACTGGTCTGTTGTGAGATGGGAACGTTTTGTACGCATGTGCCGCCAAATGTACCTTCTCAAAACATTTGTTCGCAGCTACCAGGCGAGTTTCAGTTTGATCCCAGCAGTGGTTAGTATTTTACGAAGTATGGTTACAGTGGTTCAATGAGCTCGATGAAGAGAGTGAAGAAGGAAATATGCGAAATCAAGAAACAATGTGATTTTAGAAAGTGATCATGAGTCGGATACAGCAGGGGTGGCCAACAAGTCGATCGCGATCGACCGGTCGATCGCGAGACCAATTTTGGTCGATCACTCGCAAGTTCGGGGTTTGCGAAAAGTATCTCATAAAAACTTTTAACTTAAAAAGTACAAATACTTTTTATTCAAATGTTTTCTGTGATTAGCTCATAGAAAGGATATAATTTTTATATTATCATTATTTTTATTAGTTTGTTTTGACATTTGAAATGGTTTTATTAAGTTCTTTTTCTTTGCACTTTTGCAATTCTGTTTTCTATTTAAAGCTTTTGTCGGTAGATAACTTTTTTGCTGCTGCTACTTTTTGCTACCTATATAAAATTTATTTGAATTGGGATATTACAAAATCAGCATAATACTTAGGCTTATGATAAAAACTTATACAATACATATAAAAACGTATATAAATGATGTTTATTTAATAAATCTGAAATACAGTGCGTTTAAAATTGACTTGTATTTACACTTCTGAGAAATTTATGACTATTAAAAGAATAACATTTAAATTCCATGCCATTAGGATTAATTCTTGGAATCTAATTTTGCAGAATATAGTGTTAAATTTTCATTCTGAAGTTAGTGTTTGTACGCTACAGTCAATTTCTCTTGCGGATTGTTTCATTTGTAAGTATTAATGAAATATTAGTGTTCTTTAAATTAATTGTGCAAGTATATAAGAGATATATTTTAAATAAAATTATTTAAATCTTAATTAAATATTTATAAGCATTATTTAAAATAATAATTTAATTATTCGCAACTATTAAGTATGAATAGCTATTTCGTTTATCGGCTAAACCTACACCAGGTATTAATTGTAATTTATATTGTTACTGTTTAATACTTTTATTACATGCCCTATTATTAAGTCGTATATTTTTTGCATTTCAGTATACCTATTTATGAACATGGATAGCAAACCAAAAAAATCGAAAACATATCATTTCAATGAAGAATGGGAAATTAACTATTTTTTTACGATGGTGAATGATAAATGTTGCTGCTTAATATGTCTTAGCTCGATAGCCATTGCTAAAAAGGGTAATTTGGAGAGACATTTCTTATCTTTACATAACAAGTATCAAACAGATTATCCACCAAATTCCGAATTACGAAAACGTAAAGTTCGGGATCTTAAAACTCAATTAACAAATCAACAAAATATTTTCAAAAAGCCAATATTGAAGTCACAAGCAGTAACAACTGCATCCTTCAAAGTAAGCTATCTATTAGCTAAAAAATGTAAACCATTTTCTGATGGTGAATTTGTAAAGGAAATGTTCTTGGAAATCTCGGATTCCCTTTTTAATGATTTTAAGAACAAGAGCGAAATTACTGCTGCAATTCAAGATCTACAACTGTCCCGAAACACAGTGATGCGACGAATCGAAAAGATGGGTGGAAATTTAAAGGAACAGTTACAAAATGATATTAACAGATGCTCTTGTTTTTCTCTTCAATGTGATGAATCGACAGATATAAGTGATACTTCACAGTTACTTGTTTTCATTCGTTTAGTTTTTGAAGATTTTACATCTAAAGAAGAATTGTTGGGTATGATTTCTTTGAAAGAAAGGACTAGAGGTGTAGATATATTCAACGGGTTTAAAAGTCTGCTTAATGATAAGAAAGTACCTCTTTTTATATTAGTTTCAATAACAACGGATGGCGCAGCTGCAATGATAGGCCGCAAAAATGGATTTATAGCCCTATGTCGAAATGACGATGAATTCCCAGATTTTTTGAGTTACCACTGTATAATTCACCAGCAAGTATTATCCAGCAAGAGACTAAATACAAAAGAAGTAATGGACGTCGCGTTTGAAATTGTTAATTCAATTCGTGGAAGTTCTCTCAAACGTCGTCTTTTTCAACTAAAACTCGATGAAGGTCAGTCTGATTTATTATTGCATACTGATGTAAGATGGCTAAGTAGAGGTAAATTTCTGCAACGATTTCGTGATTTATTGCCTGAAATAATAGAATTTCTTAATGAACAAGAGAAAAAATATGCATATTTAAATGACAAAACCTGGCTTAGTGACTTAGCATTCCTTACAGATTTGACTTCCATATTAAGCCATTTAAATTTAGAATTACAAGGTAAAAATAAAACAATAATTGATATGATTAGCAGCATAGATGCATATAAAACCAAATTTATTTTGTTGATAGAAGATTTACAACAAAATAATATGAACCATTTTCCAAATATGGCAGACAACTTACAAAAAAATAATAATATTATTTATGAGATTGACAAGTACGTGGCCGAAATACAAAATGTAATGGAAGATTTTGAGAAGCGATTCCAAGATTTTAAAAAAATTAAAGAAATTGTGGAATTTACATCTTTTCCTTTCAAAAAAGATTTAATTGTGAAGGAAATTAGCAAAAAAATTGCAGACTTATTTGATATGGAGCAAAACGCCTTGGAAAATGAAATTATAATTTTACAATCTGATTTAATCTTACAAGCCAGAAAATTTGAAGAAAATTTTTGGAAATATGTTAACCGAGAAAAGTATCCCAATATTATCAAATGTAGCGAATATATTTATTCTTGCTTTGGATCTACGTATCTGTGCGAATCGGCATTTTCATATTTACAATTAACTAAAACTAAACTTCGTTCCGTCCTGACCGATTCTCATACTGAGGACTCATTGTTATTGTCTTTGTCAGGATATACTCCAAATTATGATGCACTAGTAAAGGAAATGCACACTCAGGTTTCTCATTAATTTAAAAAGTTTGAATGAATAAATGTTATTAATAAGTGCTCATGTTGTTTTAATTCCTCTGGACATAAGTTTTTTAACCCATTAAATAAATACTCATGTATGTAGATTATTTACCCCTTAATCATAGAGCTCGCCAAAGTGCACGTCGGTATAAAAGCACATTGCAAAAACATCCCCTTCTTACCTAAAAAATAGGTCGATCGCGACACAATTTATAAATAAAAAGTAGATCTTATGTGCACCAAAGTTGGCCACACCTGGGATACAGAACAAGAACTCTCTGAAAGTGATACTGACCTCTCAGATGATAATGATGAGATGGACTCACAGAGTTATTATATAGGAAAAGATGGTGACACAAAATGGCGTAAAGCACAGCCTCCTAAGAAAGTAAGAACACGGGCGCATAACATAATTACACATTTGCCAGGGCCAAAAGGAGCTGCACGCGAAGCTCAGTCAGAAATTCAAGCATTAGAGCTTTTTATCAGCAATGATATACTTTCAATTATAACAACTTCTACAAATATTTATATTGAACGTGTTCGTCAGAAATTCGCAAGAGAGAGATGCCAGACTCACTAATATGACTGTAATCAGAAGCTTTATTGGTTTATTGCACCTCATAGGCAGTCTTCGGTCTTCCAGAAAAAAAACCTACATCAAACCTACATCAATTATGGGATAATAGTAATAGTGGTTGACAGATTGTTTAGAATCCCACTGTCGGGGATTGACTTCATTAGATAATTAAACCTTATAAAACAACTCGCAATCAATAATGAGTACCCAATCAACATAGTCGAAAAATTGGTGAACAGAAAGAGCCGTCAGCTCTTGATAGAAGCGAGCACCAGTCTACCCCTCGCTCAACCTGAGAGAATATCGTATTTCCCGTTTACCTACTGTGGTCCTGTTTCCAATGCCGTTGTCAAGGCTCTCAAATGTGAAAATGTCAGGTTTTCTTTTAAGTCTTTGAACACCATTAACAATGTATTCATTCACAACAAAGATAACATCCCAGACCTGAAGAAGTCGGGTGTTTATTGCCTAAAATGTGGTACCCCCGGTTGTAAAGCTGTTTACATAGGAAGAACCGGAAGATCGTTAGGCACCAGAGTCACGGAACACCTTAGGAGCAGAAACCAGCTCAACAATGACACATCAGTATTTGGTTGCCATTTGAGGGAGAGTAGCCACAGTTTCAACAAAAATACAGATGCTTTAATCTTGCACCCTTCAAGCTTTGGCATAGAACAATTCGTCTTAGAAGAGATTGAGATTTTCAAACATTCTAAGTGTCAAACCAGTGAAGTTTTGAACTTGTCCAACACAGATTTAACGAACTTTCCTTTATTCTATAGCCAATTGGTGTAATTAGTGCTGCTGAACTCTATGGTTTTTCTACATGACCATGAACATTGTCTTTGAAGATGGCTGCTCTATGGCTCCCCTACCATTCCTTGCTATTTTGTCGTTGGCATTTCACTTCTGACACTTCTGTCGCACCTGCGCCGGTGCACCCTGTCCGTTTCAAGTTCACATAATGGCCGCCCTTCATCATGTTTGTTAAAATCGCCGATCTTTCGCATTGATTTTTGTCGTTGAAGTCAATTTTTCTGGCATTATGCAGAGGTACGCCCCCTGGCACAATGGATGATGTTGTGACCTGTGAAAACCTTCATGTATAGTTTCGAGTTCAATTTTTTGAGAATTGTTCAAGTGAGTATGGTTCATTTTTTCACTTGTTTCTTTGCCCTGGTGGTTCTCATTGGATTTCTTGCTTAACTGCGCCTGCCTGCTGTGTTGTTTAACTTGTCAGTTTCACTCATTGGCTTTGCTATTGCCTCAACAATAGACTTGCTTATTTTAGTGTTCAAATTATCAGTTATTATACTTTGACAGTTTTTGTGTCTTTCAGTGATTTTTAGTTGCTTGATGCTTTTAACTTTGTTAACGTAGTTTGCATGTTCAGATCAATATTTTAACTGTGGTTACTGTATCTATAGGTTTTAGATTTTTAGATTTTGACTTGACTGTTGGTCGGTGTTTCTTCTGTGTGACTTGTGACCTTTGACTTTTCTGTGAGGATCACCTTGTCATCATTGTACTTTGTGATGCACAATTGCCTACCGGAAAAACTAATGTTTTTCTGACAGACCTGTCTTGTTTGTGTTTTTAGATTTTCCCCTGAGGATGACCTCTTTGAGTGTCGAAACGCGTCGGGAGTAAGAGAAATCTTAAGTAAATTTTGGTGTCTGGAGGAGCCGCTACATTCAACGTTTAATAATCGTAAAGGTAATGGTCTAGAATCCTGCTATCTGACAATGAGTGAACAACGCTTTCGTTTTTTGCTAAGATGCATTCGATTCGACGATGTCAGAGACAGACCCATGCGCAGTGAAGTTGATAAATTTTCACCAATAAGAGAATTATTTGAGAGAATGGTGCTTAGTTTCCAAAATCACTGTTCCGCCACTGAGTTTTTAACTATAGATGAGCAATTGCTAGCCTTCAGAGGGCGTTGTAGCTTCAGGCAGTATATCCCTAATAAGGCAAGCAAATATGGGATCAAAACATTTGCTTTAGTGGACGCGAAAACCACATATACTTTGAGATTAGAGACCTACGTAGGGAGACAACCACCAGGCCCATATAGCCAAAGCAACGCTGCCAGAAATATTGTGATGAGAATGGTGGAGCCTGTTCAAAACACAAATAGAAATATTACCGCGGATAATTGTTTTACCAGTATTCCCTTGGTAAGTGAGCTGTTTGAACGAAAGCTCACTTACGTTGGTACGCTAAGAAAAAACAAAAAATAAATTCCAAAAGAATTCTTGCTAAATAAAAATAAGACCTGAAAGCTCCTCTCTTTTTTGATTCAGAGAAAACTCTACTCTTGTGTCTTATTGTCCGAAGAAACGGAAGGCTGTTTTAGTTGTTTCATCCATGCACCATGATGCTGAAATAGACACAGAAACTGGAGAAAAGCAAAAACCTACTATCATAAAATTCTACAACCATACAAACATAGGCGTAGACCTAGTGGATCAGCTTTGTCAGAAAAACAATGTGGCTAGAAATACTAGGCGCTGGCCTATGGTTGTGTTTTACAATTTACGAAATGTGGCAGCAATAAATACGTTTTGCATTTACAAGGCAAATCAATAGATGCTAGAAGTAAATTGATAAGGACTAACTTCCTCAAAAACATTGCCTGGGAAATGGTGAAGCCTCAGATCCAGGAAAGATCTCGTATTCCTCAAATCCCTAGAGAACTGTCTCGTCGAGCATTGCTGTTACTTGGAGAAAATCCCCCTGTACTTGAGCAAGAAGATCGTCGAGGGCAAGAGGCAGATGTTTTTACTGCGGAAGGGTTCGTGATAAGACAACTAGAAAGTCGTGTGCCAGTTGTAATAAATGGGTATGTAATGAACATCTGAAGTAAATATGTTTAAGTTTAAGTTATGAACAAGGAAATGTATAGTTTAAGTTTGCTATTACTCATCAAGAGAACAAATAGTGTATAATTACAATTTACAATACATAGTATATAATAAGAATTTACAATACATAGTTTAGGTACACTTTGTTGTTTTCATGGTGGAATAAATGGTGCTTATATAAGCAAAAATCAAAATATATTCTATAGGACATTTATTCACACCTACCCACAACATTTGATTTGTAAACAGAGCCAAAAATCACTAAAAACAGGTTGGGTGACCTTTGTCACCCACGCGACCCCACTTATGTAACATGAAAGTACGCGACTAACGTAGGGTTAATAACAATTATCTGTAATTCCCCAAACTAAAACCCAAATACCTATTAAAAGTGTTTTCCAAACTGTGCCTGGCAAATAAATACTTTTTTCATTTTATTCATTTTGACAAGTGTGTAAAGTAAACTTGAATCTGCTTAATTTGATGATTAAAATGTATTTACGTTTATGGTCCCTTTTTGAGTTAATAAAATGTATTGATTTTACTCGTTTTCTATATACTCTGTTTTGTAGTGTAACGTTAGTTTTCAAAACATTTATGTTGAAAATAAATCTTCAATTTTGTTGCTGGGGAACGGTCGACTTAACATTAACTGTATATTAACGTGATTATAACAGAATATGGCCTGAACTCAGTTGTTAATAAAGTTTAACAATGTGGTAGATTTCACTATGTGAAAACTGGAACCTGTGATGAGCACTAATAAGTACACTTGGAGAACACCCAAATCACCACAACACATATTTCAGAGACCTTACGATCGTAAGGTCTCTGAAATATGTGTTGTGGTGATTTGGGTGTTCTCCAAGTGTACTTATTAGTGGTAGATTTCGTCTCTAATAACCTTTCAATGATAAAAGGAATTAAAACTTCGATTTGCAACAAAAACGTATATTTTTGCACCTGAGGTTATGGCCAAGAGCGTACCCAGCGAGGGGCAGGGGGGAAGCTGCCCCCCCCCAGCCTGGAAGCAAACAAATCCTTATAAAAAAATAATACCACAAACAAATAGGATAATTATCGTACATCTCGCAAAGCTTTACACTGATCTAGAGCCATCTAGCGACTTGTAGCGAAATCTGTCAGCCAGTTAGTGGTATTCGAGAAAGACTGAGAGATCGCTAGAGTCTACAGGCGGCAGCCAATGAGAGCAAAGGAAATCTTCTAGAAAGGTCTCCGCCTTCCCCTTCGATCTAGAGAGTTCCGCATGTTCGCATCACTATATAAACTGACCCGCCCGCCGCTACTTGATCAGTATTTGTATGTTAGTTGAACTGTTGGTGTTTACTACTAAGTGTTTTTTTAAACAACCAATTATTATAGTTTATTAGTTTACCTTCTTTACGTTTGGAGAACACTGAGGCTGCCTAAATGGATATAAGAAACTGGTTTCAAAAAGGTAAGTTAAGTAATTTCTCAATTTATGTAGAAAATAGAATTTTAAATTAAATTTATTATATAATATAATGAAAATTACTTCAAAATGAGATTTACACTTTATCAAAATTATGATTTTCATTTCTTAAACGAGTCGCGTAATGTGAAATACCATTATCCAAATCAAAATTTCTTTTGTGCTCTTAAATACGAGTTTAAAAAGTTTTTCCGATATAAAATGTATCGCAACTGCCGCAATTTAGTTGATAGACACCTGATTTATTTTCTTTCAAACTCCTTGCTTTATTGTTCTTAATGTATTTACTGAGATTATTGTTTGTTCTGAACGCAATATTTAAATTAAAATTGGATAAAAATGATTTCAATCTATTGCTGGATTTATTGATATAGGTTAAAGCAGTGAATTTCGTATTGTCTTCAACTAACGGATTAGCCTGTTTTATTGAAATTTGAATTATGTCAATTTCTATTATTTTCAGGCAGAAAACCTCTCACACGGAAAAAGGATCAAGATGACAGTAGTGGAACTGGAAGCAGTGAGGGTGATGAAGATGGAACTAAACTGACCGAACCATCGGATTCTGTGTCTATTATGGAACAAGGGTCTAGTAATTCTTCACCTCTACACGTAGCTGTTCCTGGGACATCTAAAACGATTGAAGAATACGATGGCTATCATGAAAATGACATTGGTCGTTATGTTGGTCACGCCCTTAAGTTGCCATCAGAAAAAAGGAAGGATTTGCTTACAAATCCTTAGGTTCCACCATCAAATTATGATTTTGGTTCTGATGCCAGCCATTTGAGAAGAAACTTTAATCGCCGCTGGTTAGATCAATTATTTCTTGTATCATATTTTGTGGAACTCATGATTTGCCACTTGGAGGAAAGGAAGGAGATGAGGGGGTTTTCTTTGACCTTTTAAATTTGAGAATTGACTGTGGTGATGTGAAGCTAAAGAATCATTGGAATACATGTCGAAAAAATGCAGTCTACACTTAACCAAAAATTCAAAATGAGATAATGAGATTATGTAGTGAAGTTGCCAAAGAAAGAATTATTGAAGATTGTAAACAAGCAAAAGCTTACGCTGTGATAGCCGATGAAACAGAAGATATCGGTGGAAAAGTACAGCTTTCTATCGGATTGCGGTTTTATGATGAGAATCAAGAAAAAATCAGAGAGGAATTTGTAGGCTATGTTGAGCTGAAATCTCAAGATGCCCCTACAATCGCTAGCACAATTCAGAGTTTTTTAATTAATCAGAATCTTTCAGCAGAGAATTGTATTGGATTTGGATTTGACGGATGTTCTACGATGACTGGAAAAGAAGGTGGTGTACAGGCCCTTTTGAAGAAAAAATACAATAAATCTTTATTTTTCCATTGCTCAAGCCACAAACTAAATCTTGTGGTCAATGATGCTAGCAAACTACCGGAAATAAGAAACTTAATTGCAACAGTTAAGGATACAATATCCTTCTTTCGTGAGTCGCCAGCCCGCAGGAATTCGGCTGCTAATCTATCAAGGCTCAGTGAGACCAGATGGTCTGAGAAATACAAGAGCATTAGAAACTTTTCAGGCAGCTTCCATGAAATCGTCAATGCGCTAGAACATCTCTCGGTCGAAGGAAACTATGCTACAAGAAAATTTGCCTATCAATTGCACTGTGCAGTTAGTAAACCAATTTTCATCGTAGGTTTAGTCATGATTGCAAAGTACTCTGCGATTTTGGAACCCGTTGTGAACGTTCTACAAAGTAAAAATATGGATTTGATTATGGTGAGGAAACATATTCGTGCAATCCTTGATGTCATCAAGAAGGATCGACAAGAAATTGAACATGTTTCTGATGAATTACTTGAAAAATCACATCATATCGCGGAGAAAGTCGGCGCTGAGTTAACAGTCCCACGAATTGTTCAAAGGCAAATACACAGAAGTAATCCGCCATCTGAAACTGCGACTGAATATTGGAGACGGTCGTTGATCATCCCTTATCTTGACTCTTTAACTTTATCATTGAATGTTAGATTCCCACACGAAAATACACCTGCTTTTGCCTTCTTCCCTGCAAAGGCAAAAGAGTCTAATCGCAAAATTGTCCATTTTCATATTTTGTCATAAATGTCATGCGCGAAAGGAGCGCTACATTTTGTTATAGAAATCACATTCCTAAGATAATACGTTTTAAAGTTAAGTCGTCGACAAAACAGTCTATTGTGAGGACATTACTGACCATCCCAAGGCAAAGGAATCTAATGAACATATTTTATAAAAAAATACAGAGTCAAAACAGTTTAATGTACAATAAATACTTGTTACTAGTTATTACTGTGCATTGAAACCATGGCAGATAAAGCTAATATACATTAGATTGTTTTGCCTTTGGTGGTTGGTGTATTTAGGAATAATCTATTGTATATTAGACTATTTCGCCTTTGTTTCGACTGACACTTCATACATTAGATTTTTTTGCCTTTGCAAGGACCTGAAAATTCGTGTGAATAGACAAAGTGTTAACAGCCACTAAATTCTTTTGCCGTTGGAATGTAGTAGCCGCGCGCAGTCGCAACTAGCCGGTATAAACGCTGCCATCTCCATTTTTTACAATTTGGAATCATAACATAACGTTTGAGATAGCCGTTTTTGCTTACTGTGCAGTGTATCTATTAATAAAAGTAATTAAGTCAGTGTATCTTAATAAAATGCTTTCTAGGGCTCAGAGAATTGCCCAATTGGGAAAGCATGTATTTGAGAAAAATAATATGGTAAGTAGAATACTTGTCTTTGTTTATACGTAGGTACATTAAATTTTATACGTAAAGGTTAGGTTCACCCTAAAAGTAAGCAGTATAAGTTGCGCTCTATTGTTGTATAGTGTTTATAAAAACATTCCAAACGAATCATACTAAATCAAGTCGTTTACGAAACTTGATACCTACCTACTCAACAAAAATACATCCGTATGTTTTTACGAACTTTATTTTTGTTTTTTGTTTAATATTTTTGAGATATTCTTATATATATCAAATAAACTAATTTAAGTGTTTTATAATAACGCTCTATCAAGAGCCTGGATTACTACCCAGGCCCAGTACTTCTGTGAGAAGTACCTAACATGTATTTTAAATACATAGTCGTAAGTCGACTGATATATCATTGTAAGAGATTTTATTATTATTGAGTATTAAAACGAAAGTTTTTCGTTTTAAATTTTAAATGCGATCATATAAACTATTTTATACTTTTAATCCCGCTTTAACAATGTGGTATATTACATTTTTCTTTATTTAGATTATTATTTATTATTTCAGGAACACGAAAATAATGAACACGAAAAGGAAGAGATTGACTTTTCTGAATCCAAAACTTATCAACTTAATTTGCAATCCGATGAAGAGTACAGTTCAACCGATTCTGAAAATCAAGATGTTGTTATAAAGAAGCGCAGAGTTGATTTCGTTAAAAAAAAATTATTTAATATTTCAAATGGCAATGATCCAGAGGAATATCAAGATGCCATTCCTGCTCAAATTATTTCTCTATTTACACTCAAATCAAATTCATCAGCATGTATGCCAAGTATAGGAGTAGTATCTAACAGTGAATGTTTAACCCATTAGTGTACAGAGTCCCTTATAAGGGACTCGATGAAATCTACGTTTTTCTCGGTAGATTAGGCTATTCTGCAAGAGATGGCACCTTAGTCGTGTCAACCTAACAGCATTTATTATATATGTGAACAATTTGACAGCGTGTTTGTGGTTTTGCGTGTGTAATTGCATCATTTGTACGCGATGGACGAAAGTTTATACAACACCAAACATGGGGGGTAAGTAATTATTTATTCACTTTCGTCATCGTGAAATTATTGCCATTATTACTTCATTCATCTATTGTGGAGACTTTGTGATACAATTTTAACCTAAAACAACGTACTTCGGATGAATCGTTCTGCCGTTACAAACTTTTTTTTGCACTGTCCCTTATAAGGGACTCTGTGCTCGACGGCCATTTGAATAAAACTGACATTTGTTTTTATTCTTTGGAAAATCTACATTCATGATGTATTGTATATTCCAGACTCAGTCTCCACCAATTGCTAGAATGCTTAGAGGAGAGTAACGACGAAAGGAATATAGATATTTTTGCGATTCCACCTGAAGATGGATATGAAACTGAACAAGATAGTGACAAAAGCGATGATGAACACGAAGCGAATTTGAACCACTTAGGACCAAATATGCTTAGAACGGAATGTATAATGCAAATTGTAGATCATGATGGACCAGATCCCTGTGAAAGTGATTCCAGTGATGACGTTCCACTCTCAAAATATCCCCGACTTGCACAAACAACATCAAGACCATCGACTTCAAAACCTTCAACAGCATCGAAATCAGCAATAACAAAACCACGAACATCAACACTTACTAATCTGAAGTGGGTGAAATCAAAACCCACATATAAGTTATGCATTGACTGTACTCTGGTACCACCATCCGAAGAAGCAATACGGTGCAAGTCACCAATGGACTTTTTCTCACTGTTTTTTACTGAGAAATTGTGTGCAACAATCGTCAAAGAGACGAACAGATATTCAGTACAAAATAACAATCCATTGAACATGACACTCAATGAACTATATGTAGTTTTTGGAGCACTGCTACTATCAGGTTACGCTAAATATCCTAATAAGCGGATGTATTGGTCGAATCAGAATGATGTTCCTACAATTCTGTCTGAAAGCATGAGGCTCCATAGGTTTGAAGCCATAATAAAAAGCTTTCATTTGAACGACAATGATAATATAGATCACAGCGATCGTTTATATAAACTTCGTCCTCTGATAGAAGAACTCAATGTTGCCTTTAGAAAGCATGGTGGGCTAGAGGAGTTTCTTTCAATAGACGAAAGCATGATACCATATTATGGGAAACACTATGCCAAACAATTTATACGTGGCAAACCAATACGCTTCGGCTACAAGAACTGGGCAATTTGTACAAGCACAGGATACATGTTGAGTTTTGATATTTATATGGGAAAAACTGGAACGGAGAAAGTTTTTGGGATAGGAGGAGATACAGTGCTAAATTTATTACAGAAAGCGCAGGTACCAGCAAATCAAGGGTTCAAAATATTTTTTGACAACTATTTCACTTCCGTGAAACTAATGAAGTATTTGGCTGATGAGGGTTTCTGTGCAACTGGTACGATTCAAGAAAATAGGTTGGCAAACTGCCCACTGATGGACAAGAAGGTGTTGGGGAAGATGCCAAAAGGTACATTTGATTATAGAAGCAGCACTGACCAAACCATGACACTGGTGAAGTGGAAAGATAACAAAGTGGTGACGGCAGCAACAACATATGATACCTCAGAAGAAACAACATGTAGACGCTGGTGCAGGGAAAAAAAATCAAAAGTGAGTGTGGTACAACCTAAAATTTTTTCGAACTATAATAGAGGAATGGGTGGTGTTGATAAGATAGACCAGCTTGTTGCTGTCTATAGAACAAGAATGAGGCAACGTAAATGGTATTGGCCTATTTTTTCGTAGCGACTAGCTACTGGTTTTCCGTAGGCACATAGCACAAAGCTTATTGCAGTCTTTTGGTACAGCTTCACTGAGAGGAAAAACCATCCCAATTCCTTCGGACGATGTCAGATTTGATGGAATGAATCACTGGCCTGAATACAGTGCAACGGATAAAAGATGTAGATATTGCAAGTCCAAGGCAAATTTCATATGTACAAAGTGTAATGTCGGACTACATCCTAAAATATGCTTCAAATCATTTCACACCATATAGTGACTTGTCAGTACAGAGTCCCTCAAAAGGGACGGGTTGTAACTTGTTCCATCAGGTATTTACTCAGAATTTTGTTTCATTTTCTTCATTTATATGCTGAATAAAGACTACTTCTTGGAAAAAACACTGTTTTTCATTTTGAATAAACTTCATACACTAATGGGTTAAATGGGGATAACAATAATATAACACACCATCAAGAAGAAGCACACAGGGGTATAGAAATTACAGCAAATACCGGGAATATTAAAGAACATTCAGGACTTCTAGGCCATAGTGAAGAAGAAGCACACGGGGATATAGAAAATACAGCAAATACCGGGAATATCAAGGAACATTCAGGACTACTAGGCCATAGTGATCAACAGGAGCAGTTAAGAATTGCCTCGCAAAACATTGCTAAAAAAAGAGCCAGAACCGAGACGGAAAAGCAAGTAAATGCTAAAAACAAGCACCCGATTATAGACAAGGTGTGTAATTGTAAAAGAAAAGAATGTGACAAAAAAATAAACAAGGAAAAAAAGACAAAATATCAATAACCAATTTTGGAATATGTCTAAAAATGATCAGACCATTTGGTTATCAAGCCGAATAACTGAAATGTGTGCGAAGCGAAAAGTTCAAGGTACTAAAAGGAACTATACTAGAAAATATTACCTTGACCAAAATAACGACAGAGTAGAAGTGTGTCAAAAATTTTTTCTTGATACGTTGGGTTACAAAGGCACCAGTGTACTTCAGAGTTTATCTAAAGCTTCGAAAGATGATCATGGAACAAAATTGTTAATACCTAGAAAAGATCAAAGGGGAAGACACGAGCCAGGAAATAAAATACCTGCAACACCTATAAGAGATCATATTAGAAGTTTTAATCCAAAGCCTTCTCATTATAGGCGAATTCATGCTCCAAACAGAATATATTTGTCCCCGGATTTGACAATAAAATATATGTATAACGATTTTAAAGAAAAAAATGATATGAATTTATCTTACGAGAAATATAGGCAGACTGTTGACGATTTAAATATTGGTTTTTATAATCTTGAAGCGGATAAATGCGGCTTTTGCATAGAAATGGATATGAATCCAACAGAAGACAACTTAAAGTTAAAGGAAGCACATTTGAAACAGGTAGGTATCTAATATTTCGTATTTCTAGAAATTATAAACCGGTAGAAATTTTTCGCTGTAGGTTTACTACTTTTAAACGGCATAGTAATATATACTGTTAATAACTTCGACCTCATTTAGATTGTGTTTAGTCAGGTTAGATTGTCAAATTATTTTTTTTCACTAACATCTATTTATATTTTAATGGCATTTTAATACCACACAGTTTTACACAATTTATGTGTGATTATTTCTCATATTATGTGTAACCTTAATAGTTGTTTTCTGTTTTTTTAAGGTTGAAATAGTGAGGTCCCAGTACAGAGCAGATGCAAAATTATCAGCTGAGTTAAATATTTTTCAAGTTTATGCTGCTGATCTCCAGAAAGTATTTCTCTTACCAAGGATGCCCAACGTAAAGGATTCCTTTTTCACATCACGACTTGTAGTGTTCAACGAAACCTTTGCCGCTATGGCAAAAAAATACGAACATTATTGTGTACTCTGGCACGAAGCAATAGCGGGGAGGCGGGCCGAACATATAGCGTCTTCATTTTTGAAATTTTTGCAATGTAACAGTGATGCAGAACATGTTATACTTTGGTTAGATAATTGTAGTGGACAGAATAAGAATAATATATTAATTTCTGCCATATTATCATACATAAACTCTGACTTATGTACCACGAAAAGTATATCACTAAAATACTTAATATCAGGTCACACTTATATGGCCGCCGATGGTCTGCATGGAAAAATTGAACAAGCTGTAAGGAGGATGGGAAATGTGGAAGATTTTCCAGATTTCAGGGAGTGTTGCAAAAAAGCTTCCTCCCGCATGAATATTGTAGAAATGCAATATAATGATTTTTTAAAAATAGAAAATAAGTTGAAATCTTTCAACAGAAAAAACAATTCGGAACAAACCCCTAATGACCAATTACCATATTTTAAAGATATTGTGGCTTTAAAATTCATAAAAGGATCAGAATGTTTGTACGTAAGAACTGACTATGATGGTAACTACAATTGCATTAGCAATGTGTTAAAGAAAAATGCTAGTTTGTTATTACCTCAACATATTCAAGCTGCAAGAGGAATTTGTACTGCTAAAAAGGAGACGATAGTAAATAAATTAGTTCCCAAAATGATGGAGTCTAGAAGACCATTCTGGATTAATCTTCCTGATAATAATAATGCCCGTGATCTACTGAACGAAGGCATTTAAAGAAATTGATGTAGTATGTTCTTTTGTCTTGTTTATTTTTTTAATTTCATTTTGTTCGTTACAATTTTAGAATAGTTAATTTGTTTAAGTAAATTTTCCAAATACATCAATATTTAAAATAGATATTTTCCGCTTTTATTTTTAAAACCATTTCGCTTTGAAACCGTTCCTTTTTTGTTATGTGAAAATAGCTAAAGTACATTAGATGATGAATCCCGTTGTTTTATCAAGACATAATGATATATCATACATAGGCAAAAAAATCTAATGTATATTAGATTCTTCTGCCATTTTATGATATAGTGTTGTATGTATTTAATAACTAAGGCAAACTATAAAATAAGCTATAATAACCTTAAAACCTTATCAACTTAGCAGAAATTATAACACATGATTATTGAAATAGTCCTTAATAATATTTACTAAGTTTGGATTCCACATACTTTATATATTTTAATTGGCGGACAAAAGTTGTAAAATGTCCATTTTATCAAATTCACGTTTTTGCAAATAGACTGTTCTGCCTTTGCAAGGAAGCCTTATCCCATCTTCACCCTTCATACATGCTAAAAATGACTTCAAAAGATTTGGAGAAAAATGCAAAATCTTTCATGGAGTTTTATGAGTTGGATGATATCTCTGCAGAATTAGATTTGTGGTATAATCTGTGGAAAAAGAAGGATTTAGCAGGAGACAAATTAAAGGATATTGAAGTGGCTGCACTTTTGGAGGAGGCTAATATTTTTTTCCCTGCAGCAAGGCATGCACACCTCATTTTAAAAGCTTTCCCATCAACTACGGCTACTGTTGAACGATCTTTCAGTACCATTCGAAGGGTAAAGACCTGGCTGAGAAGTACAATGGGAGAAGACAGACTGACTGGGATGTGTTTGATGAGTGTCCATCGGAAATTCTTCAAGGAAAATCGGGACTGGATTTAAACGAGAGTTTTGAAGAAGTTTTGTACAAATCCCAGAAAAATTATACTACTATAAGACATGTAATTAGAATAATTTTTTTCAAGCAAATAATTGTAATAACTTAGTTGATAAAGCACTGCTATAATTATACATAATTTTCTTAAAATTCTGGTTTCATTCTCCTTTTCCGCGATAAGATGTTACAACCTGAACGACCATGTCTGCCCCCCCCCCCCAGTTTTGATCCTGGGTACGCCCTTGGAAACGTATATATAATACCTGTCGTTCTTAATCCTGCATTACATGATTTTCATAATAATACACAGCAGTATATCTTACGTGACGACGTTCGATTACGTGAGTGGATTGAAGTATTCGCAGATGAAAAAATAATCAATTTGGCATTTGGTGTTCAACCTCTGTACGGTAATAATAACGTAAAATGGACTAATCATGCGCACCCACGAATTTTGTCTTTATTGTTATCTTCACTATCTAAGATTAATGTGATATCAGTTGCTTATGCTACACAATTTGTTTTCCCTATTTTCTCTTTAAGTCCAGTTGATATAGCGCAACTTAGCCAAATGATGGAAATTAATTCTAATCGAGCCAAACTACTTTCAATGTTGGTCAATAGTCCTGTTACCGGAGCGAATTATGATGACTTTAGAAGAATTATGTTGCAAACAGTTTCAGGAGACGCTGAAGCCAGCTGACGAACTAATGAGTGGTGAAAGCATGGTCCCTTGGAGAGGCAGACTAATATTTAGGAAATACCTACCAGCAAAATCTCACAAATATGGTGTGAAACTATATAAAATTTGCACACCTGAAGGCTATACATACGACCTAAGGGTGTATGCAGGAAAAAATGACCCTACAGATACTGCTGCAGTCAACACCAACGGGCATACCTACAACATATGCCTGGAATTGCTATAAAAGGCAAGAAACATCGACAGAACCATATAATGGACAACTTTTATGTTTTTGTTTTGTTTTGTTTCTTTTAACGTCGGCCTATTTCCGCGACTATGGCCAATCACCGACGCCAGGGAGCAGTTTCACCTCACTATCCTGGAAATTTTGCCGAACCCCTGTCTTTCTGTAAGGAGGGTAAGGATCTTTAATGTGCCCAACATCGCATGGAGACGGGACCGGCGGCTTTACGCCCCCTCCGAAGGGCGGTACGGGCAGACATTCAACTTGCTCAAATACAATGCCAGAACCTCGATCGATGTTAATTTTACAGTTTGTACTGAAAAAGTGATAGGAGTACCCCGGGATCGAACCTAGTACCCTTCCAATACCGGTTCA
Source organism: Tillus elongatus (assembly GCA_964006375.1). Classification (NCBI taxonomy): domain Eukaryota; kingdom Metazoa; phylum Arthropoda; class Insecta; order Coleoptera; family Cleridae; genus Tillus; species Tillus elongatus. Next base: position 37,039,846 of record OZ023268.1, read on the forward strand.
AAGGCACACGTTCTTACCTTTGAACCACCGAGGTTCTAAGACAACTTTTATACAAGTGTCAAATTAAGCCAAGACTTTTACAACGCCAAACATATATCTATGGAACCTTACGGGGTAATAGAAAAGGTAATCCTCAAGACGTGTGTACAAAAAAGCTATAAAAAAAAGTTATTACGCGACAAAACAAAGATGGCATTCGTATCACAAAACGGCTGGATAAACGTCCTGTGTTGATGATAAGTTCAGTGCCTGACAACACTGGTCAGTTAGTGGCAACGGGGACAAAAAATAAAGGACAAGATGTAGTAAAACCTCCCGCCGCTATCGCCTATAACAAAGCTAAAAACGGCGTCGATATATCTGACCAAATGTCGTCGTACTATACCACCCATAGAAAAAGAAGGTACAAGAAGGTTACGTTTGAGGTCATGCTAGGGACATGTATCGTTAACTCATTAGTGGTATATAACTGTCACGGTAACAGTAAAAATAAGCCATTAAACATGCTTGCATTTCGGGAGAAAATAATAGAAGAGTTATTAGATGATGTTACACAAATTGCCGGGGAAGAGGGTAATGCTGAGAACGAAAATCTTGAGCAGACAAGAAAAAGAAGGCGCGGCAAGAGCAGTCATATAATTGGGAAGTATGAAGGTTCGGCTAGAACCAGCAGAAAACGCTGCGCAGAATGTTATAAGAAAATTCAGAAGGAGAAAGGTAGCTAAGAAGCAAGAGTTAAAGCGTCAAAAGTATTAACATTTTGTGACGACTGCGATGGAACGCCAACAATGTGTATTCCTTGTTTTAAAAATTTTCATGGATGATATTCATGCTTTTGTTAGTTTATAAGTGTTTTTCGAGATATAATGTTATGAATGTGTGTTATAAATAATGCTCTCCTTAAGTTTGCAAGACATTTGTCCATTACTTATTGAATAAAATTACAGAAATTCCTGGTTCTTTCCCTTAGAAAGTCAAATTGCCAAACCGCGCCGTATAGAGCATTATAGACATGTCTTATAGCCGTAGATACAATACTAATACTCTGCAAACTAAACTCACATTTTTAAGATGTATTAAACCACCGGTGGGAACAGAGGTTCACTGGCAAAACTTCGCGTGACCTACTGGTGGGTCACCATGTCGCGAACGTGTTAATTATTTGACACAAAATCAAATTGACATTGTTGTTATTTCAGAAAGATGGCTGAAGCCACAGCATACATCATTTTCTATAAATGGTTATGATCTGGTTAAAAAGGATAGACCGTAGAGCATAGTAGTAAATAAAAGGCTGGAGAAATAGCAATGATCACCACATAAATGATACAATTATCGAAATAATGTACCCAACTATTACAGATATAGATGTGTGCGTGGTCCACCTAGTTGATATTAGCTTAAATTTAATGTATGTCTATCAGATGTAAGAGTAGGAAACTCATATTAGCAAAATATTTTCAACCAAAATAGATTATTAATAGTTGTACGATATATGAGATTTGAATGCACACTTTAGCCTTTGAAGATCACCCTCAGATGACTCGCATGGGTTCAGTCTGGGAGAGGCAATAGATAATTGCGTTTTAATTGTAGTAAATAACGACTCTCCAACTAGAATTATAAAACTATTGGAAGCTCCTTCTATGATTGATTTAACCTTAGTAACACCTAATATTGTTAACAAAGTGACATGGAATGTATTACCAGATAGCTTGGGATCTGACCACTTTGCCAGAAAAGTAGAATACAATGTAAAGTATATGGGTACTGAAACAAATAGTATATTACGTACCATAAACTGTAAGTGACACTTTTCATGCAGAGAATGCAGTTTGGAAAATCGAGGCCCGTAGGGCCGAGGTTTTCTAAGCATTCGAGGCATGAAGAGTCACTTACAGTTTACGGTTTAGTAATAATTTTTTGCAATACCTGCTTTAACGGTTTTTTTTTGAATTTGCATTCTTTTTTAATAATTACTGCGTGAATAGATGTCAGACTGACAGCACTGACAGTCGAATTAATTAGATGGATTCTAACATACTACTTAACAACAAGTAGCTTGTGACTTGGTTGTTGTGTTGGGTTACTAAGGACGCTACGGGTAAACAAACAAAACTAAACGCTGGCTGCAGTTCAGCACAGGTCCAGGTTAAACATTAATTTGTATTTTAATTGTGATTTTTGAATTAAAATTAGTGTTGAAGTGACTTTGAATATGGAAGAATCTGACATCGAAGAAGCGGCAGGTATTGCTTGTTTGTCACTTTTACCAGAAAAGTCTAAGCAAAGGTATGAAAGTTGCTATGAGGGTTTCAAAAAGTGGTGCCACACTAAAAAGGTTGTAATACATACCAGTGAGACAGTTTTACTAGCATATTTCTTGGAAAAATCAGGTAAATATTCTGCTCCATCAAGCTTATGGTCCGAATACTCTATGTTACGATCGACAATCTCTTTGAATGACAATGTTGATATTTCCAAATATGCAAAGTTAAAGGCATTTTTAAAGAAGAAAAATATTGGATATGTTTCAAAGAAAAGTGAAGTGTTTACGATCGAGGAAATTCAGACCTTTTTAAGTGAAGCACATGACCAAATATACCTGATGAAGAAGGTGGTTGTAGTTATGGGAATTGCAGGTGCCTGCCGTAAAGATGAATTATGTAAGCTAACAATCAATAATGTTATTGATAAAGGAGACATTATTTTGGTCAGAATACTTGACGCTAAGAATCATCAATCCAGAAGTTTTACCATTGTCGACAATGAGAATGAGAAGTTTCACTTTGTGGCATTAGTGAGGAAGTATATGAACCTGCGACCAAAAAATTCAATACAGAGATTCTTCTTGAGGTATCAAAATGGGAAATGCTCTAACCAACCAGTTGGAAGAAATATTTTTGCCAAAATTCCTTCTGAAGTTGCGAAATTTCTACATTTGGAGAATGCGGAAAAATATACTGGGCATTCCTTTCGCCGAACTTCCGCTACTTTTTTGGCTAATAGCGGAGTTGACATTTTAGCACTGAAGAGGCATGGCGGGTGGAAATCCTCGGCAGTAGCTGAAAGCTATGTGGCGGATTCCTTGAATAATAAAGTACAAGTCGCTAAGAAGATATTTCATATTAGCAACCAAGAAGCCAGCTCCTCTCGCCAAATCCCTATTATTGAGGTCGGTGATTCTACGAATACTCCGCAAGATAGTCTTGATAATTTAACATTGCTAGAAACTGAAGATAATAATATAAAGAAGAGCATGGCGTCAATCCTTACTGTTAATCATATGACTAATTGTACTTTCAATATTTCGATGAATTATAATAATTAATAAATCTTCTCAAACAATTTGTTCATTATTCAGATTTGCTATTTATAGGTTTGCAGTACTTACCGTACCTAGGTAAGGTAAGTCTTACCGTACCTAGGTATGAAAAATGTCCTGTTCTCATGGAAACTGACAAATGCTTTAAAAGTTCAACTTACATTGTCAAAAAACTGTCATTAAAAGTGAACTTACTTAACAGGTATTGCAAAAAACACTTTACTTAAGGTGGAGAGTCACGACAGCAGACTGGGAAGCATTTGGAATGACTCTGGATTACATGTTAGAGCAACAAAACAGCTATTATTGACTATATACAATTATAGACCATAGCCGAAGAAAATAGTGAAGATGCCGACGCTAGTATGCAAAAAACAAGACAGGCAGTTAAAAAAAAACCAACCTGGTGGGATGGAGATTGTGAAAACATTACAAATGCAAGGCAACAAGCGTTATGCCAATACAAGTCTATATCAAACTGGGACTATTTTTTACGATATAAAAAATAAAGGCACAAGCAAAACGATTATACAAAAGAAAAAGTAGGCTTGCTTGACAAGATTTTGCCAACCAACTGAACAAAAACACGGCGATAACCGAAATTTGGAATTTTATAAGACGAATGACATGCAACAGAAAAGGCACAAGAAGCCTACCTCGCAACGACAATATATCAGATTTTACAAAAAAAATGCGCCGTCCAGCGCGATGGAAAACATTGGTTTACGCAACACAGTGCAATCCAACACAGCTTTATGGAAAAGCGTTTAACACCACAGGAGCTAGAGAGTGCAATGAAAGCAACTTCGAATAGATCACCAGGGGAAGATTTAATTACATGTAGCATGATCGGCAACTTATCAAATAGAACGAAAAACCTATTACTGTCCTGCATACAGACTTGGAGAATACTTCTCTGGCTTCACTGTTGGTTTTTAGTGGTGAAGGACGTAGCCAGCGCGTGAGCTAACTGGAGCAAGTGGACCTTCGAATTCTGGAAGTTCTAGGATGTTCTTCAATGCTTCTGTGACTATAGTTTCGCTGCTTGACAGCATTTTCAGACAGATTAAAATTGAATTAGTACGAAATCATGACAACTACAAATAAATATCTGTTGCTATGTTATGATATGATGTTTTGATCAAAAAATTCTATCAAATTGAAAATAAAATGAAACACAGATGACAGATGAGGTTTTCAAAATGTCTATATGATGTATGTCAATATTTAACATAAAAACTAGAACTAGCCTATAATAACTATGATAACAGTTACAACAATAAAATAACTAAACAATAACAGTATAAAAGTAGTCTCTATACAAAGAAAATATCGACATACATCAACTCATTATTTTATTACAACTTTTTTGATATAATAGTTAAATTTATTTTCTTTGACATATTTAATTAGATAGAAGAATATCCAAGAAAGGGGAATTCATTAAATCAGTTTGCTCGTTTAAAACAAGGTAGTTATTGTCGTCTGTGTGCTTTTTGACTTCTAAAGCTTCAAAAAAGTCTAGTTTACGTTTGTCATTATAAAAATGTAGTGGTTGTATGCGGTTATTTATTGTAGGTCTATGTTCGGTATCAATAATATGTTTTGCAAATGTAGATTTGTCAGCGTGGTTATTTCTAAATGCAGAAATATGTTCTTTGTATTGGGTGTTAAAATTTCTAGAAGTTTGACCTATGTAGATTGCGTTACAATGTGTACAAGCTAATTTATAAACTCCAGCTTTTGTCAGGAAACAAGATTTTTCTTTAGCGTTAAATAGTAAATCACATGTCGTGTTGTAAGATTTAAAAGCTACCTTTGTATTTGTACAAGTGTTTAAAATTTTTGAAATGTTTTCTGAAATGGTTCCAAAATAAGTTATGGAAACGTATCTGTTGTCTTCTTTGTCTCTAATATTTGGATAAATTAAATTAATCGCTAATTTGTATTCTTTTCTCTCTATCATTTTATCTATTATTTTAACAGAGTAGCCATTATTAAATGCTGTTTGCTTAATTATTGAAATTTCTTTTTCAAAATTGTTTTGTGACATAGGTATTGAAAATGCACGATGTATCATTCTATAGGCTGACAGCTTTTGTGAAAAAGGGTGACATGAATCGTATGGTATGGTTGTGTCAGTGTAAGTTGGTTTCCTATATATTGAAAAGTCAAATTAATTATTTTCTAATTTTCTAATTGTTAAGTCTAAAAAGTTTATACAACTGTTAGCTTCTTCTTGTAAAGTAAACTTAATATTTGTGTGAAAGCTATTAATAAAATTTAAAAATTCATTTAATTCTGTATGACTACCTTGAAAACATGCTAAAATATCATCTACGTATCTGTACCAAAAGACAATATTATGTGAAAGTTCTGATGTTAAAATTTGGTTTTCTAAGTTTTCCATAAATATGTTGGCTAATAAAGGTGACAACGGACTACCCATAGGCAGACCTTCATTTTGAATATAAATTTTATTATTAAATTTAAAATAGTTTTGTTTTATACATTCATTAAAAAGATTCATTATTTCTTGTCTTTTTATGACATTTACGTTCTTTTCTATTAATTATTCCCACAAATAGTAAATTAGTCTCATTTGATGTTTGTAGCATGTATTCTAAGATACCCCCTAAAGAATGTTTACCTCTATTAGAAAACGTTTTAATAGAAAAGAACGTAAATGTCATAAAAAGACAAGAAATAATGAATCTTTTTAATGAATGTATAAAACAAAACCATTTTAAATTTAATAATAAAATTTATATTCAAAATGAAGGTCTGCCTATGGGTAGTCCGTTGTCACCTTTATTAGCCAACATATTTATGGAAAACTTAGAAAACCAAATTTTAACATCAGAACTTTCACATAATATTGTCTTTTGGTACAGATACGTAGATGATATTTTAGCATGTTTTCAAGGTAGTCATACAGAATTAAATGAATTTTTAAATTTTATTAATAGCTTTCACACAAATATTAAGTTTACTTTAGAAGAAGAAGCTAACAGTTGTATAAACTTTTTAGACTTAACAATTAGAAAATAATTCATTTGACTTTTCAATATATAGGAAACCAACTTACACTGACACAACCATACCATACGATTCATGTCACCCTTTTTCACAAAAGCTGTCAGTCTATCATTCTATGATACATCGTGCATTTTCAATACCTATGTCACAAAACAATTTTGAAAAAGAAATTTCAATAATTAAGCAAACAGCATTTAATAATGGCTACTCTGTTAAAATAATAGATAAAATGATAGAGAGAAAAGAATACAAATTAGCGATTAATTTAATTTATCCAAATATTAGAGACAAAGAAGACAACAGATACGTTTCCATAACTTATTTTGGAACCATTTCAGATACCATTTCAAAAATTTTAAACACTTGTACAAATACAAAGGTTGCTTTTAAATCTTACAACACGACACGTGATTTACTATTTAACGCTAAAGAAAAATCTTGTTTCCTGACAAAAGCTGGAGTTTATAAATTAGCTTGTACACATTGTAACGCAATCTACATAGGTCAAACTTCTAGAAATTTTAACACCGGATACAAATAACATATTTCTGCATTTAGAAATAACCACGCTGACAAATCTACATTAGCAAAACATATTATGGATACCGAACACAGACCTACAATAAATAACCGCATACAACCACAACATTTTTATAATGACAAACGTAAACTAGACTTTTTTGAAGCTTTAGAAGTCAAAAGGCACACACACGACAATAACTACCTTGTTTTAAACGAGCAAACTGATTTAATGAATTCCCCTTTCTTGGATATTCTTCTATCTAATTAAATATGTCAAAGAAAATAAATTTAACTATTATATCAAAAAAGTTGTAATAAAATAATGAGTTGATGTATGTCGATATTTTCTTTGTATAGAGACTACTTTTATACTGTTATTGTTTAGTTATTTTATTGTTGTAACTGTTATCATAGTTATTATAGGCTAGTTCTAGTTTTTATGTTAAATATTGACATACATCATATAGACATTTTGAAAACCTCATCTGTCATCTGTGTTTCATTTTATTTTCAATTTGATAGAATTTTTTGATCAAAACATCATATCATAACATAGCAACAGATATTTATTTGTAGTTGTCATGATTTCGTACTAATTCAATTTTAATCTGTCTGAAAATGCTGTCAAGCAGCGAAACTATAGTCACAGAAGCATTGAAGAACATCCTAGAACTTCCAGAATTCGAAGGGCCACTTGCTCCAGTTAGCTCACGCGCTGGCTACGTCCTTCACCACTAAAAATCAACAGTGAAGCCAGAGAAGTATTCTCCAAGTCTGTATGCAGTATGGACAAGTTTCACCAAGTAAGGGCAACAACAATCAATTAACTATTACTGTCCGTTTACAATAACTGGTGGGTGAAATATACAGTTGAATTTAAAATAAAGTGATCTGCCTCATAAAGAAATATAATCAGCTGAGCGAGAGCTCGTCGTACCGGCCCATTTCGCTATTAAACTGCACCACTAAGATATTTGAAAAAATGATAAAGCTTCGGCTAGAATGGTATTGCGAAAATGCAGTAGTGTCGCTTAAGTCTCAGTAAGGTCTTAGAAGGAGAAAAGGAACAATCGATGCACTCAGTCAACTAGTTATTGATATTAATAGCACGTTTACAAAAAACCAATACTGATTGTGCGTATTCTTAGATATTCAAAGCGCATACGATGTAGTTAACTTGAAATTGCTCAAAGAAGACCTAGAGATCATCGGACTTACTAATAACACTGCAATAAATATAAGCCAATTCTATCACAATCGGCAAGTCTATATAAGTAACAAAAACAACCAGTTAATTGGACCCAGATATGTGTACCAAGGTCTACCCCAAGGATCAATCTTTTTAACATTTACTTGTGTAAATCTTTAGAAGTTCGGGACGCAGCAAGTGCGTTATGGTAGTGAATTTTGATTAAATGCTTCAAACTTTAATAACTCAATTTTCTATAAACTTAGAAAGTTTAATTTTGGTATGTAGTAAGGTCTTCCTAAGGCAAGATATCCACCAAATTTCATTAAAATAGCTTCGTAATATTCGGAGAAAAAAAAAATTTCGAAAGAAAATTCAAAATTTGAATAACTCAATTTTATATAAACTTAGAAAGTTTAATTTTGTTACGTAGCAATGTCTCTCCCAAGGCAACATATATAGTAAATTTCATTAAAACAGCTTTGTAATTTTCGAAGAAAAAAATGTTTTTCGAAAGAAAACTTAAAATTTTCCCCGAAAACCCTGTCTCATTTTCCTGACTAACGAACTTGTCCAAGCCATTAATAAAAGAAAGGCACTTGCCGAGTTTTATCCAAATCGGTTAATTGTTTTTTAAGTTATCGGACGGATATATACATACATATATATATATATATATATATATATATATATATATATATATATATATATATATATATATATATATATATATATATATATATATATATACTGAAACTGACCCCGGATATGGGTTCTATGGGTCCTAGTTTGCGCTCATTTGAAAAAAATTTGCAAAGTCTCACCATCAAGACCACTCTATTAGTGGATTTTTTAAAATACAAATTCACTAAAAGATTGATCTTGTGATCATTACATAATACCTGGGACGATCAAATCAAAGTTATACAATACGCCGATGATATGTGTATCTACACCAGGCAGCCAACGATGTCAGAGGCGTTGCGATTTTGCAAGTAATAATGATCGAGCTAAACTCATTGATGGATAGCAGAGGCTTTCGTCCGAGTATAGGAAAGATCGCTGTAATGTGCTTTACCAGACACAGGTTGCGAATGCACCACCATACAAGTATCTGGGTGTGGACCTTGATTCAAAATTACTTTGAACGAAACACATAAAACACAAAGGATAGATGTGAACAGGGCATACGAACTGGGGAGCTGACGTCGCAACATCTCTCACTTTTTACAGAAGTTATATACGATGTATATTAGACCAAGTCTGTGTACCTATTATATGCATCAAGCTCAAATACAAATATGCTAATAATTCAAATAATACAGCGTAAAGCACATTTGTGCAGGTGCCAGGAAATCAGCTCCAAGCGATACACTGCAGAACTTGCAGAACTACAAGAACCATTAGTTCGGAATACAACCGATTATTCAGCAAACAAATTAATGTTAAAAATTTGGTCCACGGAACAAGTAAACACAGAAACAATGCATGAGTTATTTGTCTAAACTCACTTCCAACAAATACTGGAAAAATAAAAGGACCCCACCACTGACTGAAGCTTATGCAAACACAAAAAAGTTTGAAGATAGAATAATTGTCTGCCGTATACACCCTATGTTTCAAACCCTTACGAATTATTTTGTAAAAACAGTATAGTTTTATCCCCACATACTGCGAACAACCAGAGATAAACCACAATATTTTAAACGAGACTTATGGAATATGATTATATACATGTATATACTGGCGAGTCTAAACAGGAAGGCACAGTTGGGTCAGCTTTTTATATCCAATCACAAAATCAGAGCTACAAATATAGCCTAGCCTGCAACGCTACCATTTATACTGGAGAGCTATACGCTATAGAAAAAGCCTTGGCGTTTATACGTGGCTCCGGTAATAAAGCATGCCTTGTAATCGGCGATTCAAAATCAGCATTGACAGCATTAAAAGCCACACACATAAAACAGCGTACGCATCCCATTCTTAACAGAGTGATTCACCTATGTTATCAAATAAACACAGGAGGACACGTTGTATTTGTATGGGTAAGATGATAAAGCAACATCGAAGGCAACGAAATAGCTGATAGACTAGCTAAAGAGGCAGCATTTCTAAGTGATCCCATTACAGGTGTCCCTCACAGCGACCTCTACGCAGAAATTAGAAGAGGAAGCAGACAGTCTTGGGAAAAACTCTGGAGACTTCATTTTGGAAAATCAGCAAACGTTTGGTGTGGTATTATTAACGAGAATTTGATTGGTCCATATTTTTACGAAGGAATTTTACATAGTGAGCGATATTTGCAACTTCTTCAAGAACAACTTCCTGTGCTGATAAAAATGTGTCATTACAACGGCGAGCAAACATGTGTTTACAACATGACGGAGATCCACCGCATAAAGCAAGAGTTGTCCAACAATATTTAAATGAAACTTACGGAAAAAATGGATAGGTATAAATGGACCGATACAGTGGCCGCCTAAATCACCGGACTTGACCCCATTAGACTTCTTCTCGTGGGAAGCTTTGAAAAATAAAGTTTACAGAACACCATCTGTTAACTTGGAACATTTAAAGAAAAAATCAGAATTGCTTATGATGAACTATCTAGAGAAACGTATCTTAATGCTTCAGTGCGAGAAGTAGGGCGTAGATTGGATAAGTGTTTAAAAGTAGAAGGTGGTCACATGAAAATTTGTTGCAATAATTGCTTGCAGTTATCGAACCAGAGGCAAGCAAGTTCCACGGCCTCGTACATTCTAGCAGACATGCTCCAAAAGATGATGAAACTAAACCGAGGTTCGTCTAACCTAAAGTCAATTTTCAATAAAGCACAAATCTTAATTGACAGATTCTAAAAAAATGAACACCATTAAACCATAATTTGTGAAAATTTTAACGTGGAACGCCAACGGAATAACAAACACAAAACAAGACATTGAACTTCTAGCAGAAGAGATATCTGCTGACATTATACTCATTCAAGAAACCCATTTAAGTTGTACAGAAAAAAACAAAAACAAAAAATTAACATATCTACCGAACTGACAGAATAGGCCGCGGCGGTGGAACTGCCTTCAATGTCAAGAAAAACATTGACCACACCTCACTAAACCATCAACAACGCAGTACGTAGAAAATACAGCCGTCTCAATCCACCTAGCCAGACACCTGCCTGTCTTAATAATTTTAGGTTACAACAATAATGGTTCAAACCAGATAGCACAAGATATGCACCAAATTCTTCAAGCACATGATAGTTATCCTAGCCGGAAACCTGAATAGCACACACAAAAGCTGGACAGGCAACACCAGAAATCTATCAGGTATGCAACTGAAACAGACGACTGAAAATAGACGTGCTTATATACTTGCTTCAAACTCACCCACATACTATCCATATACAAGCCCCCATAGACCAGACACAATAGATATTGGAATAGTTAAAAACATAAATACAGATATATACATCGCAGTATTAGATGAGCTGTACTCAGATCACAATCCATATCGCAGTAGGAACAAATAGAACCAGCAATCAAAACAATGCAATAACAACTAAAAACGTAAACTGGCAAACGTTCAGGGGATTAATGCAGAGAAAAACAACTATCCCAAGGATAAATAACTCAAAAAATCTCGATAATCAAATCCTTAAGTTCACAAATGTTATCAGACAGTCGCTCGAGGCATTCACATCCACAACCTTCATAAATAAAACCTCGAAATTCCCAGACAACATGAAACAACTAAAAAGACAACGCAACAAAGCGACGCTATCAAAATAGGTATGCTGTTTCCACACGACAAAATAACTCAACAGGATCAACCTAGAACTTAGAACAGCTCTCAAAGTCTTCAACAACGAACAGTGGAAAAAGAAAGTTAAATATATCCACCGAAGACAAGTCAATCTGGAAGTTGGTAAAATCATTAAAAAAAGCCTGGACGCAGCAAGTGCGTTATGGTAGTCAATTTTCATAGAAATGATCTGGTACAAAATATTTTATTATAACTTTTTTTTTCTTGTAACATAGAAATCTAAATTTGGGTGGATAGTTTACTTTTTATATCGTAAACCTACCTACCAAATTTGGTTATCATAGATTTTTTATTTTTTGAGATATTTTTTTTTTCGAATGAAACCTCAAAATTTTCCCAGAAAAACTCGTCCGACTTTACTGACTAACGAACTTATCCAAGCCATTTATAAAAGGAAGGTACAGGTAGCTCAAATTCGAGCCTCATCATTGGGATCTCAGAAACCGTAAGAGATACAACGTCGGTTAAATTATGGCAAAGTTGCGTAAGTTGATGCTCAGCAAAATGCAGTTTCGAAAATTCCGAATACTTCCAGTGATAATCAGAAAAAACCGAAAACTCATAAAATCTGTTTTATTTTTTTCTGGCGTTATTTGAAAATATATAACAAAATGATCACACTTCATCAAGGTCACTTTTTCTCTCCTACAAGATGGCATTTTCAAATTCGAAATCCGATGTTTCGTCTTTCAGAAACCATAACTCAATTTTTTCAAATACGGCGCTGGATTTTTTATTTCATATTTTGTTACCTTTGGACTACCTCAAAACAATGTCTCATCACAACTTTTGAATTTCAGACGTTTTGATAACAAAAAATGACATTTTCCGTTTTTCTTGTAAATATTTAATACGACTGCTTTCGAAACAAAATAATTCTTCAATCATATAATTTGATTAGGTAGTTAACGATGAACCCGAATTTATGATGAGTCAAATATTTTAAGTTCAATCCAATGCAATGCATTGACATGTCTGTTCGTTCATCTCGGCGGCTTTGATATTTAGAAATATCAAGTCCGCGCTTGTCATAATATGACAATAAAACTTTTGACAATTTAACTTTCAAAATAAACATTAAGAGAGCAAACATGGTGTTTTCCAATTTCGAGAAACGTGATGTGCTTTGAATTTATTATAGTAATAACAGAAACTCGCACATTTCATGTGAACGGTATTTAGAGCAATACCCCGAGCGTCCACAACCCCCATTATTTACATTTTAACCATTTTTCAAAATTCAAAAGTCGGGATCTCCCCATTAGTGAATTTTTTCTACAAAAATTCACTAAAAAATCAAAACTCAAGAGCCAAACTTCCCGTTCTATCAACAAAATCGGATCCAGTCTCAAAAGAAAAGCTCGAGTATATGGTAAACAGTCTGGAAAACCATTTCTGTTCAAACCCACCAGTCAACCAAGATTTTCACAATGAAACAAATAACCAAGTCAAGCCCTGCTTAGAAAACACACCCATCTCCCACGTAAAACCAGCCACCCTTGACGAGTTGTATATGATTATTGAAAAACTAAGAAATAGGAAAGCCCCCGGAATAGACCAAATATCTTACATGGCAATCAAGAAGCTGCCGCACAAAGCAGTCATGTCTCTGCTAGCAATCATAGAAGACTCGTTACGATTGAAAACCTCCCCAAAATGCTGGAAACTAGCCAAAATAATCCTAATTAAAAAACCCAACAGTTACAGATCAATCAGCCCCCTGTCTACCTTGTCTAAAATTTTCGAAAAGATAATATTGTCAAGAATACCGATCACACATACAACCTCATCTTTCCCGATGAACAATTGGAGTCAAATATCCAAACTTGTTGAAATCATCATAACCAACCGTTAATAAGAAAGAATCTACCGTAGCGTTTTTCTTAGCTATTGCAAAGGCATTTGACAAGGTGTGGAACAATAGCCACATTCTAAAACTCATCAAATACAATTACCCAAATGGTCTGATAAAAACCATCGCGTCATTCCTAAGTGGCAGAACATCAAAGTAGACATTGAAAATCCACATTCCACAAGACTTATAAAAGCTGGAGTACCTCAAGGTGCAGACATGTCTCCACATCTATGTGCCATCTTCACTTCTAACATACCAAAATCTCACAGAATCAATACCGCTCAATAAGCCGACGACACAGCTATATTCACCGCATCATTAAAAACAAGGTTGGCACAACAAAGATATCACGCCAAACTCATCACATTTGAAAAATACCTGATAAGCTGGAAAATTCAAGTTAACCCAGAAAAGAGTAGAGCAATAACTTTCACAAAAAGTCGAGACCCACCATCCACCAGCTTTTTCAACAAACAGATTCCCTGGAAGCACAAAGCCAAATATCTGGGGATTCTGACTAGGCAGCAGTCACATTCAAGACACACGCTACAGAAAAAAAAGTGGAAACAGTAAAAAACGTCTTGATCACACGAATCGGAAGACAGCATAATGTCGCCCGAAAACAAAAAGTTAAGTTACAGAACTGTAATCAGACCAGCTTTAACCTACAGTATTCCAGCATGCGGACATACACAGTGCTATCGCCCTGAGGGAGAAAAAAGTGGGGACATACAGCCAAAATATATCTCAACTTAATGGAAATAGTCCAAAACAAATGCTTACGATCCATATTTAATGCCCCATGGTACATCAGGGACACTCAACTACACCGAAACGTTGATTTGTCAACTATAAAAGAATACGCCAAGATAATCACCGAAACAACATGCAGAAAATTCGAAAACCACGAAAATCCGCTGCTACAAGAAATTGCAAGCTGCGACCCTAACACCTAAACAAAATACAAGCGACCTAAATCAATGCTATTAAACTAACGAAACAACAAAAAATGACTGCCTCTGTCAAAATTTTGTTGTTCTATCTTTGTTGGTTCCACTGTTACAAATTTTGTTTTGTCACTTTTGACATAAAGCAGTTTTTATCTCCGAAAGTTTACATTTTAGGTTATTAGTACGTCCCATAAAGTCGACCTAAAATTCAACACAGGATCACAAAAAAAAATAAAAAACATGGTCATAGTATTTAAAACAACCAAGTTGCTATCAGTTTCCCATACATCAGGAAGCTCCGCCATTTTGAAAATCTTTTAAATCTGTTATACATGTCCTAAGTTGGCAACAATGACTTATCCTGACAGGATGTCAACCGTGTCAATCATTATTATTATCATTGTACGAATCAAGAATGGACTGTTAAGTTAAGAATAAAAAAGTTATCAGTTAGCATTAATAGCTTTTATTTAATTATATACAGCTTTCTATAACATGGTGTCAGGTTATTGTACAGCAAAATGAATGAGCAGAATTTCCAAGAGTTTTTGCAAGCTCAAACGCAACCAATGCGTTTAATGCAAGAACAAATAATGTCATTGCAGCAGCAGTTAGGTACAACTACGAACCAAGAAAGCTCTCCTATAACAGCAAAAACTCATGTACCGTGGCCTAAACCACTGCAGACGGACGGTGATACATAAGAGAACTTCAATCTTTTCAAGTCAAACTGGGAAATATATCAAAAAGCAACAGGCATTGATAAATGGTCTCAAGAAAAAAACGAACAAAAAGTTAACATACTGTTAACTATTGTGGGTGATACAGCCAAGGTAAAATTTAACAATTTTGACCTAACAGAAGAAGATAAAAGCAGCCCAGAATTAGTTCTGGAAAAGATAAGTACAAAATTGTTGTCAAAACGAAATTTATTGTATTAACGCTGGCAATTTTATAATTGTATACAGTTGGACAATGAAACTTTTGAACAATATCTAGTGAGAACAAAGAAAATTCTAGACAAGTGTCAATTTGATTATATTAAACAGGAAGACATAAAAACTACCATGCTTCGGGACCGTATAGCATTTGGAATAAAAGATAATGAATTGAAGAAACAGTTTTTAAAAACGAACCCTGATAAATTAAGTTTAGATGAACTCATTAATACCTGTAAAATAGCAGAAATCACTGAAGACCGTTTTAAGCAAATGAAAGTTGAGAAAACACAAGAGGTGCATAAAGTTGAAAGACGAAAAGAAAATACCTGCAAGTTTTGTGCCAAACAGCACATATTTCAAACCGGCATTTGCCCAGCCTATAAATATCAATGTAAAGTGTGCAGAAAGGTAGGACACTTTGAAATATGTTGCTATAAGAAGATAAATGAGAATGCAAGGCAAAATAAAAAGTATGAAAATTCAAGAAATAAAGCAAAGGTTAAAGAAGTTCAAGCAAGTGACCAAGGTGAATCAGACTCAACCTCAGACAGTACAATTTGCAAAATTATAGATAATACTAAAGTGGGTGGTAAGATTCAGGCCGAATTAACATTCCAGTTTGGAGGAGTATGGAAAAAAGCTATATGTGACTTAGATACAGGGGCAGATGTTTGTGTCATAGGTTATAATTATTTAAGAAAGATGTGTACTCCAAACAAATTGCAGCTAGAGGTATCCAGCCAGAGCTTAAAAAATTTTGGTGGCTCAAATATTCCAGTAAAAGGTCAAATAAAGTTGCATTGCATGTACAACAATAAGAAGCACAAAATAAAGTTTCAGGTGGTTGATGTTGAGCACAGACCACTTTTTTCTGCAAGGGTATGTTCTGTTTTAGGCTTGATAAAATATTGCAATTCAATTAACAATGCAGATGTACCAAAGCAATTAGAAATGTATTATGAAGCAGCGCATAATATCATCAAACAGTATGAGGATGTATTTACTGGCTATGGTTTATTGGCAGGAGAGGTTGTTTTGGATGTAGATAAATCTGTTAAACCGGTTATACAACGAGCAAGAAGGGTTCCTATTTGTTTAAGGCACAAACTTCAAGACGAATTAGATAAATTACAGGAAGCAGATATCATAGCTAAAGAAGTGCAACATACTGATTGGGTGAGTAATATATTAGTTGTAAAAAAGGCTGACTCCTTCAGAATTTGCTTGGATCCCATACCTTTAAACAAGGCTTTAAAACGCCCAAATTATCAGTTTACAACTATTGACTAAATATTACCTGACCTAGGTAAAGCAAAAATATTTTCAACAGTTGATACGAGAAAGGCTTTCTGGCATTTAAAGTTAACGGAGGAAAGTAGTAAAATGACATGTTTTTGGACCTCATTCGGACGTTATAGGTGGCTAAGACTTCCATTTGGCTTATCATCCAGTCCAGAAATTTTCCAGATGAAATTGAGGGAAATAACTCACGGTTTGAGAGGCATTGAAATTATGGCTGATGATATCCTTATCTATGGCTCAGGTGATGATAAAGCAACAGCCTTAATTGATCATAATAACAACCTGGAAGCGTTATTAAAAAGGTTTAGGCAATTAAATTGTAAGCTTAATAAATCAAAGCTTAACGTGTGTAAGAATTCAGTTAAATTCTATGGATTTATTTTGACGGATGAGGGATTAAAGCCGGATTTTTCAGAAGTTGCAGCAATAAAAAATATGCAAGAGCCTGTTAATAAACAGCAGCTGCAATCGTTTCTGGGACTTTGTACTTATTTGGGAAGGTTTTTAAATAATCTTAGCACAGAGAGTTATGTTCTAAGAGAGTTGACGCACGATAAAACCCCTTGGAGGTGGGGTGAACCAGAGAAGCAACAGTTTTTTAAACTCAAATCGATGATAGAAAATATTCCAACTCTAAAGTATTACGATATTAACAAGCCTATAACAATAGAATGTGATTCAAGTTCAGTTGGGCTGGGGACAGCGATTTATCAAAATAATAAAGTAATAGCGTTTGCCTCCAGAGCATTAACAAAGGCAGAAAAAAATTATGCCATGTGTGAAAAGGAACTTCTAAGTATAGTGTTCGCATGCACAAAATTTGAGCAGTTTGTTGTTGGAAATCCTAACGTTACCGTTAAAACTGATCATAAGCCACTTATAAAAATCTTTCAAAAACCCCTTTTGCAAGCTCCAAAACGTTTACAGTTAATGCTCATGATACTTCAGAGATATAACTTAAATGTTCAGTTTGTGTCAGGAAAAGACAATATTGTAGCTGATTTTTTCTCGAGACAACAAGCAAACTTAGAAGATAAAGATTTTGGGATTGAAATAGGTAAATTTCACGTGTATGAGATTAATAGGGAAGAAAACGTTCTCAAGTCTATTAGTGAAATTTTATTAAATAGTGAAATAGATATGACTTATGATAGATTTAATACAATAAAACAGGAAACTAAAACGGATCATGCATTGCAAAAGCTAATAGAATAACATAAACGATGGTTGGCCTACGTATATCCGTGATACACCTGATCAAGTGAAAATATATTTCAAATATCGTAATGAAC
Source organism: Tillus elongatus (assembly GCA_964006375.1). NCBI lineage: Eukaryota > Metazoa > Arthropoda > Insecta > Coleoptera > Cleridae > Tillus > Tillus elongatus. Next base: position 37,058,086 of record OZ023268.1, read on the forward strand.
TGACTACACAAAACGGCCTGATATACAAGGATGACAGAATTTTGATACCATATAATCTGAGAGAAGATATGATTAGCAGGGTCCATTTGAGTCATAATGGTACTGAGTATTCTGTGAATCTAGCGAAACAAAATATCTTTTGGCCAGGTATGATAAACGATATTATAAATAGGATTCAAAACTGCTCAGTATGTGCCAAATACAGTCAGTCTCAGCAAAACTTGCCGATGCTATCTCATAAGATTCCTGATTATCCATGGCAAATAATATCATTAGATGTATTTTTTGCTAACTATAAAAGCAAGCAGCAAAAATTTCTGGTTATGGTAGATCATTATTCAGATTATTTTGAGATTAGCACTTTAAAAGATTTAACACCAAAATCTGTCATTACGGCCTTAAAGAAAAACTTTGGACGTTATGGAATACCTGAAATAGTTTGCTCTGATAATGGCACAAATTTTGTAAACAAATCAATGCAAGAATTTGCGAATAAATACCAATTTAAACATACTGTGAGTGCTCCTTACCATCACAAAGGAAACGGGAAGGCAGAATCCGCTGTAAAAATTGCAAAACGACTAATCAAGAAGGCAGAGGAATGTGGTGAAGACGTCTGGCTTGCTCTGCTCCACTGGAGAAATACTCCCAATAAGATAGGATACAGCCCAGTCCAAAGGTTAATGGGAAGATTTACAAGAACGACAATCCCATCAAAGACAGAAAATTATATTCCAGTAATGCCTGACAATATGTCAAAAATTTTGGAACATCAAAAGCAACATAACAAAAAATTCTATGACAAATCGACAAAACAACTACCCGAGCTTGATATAGGTCAGAAAGTATATGTACAAATGAAACCGGATACAGAGAAGCTGTGGTATACAGGGAAAGTGAGTGATAAATTTAATGGAAGACATTACGAAGTAGAAGTAAATGGTAGCAAATACCACAGAGACAGAATACATATCAAACCTCATAAAAGTATTGAATATTCTACGCCTGAATTAAGGAGGGCAGACATACAACAAGAGAGAATTGTAGTTACAAACAATAGTCATCACAACAAAAAGGAGATAGTGACACCCAAAAATCAAACAGTTCTATCAAACCAAAAGGAGTCAGAGGGAATAGAACCAGAGAACAGACCAAGAAGACCATACGAAGATACTGAAAGTTTTAGGCTGCAGGAAGAAGAAAGTAGGGAAAACAATCCACAGAGGCTGGAACAGATGCCAACCAAGAATAGGCCAAGAAGACAGTGTAAAGTACCAGAACGTTTTAAAGACTATGAACTTTTTGATATTTCAATTTAAAATTTAAGTTTAGAAAGGATAGGATGTTATACATGTCCTAAGTTGGTAACAATGACTTATCCTGACAGGATGTCAACCGTGTCAATCATTATTATTATCATTGTACGAATCAAGAATGGACTGTTATGTTAAGAATAAAAAAGTTATCAGTTAGCATTAATAGATTTTATTTAATTATATACAGCTTTCTATAACAAAATCAATAAATAGTAGGCTCAAAAGGCTTTTAGCCAAATTTTGATTTTCGAGCTTTTGCGATTCTCAAAATACTTCGAACGAACGCCGACCGTGCTACACCCTGTATATAACATTTTATTTTCAAGTAGAGGTAAAGAATCTTGTTAAGCACAGTCATTAATACTGTGTCTTTGTGTGAACTAAAATAAAATATAGTTACAAACATGAAAGTGTAAAAATTCACATAGCGTTTCTAAATGCCCAGTTTTTAATTAATATCAAAACAATATAAATCGAGGTAACAGTAATTTTAATATTTGCTACAACAGAATGAGAAGAACCAGAAAACATAAATTTGGCATCCTTTAAAACGGCATTTTTTTATACTGATCTTTTGTTTGTGGAAATTGTATACGTAAATGTAAAAGAAAACAATTTCCAATTAGAGGTAAAAAAAATTTGCTAAGCACAGCATCTTTAGTACTGTGTTATTTTAAAATCAAATATAGTTACAAACATAAATGTACAAATTCAGGCAGCTTTTCTAAATGATCCCAGTTTCAATTAAAATTGCAGAACTATAAATTGATGTAGATGTAAATTCATTTCCAATTATAGGAGAAAAAAAAACTCTTGCTAAGCACGACATCCTTTATACTGTTATTTCCTGGATGAAAATAAAACATAGTTACAAACATAAAAGTGTAAAATTGGTGTAATACTAATAAAAGATTTTTCTGGCACCGAATGAGAAAAATAATAGAACAAATTTGACATGTACTAAGACAGCATTTTTCATACTGGTCTTTTGTTTGTGGAAATAGCATAGTTTCAAACATGTAAACAACTCTTGCCAAGCACAGCGTCCTTAATGCTGTCTTATTTGGGTGGATTAAAATTAAATTTAGTTATAAACATAAAAGTGTAACACTTCAGGGAGCTTTTCTAAATGCTCCGTTTCAATAAAAACTGCAAAAGGATAAATTGACGTAACACAAATGAAATATTTTTCTGTGGTAGAACGAGGAAAACAATGCAACATAAATTTGACATCTTCCATACTGGTCGTTTGTTTGTGGCAATGACAGTTTCAAATATATAAGAAAAAAGATAACTGTATATAAGAAAACGATTTCCAATGAGAGCTAAAAAAATCTTGCTAAGTACAGCATTCTTTATACTGTATTATTTTGTGGATTAAAATAAAATATAGTTACAAACATAAAAGTGTAAAATTGATCTCATACTTATTAAAGACTTTCCTGTCACACAATGAGAAAAATAATAGAACAAATTTGACATCTTCTAAGACAGCATTTTTCATACTGGTCTTTTGTTTGTGGAAACAGCATAGTTTCAAACATGTAAACAACTCTTAGCAAACACAGAATCCCTAATGCTGTATTATCTTGTGGATTAAAATAAAATTTGGTTATAAACATAAAACTGTAAAACTTCAGGGAGTTTTTCTAAATGCTCCCTTTTCAATCAACACTCCAAAAATATAAATCGACCTAAAACCAATGAAAGATTCTTCTGTGATAGAATGAGGAAAACAATGGACCATAAATTTGACATCTTCCATGCTGGTCATTTGTTTGTGGTAATGACAGTTTTAAATATGTAAGAAAAAAGATAACTGTATATAAGAAAACAATTTCCAGAGCTAAAAAAATCTTACTAAGTACAGCATTCTTGATACTGTATTATTTTGAGGATGAAAATAAAATATAGTTACAAACATAAAAGTGTAAAAATTCACGCAGCTTTTCTAAATGCTCTGTTTCCAATTAAGATTGCAAAAGTACAAATTGACATAACACTAATAAAAGACTTTCCTGTAATAGACTGAGAATAACAATTAAACAAACTTGACATATTCTAAAACAGCATCTTTCATCTTGGTCTTGTTTGTGGCAATGGCATAATTTTAAACATGTAAAAGAAGATAGCTGTATATAAGATTTAATTTCCAATTATATGTAAAAAAGTCTGCTAAGAACAGCATCTTTAATACTGTTATTTCGTGGATTCAAATAAAACAGTTACAAACATAAAAGTGTAAAAATTCACGCAGCTTCTTTAAATACGCTCAGTTTTTAATTGAAACTGCAAAAGATAAATTAATGTCACTAATTTAAAGTTTTCCTGCGATAGAATGAGAAGAACAATAATTAAACAAACTTGACATCCAAAACAGCATCTTTCATACTGATCTTGTTCGTGGCGATGTCATAATTTTAAACATGCAAAAGAAGATAACTATATTTAAGACTTCATTTCCAATTATAGGTGAAAAACTCTTACTAAGCACGGCGTCCTTTATACCGTTATTTCGTGGATTAAAATAAAACAGTTACAAACACAAAAGTGTAAAATTGATGTAATACTAATTAAAGACTTTCCTGTCACAGAATGAGCAAAATAATAGAACAAATTTGACATCTTCTAAGACAGCATTTTTCATACTGGCCTTTTCTTTGTGGAAATAGCATAGTTTCAAACATGTTAACAACTATTGCCAAACACAGCATCCCTAATGCTGTATTATTTTGTGGATTAAACTAAAATTTAGTTATAAACGTAAAAGTGTAACACTTCAGGGAGCTTTTCTAAATGCTCAGTTTTCAATAAAAACTGCAAAAGGATAAATTGACCTGACACCAATGAAAGATTTTTCTGTGAATGAGGAAAACAATGGAACATAAATTTGACATCTTCCATGCTGGTCATTTGTTTGTGGCAATGACAGTTTCAAATATGTAAGAAAAAAATATCTGTATATAAGAAAACAATTTCCAATCACAGCTAAAAAAATCTTGCTAAGTACAGCATTCTTTATACTGTATTATTTCGTGGATTAAAACAAAATATAGTTACAAACATAAAAGTGTAAAAATTCACACAGCTTTTCTAAATGTTCTCAGTTTTCCATTAACATCACAAAAGTACAAATTGACATAACACTAATAAAAGATTTTCCTGTAATAGACTGAGAACAATTAAACTTGACATCTTCTAAAACAGCATCTTTCATCCTGGTCTTGTTTGTGGCAATGGCATAATTTTAAACATGTAAAAAAAGATAGCTATATATAAGATTTAATTTCCAATTATAGGTTAAAAAACTCTTGCTAAGAACAGCATCTCTAATACTGTACTCTTGTGGATTCAAATAAAACATAGTTACAAACATAAAAAGTGCGAAATTGATGTAATACTAATTAAAGACTTTCCTCTCACAGGATGAAAAAAATAATAGGACAAATTTGACATCTTCTAAGACAGCATTTTTCATACTGGTCTTTTATTTGTGGAAACAGAATAGTTTCAAACACGTAAACAACTCTTGCCAAGCAGAGCGTCTTTAATGCTGTATTATTTTGTGGATATGTAAGAAAAAAGATAACTGTATATAAGAAAACAATTTCCAATCATAGCTAAAAAAATCTTGCTAAGTACAGCATTCTTAATACTGTATTATTCACGCAGCTTTCCTAATACTCTCAGTTTTCAATGAACATTGCAAAAGGACAACTTGACGTAACACTAATTAAAGATTTTCCCATAATAGACTGAGAAGAACAATTAAACAAACTTGACATCTTCTAAAACAACATCTTTCATCCTGGTCTTGTTTGTGGCAATCGCATAATTTTCAACACTGAAAAGAAGATAGCTGTATATAAGATTTAATTTCCAATTATGTGTAAAAAACTCTTGCTAAGAACAGCATCTCTAATACTGTTCTTTGGTGGATTCAAATCAAACATAGTCACAAACATAAAAGTGTAAAAATTCACGCAGCTGCTCTAAATATGCTCAGTTTTTAATTGAAACTGCAAAAGTATAAATTGACGTCACTAATTTAAAGATTTTCCTGCGATAGAATGAGAAGAACAATAATTAAACAAACTTGACATCTACAACAGCATCTTTCATACTGATCTTGTTCGTGGCGATGTCATAATTTTAAACATGCAAAAGAAGATAACTATATTTAAGACTTCATTTGCAATTATAGGTAGAGAACTCTTGGTAAGCACAGCATCCTTTATACTGTCATTTCGTGGATTAAAATAAAACACAGTTACAAACATAAAAGTGTAAAATTGATGTAATACTAATTAAAGACTTTTCTGTCACAGAATGAGAAAAATAAAAGAGCAAATTTGACATCTTCTAAGACAGCATTTTTAATACTGGTCTTTTGTTTGTGGAAATAGCATAGTTTCAAACATGTAAAGAACTCTTGACAAGCACAGCGTCTTTCATGCTATATTATGTTGTGGATTCAAATTAAATTTGGTTATAAACATAAAAGTGGAAACTTCAGGGAGCTTTTCTAAATGCTGTGTTTTCAATTAACACTCCAAAAATATAAATCGACCCAACCCCAATGAAAGATTCTTCTCTGATAGAATGAGGAAAGCAATGCATCATAAATTTGACATCTTCCATACTGGTCGTTTGTTTGTGGCAATGACAGTTTCAAATATGTAAGAAAAAAGATAACTGTATATAAGAAAACAATTTCCAATCATAGCTAAAAAAATCTTGCTAAGTACAGCATTCTTCATACTGTATTATTCACGCAGCTTTCCTAATGCTCTCAGTTTTCAATGAACATTGCAAAAGGACAAATTGACATAACACTAATTAAATATTTTCCCGTGATAGACTGAGAAGAACAATTAAACAAACTTGACATCTTCTAAAACAACATCTTTCATCCTGGTCTTGTTTGTGGCAATGGCATAATTTTCAACACTGAAAAGAAGATAGCTGTATATAAGATTTAATTTCCAATTATGTGTAAAAAACTCTTGCTAAGAACAGCATCTCTAATACTGTTCTTTGGTGGATTCAAATCAAACATAGTCACAAACATAAAAGTGTAAAAATTCACGCAGCTTCTCTAAATAGGCTCAGTTTTTAGTTGAAACTGCAAAAGATAATTTGACGTAACACTAATTTAACGATTTTTCTGCGATAGAATGAGAAGAACAATAATAAAACAAACTTGACATCTAAAACAGCATCTTTCATACTGATCTTGTTCGTGGCGATGACATAATTTTAAACATGCAAAAGAAGATAACTATATTTAAGACTTAATTTCCAATTATAGCTAAAAAACTCTTGCTAAGCACAGCATCCTTTATACTGTGATATCGTGGATTAAAATAAAACATAGTTACAAGCATAAAAGTGTAAAGTTGATGTAATACTAATTGAAGATTTTCCTGTCACAGAATGAAGAAAATAATAGAACAAATTTGACACCTTCTGAGACAGCATTTTACATACTGGTCGTTTGTTTGTGGAAATAGCATAGTTTCAAACATGTAAACAACTCTTGCCAAACACAGCGTCTTTAATGCTGTATTATGTTGTGGATTAAAATAAAATTTAGTTATAAACATAAAAGTGTAAAACTTCAGGGAGCTTTTCTAAATGCTGCGTTTTCAATTAACACTGCAAAAAGATAAATTAGCTTAATACCAATGAAAGATGTTTCTGTGATAGAATGAGGGAAACGATGCAACATAAATTTGACATCTTACATACTGGTCATTTGTTTGTGGCAATGACAGTTTCAAATATGTAAGAAAAAAAGATAACTGTATATAAGAAAACAATTTCCAATCACAGCTAAAAAAATCTTGCTAAGTACAGCATTTTTTATACTGTATTATTTTGTGGATTAACATAAAATATAGTTACAAAAATAAAAGTGTAAAAATTCACGCAGCTTTTCTACACGCTCTTAGTTTTCAATTAACATTGCAAAAGTACAAATTGACATAACACTAATTAAAGATTTTCCTGTAATAGACTGAGAAGAACAATTAAACTTGACATCTTCTAAAACAGGATCTTTCATCCTGGTCTTGTTTGTGGCAATGGCATAATTTTAAACATGTAAAAGAAGATAGCTGTATATAAGATTTAATTTCCAATTATAGGTTAAAAAACTCTTGCTAAGAACAGCGTCTCTAATACTGTTCTTTCAAACAATCACAAACATAAAAGTCTAAAAAATTCACGCAGCTTCTTTAAATACGCTCAGTTTTTAATTGAAACTGCAAAAGTATTTATTGTCGTAACACTAATTAAAAGATTTTCCTGCGATAGAATGAGAACAATAATTAAACAAACTTTTTTCGTGGCGATGTCATAATTTTAAACATGCATAAGAAGATAACCATATTTAAGACTTAATTTGCAATTATAGGTAAAAAACTATTGCTAAGAACAGCATGTCTAATACTGTTATTTCGTTGATTAAAATAAAACATAGTTACAAACATAAAAGTGTAAAATTGATGTAATACTAATTAAAGACTTTCCTGTCACAGAATGAGAAAAATAAAAGAGCAAATTTGACATCTTCTAAGACAGCATTTTTAATACTGGTCGTTTGTTTGTGGAAATAGCATAGTTTCAAACATGTAAACAACTCTTACTAAACACAGCATCCTTAATGCTGTATTATTTTGTGGATTAAATTTAAATTTAGTTATAAACATAAAAGTGTTAAACTTCAGGGAGCTTTTCTAAATGATCCATTTTCAATTAACACTCCAAAAATATAAATCGACCCAACCCCAATGAAAGATTCTTCTGTGATAGAATGAGGAAAGCAATGCAACATAAATTTGACATCTTCCATACTGGTCGTTTGTTTGTGGCAATGACAGTTTCGAATATGTAAGAAAAAAAGATAACTGTATATAAGAAAACAATTTCCAATCATAGCTTAAAAAATCTTGCTAAGTACAGCATTCTTCATACTGTATTATTCACGCAGCTTGCCTAATACTCTCAGTTTTCAATGAACATTGCAAAAAGACAAATTTACATAACACTAATTACAGATTTTCCCATAATAGACTGAGAAGAACAATTAAACAAACTTGACATCTTCTAAAACAGCATCTTTCATCCTGGTCTTGTTTGTGGCAATGGCATAATTTTCAACACTGAAAAGAAGATAGCTGTATATAACATTTAATTTCCAATTATGTGTAAAAAACTCTTGCTAAGAACAGCATCTCTAATACTGTTCTTTGGTGGATTCAAATCAAACATAGTCACAAACATAAAAGTGTAAAAATTCACGCAGCTGCTCTAAATATGCTCAGTTTTTAATTGAAACTGCAAAAGTATAAATTGACGTCACTAATTTAAAGATTTTCCTGCGATAGAATGAGAAGAACAATAATTAAACAAACTTGACATCTAAAACAGCATCTTTCATACTGATCTTGATCGTGGCGATGTCATAATTTTAAACATGCAAAAGAAGATAACCATATTTAAGACTTCATTTGCAATTATAGGTAAAGAACTCTTGGTAAGCACAGCATCCTTTATACTGTCATTTCGTGGATTAAAATAAAACACAGTTACAAACATAAAAGTGTAAAATTGATGTAATACTAATTAAAGACGTTTCTGTCACAGAATGAGAAAAATAAAAGAGCAAATTTGACATCTTCTAAGACAGCATTTTTAATACTGGTCTTTTGTTTGTGGAAATAGCATAGTTTCAAACATGTAAAGAACTCTTGCCAAACACAGCATCCCTAATGCTGTATTATTTTGTGGATTAAAATAAAATTTAGTTATAAACAAAAAATTGTTAAACTTCTAAATGCTCCGTTTTCAATTAACACTCCAAAAATATAAATCGACCTAACACAAATGAAACATTCTTCTGTGATAGAATTAGGAAAACAATGCAACATAAATTTGACATCTTCCATACTGGTGGTTTGTTTGTGGCAATGACAGTTTCAAATATGTGAGAAAAAAGATAACTGTATATAAGAAAACAATTTCCAATCAAAGCTAAAAAATCTTGCTAAGTACAGCATTCTTTATACTGTATTATTTTGTGGATTAAAATAAAACATAGTTATAAACAGAAAAGTGTAAAAATTCACGCAGCTTTTCTAAATGCTCTCAGTTTCCAATTAACATCGCAAAAGTATAAACTGACATAACACTAATTAAAGATTTTCCTGTAATAGACTGAGAAGAACAATTAAACAAACTTGACATCTTCTAAAACAGCATCTTTCATCTTGGTCTTGTTTGTGGCAATGGCATAATTTTAAACATGGAAAAGAAGATAGCTGTATATGAGATTTAATTTTCAATTATAGGTTAAAAAACTCTTGTTAAGAACAGCATCTCTAATACTGTTATTTCGTGGATTTAAATAAAACATAGTTACAAACATAAAAGTGTTAAAATTCACGCAGCTTTTCTAAATACGCTCAGTTTTTAATTGAAACTGCAAAGGTATATATTGATGTAACACTAGTTAAAAGATTTTCCTGCGATAGAATGAGAAGAACAATAATTAAACAAACTTGACATCCAAAACAGCATCTTTCATACTGATCTTGTTGGTGGCGATGTCATAATTTTAAACATGCAAAAGAACATAACTATATTTAAGACCTAATTTCCAATTATAGGTAAAAAACCCTTGCTAAGCACAACATTCTTTACACTGTTATTTCGTGGATTAAAGTAACACAGTTACAAACATAAAAGTGTAAAATTGATGTAATTAAAGACTTTCCTGTCACAGAATGAGAAAAATAATAGAACAAATTTGACATCTTCTAAGACAGCATTTTTCATACTGGTCTTTTGTTTGTGGAAATAGCATAGTTTCAAACATGTAAACAACTCTTGCCAAGCACAGCATCTTTAATGCTGTATTATTTTGTCGACTAAAATTAAATTTAGTTATAAACATAAAAGTGTAACACTTCAGGGAGCTTTTCTAAATGCTCAGTTTTCAATAAAAACTGCAAAAGGATAAATCGAACTAACAGCAATTAAAGGTTTTTCTGTGATAGAATGAAGAAAACAATGCAACATAAATTTGACATCTCCAATACTGGTCATTTCTTTGTGGCAATGACAGTTTCAAACATGTAAGAAAAAAAGATAACTGTATATAAGAAAACGACTTCCAATGAGAGCTAAAAAAATCTTGCTAAGTACAGCATTCTTTATACTGTATTATTTTGTGGATTAAAATAAAATATAGTTACAAACATAAAAGTGTAAAAATTCACGCAGCTTTTCTAAACGCTCTTAGTTTTCAATTAACATTGCAAAAGTACAAATTGACATATCACTAATTAAAGATTTTCCTGTAATAGACTGAAAAGAACAATTAAACTTGACATCTTCTAAAACTGGATATTTCATCCTGGTCTTGTTTGTGTCAATGGCATAATTTTAAACATGTAAAAGAAGATAGCTGTATATAAGATTTAATTTCCAATTATAGGTAAAAAAACTCTTGCTAAGAACAGCATCTCTAATACTGTACTCTTGTGGATTCAAATAAAACATAGTTACAAACATGAAAGTGTAAAAATTCACGCAGCTTCTCTAAATACGCTCACTTTTTAATTGAAACTGCAAAAGTATAAATTGACGTCACTAATTTAAAGATTTTCCTGCGATAAAATGAGAACAATAATTAAACAAAGTTGACGTCTAAAACAACATCTTTCATACTGTTCTTGTTCGTGGCGATGTAATAATTTTAAACATGCAAAAGAAGATAACTATATTTAAGACTTAGTTTCCAATTACAGGTAAAAAACTCTTGCTAAGCACGGCGTCGTTTATACTGTTATTTCGTGGATTAAAATAAAATATAGTTACAACCAAAAGTGTAAAAATTCACGCAGCTTTTCTAAATGCCGTCAGTTTTCATTTAACATTGCAAAAGTACAAATTGACATAACACTAATTAAAGATTTTCCTGTAATAGATGGAGAAGAACAATTAAACAAACTTGACATCTAAAACAGCATCTTTCATCCTGGTCTTGTTTGTGGCAATGGCATAATTTTAAACGTGTAAAAGAAGATAGCTGTATATAAGATTTAATTTCCAATTATAGGTAAAAAAACTCTTTCCAAGAACAGCATCTTTAATACTGTTATTTCGTGGATTTAAATAAAACAGTTACAAACATAAAAGTGTAAAAATTCACGCAGCTTCTCTAAATACGCTCAGTTTTCAATTGAAACTGAGAAAGTATAAATTTGACGTAACACTAATTAAAAGATTTTCCTGTGATAGAATGAGAAGAACAATAATTAAACAAACCTGACATCTAAAACAGCACCTTTCATACTGATCTTGTTCGTGGCAATGTTATAATTTTAAACATGCAACATGCAACTATAACTATAAGGCTGCAGATTGTGGTCGTTTATATGCTCGGGCTGCATCCGGTGGAGCTTCTGTGATTGTGAAACCAAAGGACACTGCTCAGAGTGTTGCTACTACAAAGGCTGATGTTTTGAAGAATGTCAATCCTGTGACTGCCAGCTTGTCTGTTTCAAGGGTAAAAGGTATCACCAATGGAGGTCTGGTTGTTTCCTACTCTTCCAAAGAGAGTGCTGATAAATTCAGGAGCTTGGCAGGTGACAAACTGTCTGATAAAGTATAAAGGAGATAAACAAACCTCACCCTCGGATACATATTGTCAGTCCCTTTTAGTAACTTGGAGAGGAGTTGCTGAAGCTGCATGCATGTCAAAATGCAAATGTTTTTGTGAACCCAACTTTGAAGATGATTTCTTTCGGACCTTTAAAAAAGAATAATCAAGTATTTCAGGCTGTTCTGCAGGTTGATAGATCTTCTTACAAGCTGGCATTGGAAGCTGGACATGTGTTTGTGGGGTATGATCACTGTGTTGTGTATGATGTTGAGATAGCTCGTTGCTGTGGCTGAAAATGTGGGTGACAATTCAACCTCTTCAGAAGCTTTGAAAGAATTAAAGCGAATAGATGAACAAATTTGAAAAAGCCTCAGACTAATAAAAATAAAAAGGGAAAATTGATACCTGTAAATAAAAGAGAACAAATCTCTAAAGCAGCCATTAAAAAGAAAAAATCTCCAAAGAAAACTGTTGAAAGCTCTTCTTCTGAAGAAGATGAACGTGTCATATTGGAAAGCTACACAGAAAGCGAATATACATTCAAGTGGGAAAATTCTATGTTGTATACTATGACACAGACTGGTTCGTTGGACAGGTGACAAAAGTGCTAAATGAGAAGACAGAATTGAGCTTCTTAAAATTTGATAAGTTTGAATGGCCTAAAAACCCTGATGTGGTCACAATAAATAATGAATTTATATTTTATGGACCAATTCACTTTAACAAGTTTACTGCCGCAATGTTCATAATTTTAGTCTCTCCCGGTGTCCTATGTTTTTTTTCTTTCTTTTAAACATCATAAAATGTAGTAAGTTGAGCTGGGTTACAACCATTTTGTAATTTTTAATTCTAATGCTCGGGTTTGAGGTATGAATCACGTATGCACCGTGTGGTCCTTGAAGCGAATATTTATTATTGGGGCCACATGATACGCACGCAATTCACACTTACGACAAGGCCAGACTTGTTGCAACAAGCGACACCAGATACTTCTCACTCAATCAGTTGTTCAGTTACTGTTGCATTGTTGTATGAGTGGTGTAGGAGTACTGTGAGCTTAAGGTTATTAAAAATGGGTGATGACGAAAAAGAGCAAGAATGTTTAGAGACTTCGCTAAGAGATGTTTCATCAGACAAAGAACCTTATGAATATTCGTCCGAGAGCTACAGAGCAAGTGATACGAGCCCAGAATCTTCCGATTGTGCTCCCCCTACCATGAAAAAGAAAAAGAAGATATCAATTGTGCGGAATACTAATGTCAATTTGCCAAGTACTTCCCATGTGCCGATATCATATCTTCAACCAGAAGAAAGTCAAATAGCAAACATTCAATCGAGTCCCGGTACAACTCATATTGAAGATACAATAGAAGACGTAATAAGAAATTTGCATTGGAGTAGTAACTCTTCGTCCGACGAGCTACTGTGCAGTACATCCACAAAGGATCTGCAGTGGTGTGAAATTACAGGTACCAATCTAAAAGAGTTCTCTCTCCTTGCAAATAATTTGAAAATAAAGCATGATATGCAAAATATGCAAAATGGAAGGCCAATCTATTCCTTCTCCTTATTTGCTGATGACGAGCTTCTCACCATAATGGTTGAAGAAACTAACAAATATGCTTCACAGAAAATTGCAAAAACATGTTTACCTCAAGCACGCATAGAGAAATGGAAAAATGTGGGCGCGTGGAAAACTTTTTTAGGAGTGCAAATCTGGATTGAGCTTATTCAGTTACCAACTTTATCTTGCTGCTGGTCCAATAATGTGTTATACTCCAATGAAATAGATAGATAGATAGATAGATAGATAATATATTGGCCATGTTACATAATTAGGTTATGTTTACAGCAAGTCAGTGTACAAGTTAAAAACAGTCATGTCAATACAGAATAAATCAAAATTAACCAGCAGTCAAAGCACAGTAACAAACAAAAAAAACATTTGTCCAGATCAGAACACTGGCCTAGCCACATTAGTATATTCGTCGATGGAGTAAAAACAATGCTGCAGAATAAATGACTATCATATACTTGAAGGTTTCCAAGTTAACGGCCCTAATCTTCCCTGGTAAACGATTATATAGATCCACTTCCACCGAGTTTCTGGAAGACATAGCCAGACTACAACGTGGAACCAATAGTAGACCGGCATTATGTGTGTTATACGTGTGAATATCACTCCGCAAAAAATAAAAATAATTCCCTGCTGTCTCATGTACCCTCAGAAGGGTGGCATAGATATACATCGAAGGAAGAGGCATTATCCCATGCTTTACAAATAGAGGCTGACAATGCTCCCTGGGACCAACACCCTCCAACAGCTGGATAGCCTGCTTCTGAAGTCTAAAAATGGCTATGGAGTGGGCATAAAATAACACCGTAACTTAATCTAGAGTTAAACAATGAAAAATATGCTGCCCTCAACACATATGGGCTCACTAGAGGCTTCAATCTACGTAACAGATATAAGGTAGCAGAAAGTTTTTTCCCCAATTGCTCAACGTGAGGCACCCAATTCAGGTCACCATCCAAAGTCAGACCCAACAATCCCACCGGTTCATCACCTGCTATGTTATGATTTGAAGAAACAATAAGCTGTTGTGTCTTATCAGAGTTGCGTCTGAGTCTGTTACTAGTGAGCCACAGCTCAGCCGAACAAGTCGCCTCTCCAATTGAGTCAGTCATATCGATAGTGTTTTTGTGATAACTAATAAAAGTGGTGTCGTCGGCATAGCAAATAGCCTTAAATGGCATCATGTAGTAATACAGATCATTAATGTAAATAATAAATAAAAGTGGTGACAAAACCAAACCCTGGGGTACACCATGCCCAACCAACTAAAATTCCGTGCTTCCCCCATTCGCCATCGGAACAGCCCGGCGCCTATGACTAAGATACGACTCAAAAAATATAATAGCACCCCCCGAAACTCCATAGAACTCCAACTTCCTCAACAGTATTGAGTGAGACACGCAGTCAAAAGCCTTTGAGCGATCGCACAACAGCACAGCTGTATGCTCTCGTCTCTCAAGGCCATTCACCAAGTCCTCAACCACCCTCAGCACAGCGTGGGTTGCAGAACGACCGCAACGAAAACCAAACTGGTTAGGATTGAGTGGGGAGTAAAGCAAGTGATGTCGAGAAACCGATTTTAGTTGCTTTTAAGTAACTGGCATTTTGCTGATAATGAAAGTGGAAATGTTTCGACTAGATTGTACAAATTAAGAGCTCTCTACATCATATAAGACAAAATTTTCAAAATGCTGTAACGCCGTCAGGTAGCATTTGCGTAGATGAGACATTGGTACCTTCTCGTGGGCGCCTGTCTTTCTTGCAATACATTAAAAATAAAGAGGCATAAATTTGGTGTAAAACTTTTCAAATTATGTACCGCGGATGGATACACATATGACTTTAAAATCTCCCTGGGCACCTAGCAGCGTAATACTAGAGACACTTCCAACAACTGTTGCCATGGAACTATGTGAAAAAGTTCTGGACAGTTCTATAAACTATTAGGAAGGCAAACCCATCTCGTAGGAACTTTATGAAAAAATAGAAAAGGTAATCCAAAAGAAGTTATTGGACAAACATTTTAGAAGGGGCAAGTGATTGACAGATAAAGTGATACAGGAGTAATTGTAATAAAATGGCGCGGCAAACATGAAGTGTTATTCTATCGACACATTGACAATATGTTATGTGTGATGACAAGAAATGGGAATGAGACAAAAAAGCCTGAAACCGAATACAACAGAAATAAAAGTTCCATAGATTTGTCTGACCAGATAAAAGCAGGTGGTAGTGGAATTTTCCTTTACGTGATAGTGAAGGATTTCTTCACGCCCGAGGAGCTACCACCCCATGCATCAAGGGGCTGGTAAAGTCCGAACGGACGTTTCCAGTTCTGGTGTATGAGTGGGTTTCCCTTATAAGCAAAAATGATGGCTCCTCCTTGTACAAAAGATTCCGGATGTAAAATACCCCTCCATTCGGATCTCTGGGAGAGGGGTGTACAGGGGTCGCCAGCATCAAGATTTAACATATCCTTCTTGAATATATGTGGCCTAAATTCTAAACTGAACTCCGTCCAATCTCAATTGGCACCAACATGTCACATCAATTGCAAAGCGGCTGCTAAGAAATTAGGTTTCCTCTTCAGGGCTCGCAAATACTTTTCATCAGATAATCTCTATACCTTATATACTTCACAAATAAGGCCAAACCTCGAATACTGCTTCCACATCTGGGGTGCCGCTGCCGCTTCTACACTCGCTATCCTGGACTCCATTAAGAAGAAAGCTATATGTCTTATCGGTGACCCTACCCTCACCCAAAGGCTGCCATCCCTTGCCCACCGACGTGTTGTTGGTGACCTCTCTCTTTTTTATACATATCTGCACGGGCCCTGCTCAGAGGAGCTTTCTTTCCTAGTTCCTCCACTTGCTGCCCCCAACAGATCTACCAGGGGAAGAGAGCGAATGCACCCTTTTACTGCCCAGGTCACCAGACATAAAACATCTTGTTATGCCCGCTTTTTTGTTCCAAGGACTTCCAAGTTGTGGAATTCCTTGCCGGCACATGTTTTTCCTTCTCATCCGAACCTCCAAACCTTTAACTCCAGAATTAACAAGTTGCCTCTTTCCTCCTTGTCGACACCCATGGTACGATAGTATTTAGACTGTAAGCCCTCAGGGTGTGTTGTTGAAATATAAAAAATAATATATAAAGTGGTATTGTAGAATAGCCATTGATATTCTGCTTGATTCTTCAATTGTAAATGTGCCCATACTATTCAAGAAAGTAACAAAAAAAGAACTAAGCATCACCCGGTTCAGAGAAGAGATAGCCAAAGATTTACTCCAAATACATGCAAAGGAAAAACAATCACCTGAAGAAAAACATTTTTTGGAAGAGGTAGCGATCAGCAATCGCCGAAGATGTGTAGCTTGCTATAAGAATTTGGCTGAACAACATGATAGAAAATACGCCACTTCCAAGGCCACACAAACTCGATGAAAATGTGTTCAGTGTGACAATTTTTCTTTTTCTTTTTTACCATACTATGGTTTCAAATACGATTTTTATGTTAATATTATTTCTTGAATAGTTGTTTTTGGGCTTCATAAGTGTCTGTATTCGAATTTTTAGGTAGGTAAATCAATGAAACTTGGTATGCTACATAAGACTACTATGAACTGTCTCCTATTACCCACACCACTTTTCATCAACATTTAAATGTGAACTGCAACCTTAATACCTAGCAGTGGTAATAAGAGACAATTTCTAAGAATAAAAAAGTTATTACTCCTGAAAAACTACACAATTAAAAGTTATGAAAATTAGCCAAATGAACCCCTTACAGTACCAGTATATTCTTTGAGATTGGTCGATCTCTAACTTATACAGATTTTGGTGAATGAGTCTGTTGTGTCTTTTATTACTTAGTTATGTCAGTTAGAAACTGTCATTTAGTTCCTGTTTAAAATTTAAAAATGTTGTATTTAATAAGGAGTGGTTAGAACAGATTTTTATCCGAAGAGAATATTGATATGGTTGGAAGCTGTTATGAATGTAGGCAATGATTGAAACATTAGATGGGAGAAGAAGGTAATTAAATTTTCGTATGTCAAAATCTGAAGTTAATAACTTTTGGAAAGCATACGTCAAACACATTTGGGCCAAAACGATTTAAATTATGTCAAACAATATATGTACAAGTCTCTGACTTCTTTATATGGACATGATGTATTATTATATACCAATAAAGCATTAATAATTGATTAATAATAATTACTTACTTTGGCTCTTATTACATGCTGTTCCCTTATTATCATTTCATGTATTAAAAAGTTTAAAAGTTATCATATTTAGTTTGTTTTAACCTTTTTATTGTTAGAAAAGCTAAATTAAAAAGTAGAGAAATTGTTTCTCAAAACCTAGTTAGTCCATTTTCTAAGCTGTTTTGGTTTTTTATTGGAAGTCTACTAGGTATCCCTAGATATATAATACTATAAAAAACTTCCAAGAAGATTTGCGATTGATTGATTTGAATAAAACAGGACGGTTTTTATTCTCTCCTGCCAAATGCATGTCTCTTGACTTACAAAGTTTTGAAATAGGCCGTCGACAAGTGTGTGTTAATTCTGCAACAGGTCTTGTTTGAGGAATAACATAATTTTAAGCATGTAAAATAAGATAACTATATAGGATTTAATGTCCAATTAGAGGTAAAAAAATATTGCTAAGCACAGCATCCTTAATACTGTATTTTTTGTGAATGAAAGTAAAATATAGTTATAAATATAAGAGTATAAAAATTTCAATGGCTCATACAATCACTAGATAATATAAAAGTGAATCTCCGAAAACATATTATTTAAAACTATAAAGTTTATACTGGAAAAGAAAACTTCCTCTATATACCACACTCCTCTTCTAGTCACACAATAGCTGGGTGGATAAATCAAGCAGAAAAATCAATAGTTAAATATGGAAAATATAATTAATTAAAAAATTATTAACAAAGTACATAAAACCTTGTATTTTACCAGTAGTCTAGCAGCTCTGCAGTGGTTGAAAAGACACCACCACTAAATTGATTGATGACTTAGATGATGCTTCACATTTTACACTCGCCAACAGTTAAAACAGGACTGCAACTTTCAATAGTAGCAATTTCAATTTAAAGGTAACTTGTGTTTTCTTTGTTCCTCTTTAAAAGTATATGTATTTCTTCATACTAGGTTCCCCTAAAATGATAAAATAAATTAACAGTCTTTTAAAAAGAGTGCTTTATAACCGACTACAGATATAAACTTGTTCTCTGGTTTTGCAAGAGAATGTTTTCTTCTCTGCAACCGGTTTCGCCTTTTACTGCATCGTCACGCAGGAGACACTTTTTCTCCTGCATGGTGATGTCATAACAGGTGAAACTGGTTGCAGAGACAGCATCAAGAACTTGTGAAGCCAGAGAAGAAGTCTCTACATTTGTATATAGTATCGAACAGATTCACCTCGTAAGGGCAACAACAATTAGTGCTTTATAATCAATTACAAGATATAGGAAATAGTCAACAGTCGGCTTTCTAAAATTACAGGCTGCACAAATATCAAAATAACCAAACAAAACTCACAATAAAACACTCAAAATCCACAAATCATCCATAAAACACAAAAAACGGCTCATCATCGTTGAAAATTTAAAATTTAAATTTAAAGCTCTCTAAAAAACGATTTTCAAGCAAGCTTACATTACCACAGGCGGCTCAAATTTTAAATCTTATCAGGTAAATGATTATATAAACGTATTGCAGTGTTGCGAGGTGCCCGACTAATCGGCTCAATCCTGTAAGGAGGAATAACAAACTGTTAGCCTGTGTTGTTTCATACATAGTAATATTACCGCAGGTACTAAAAGTTGCAACATTTCTTTTTTCTAACATAACAAATTGCCTCAATCATATATAGGCAGGTCAGTTAGAATGCCATACTGTATAAAAAATGGTCTGCAAGATCCCGAAGAAGGCAGGCCGAACATGATGCGGACAATTCTCTTCTGCATCAACAGAACCCTCCCTAGATGCACACAGCTGCCCCAACAGAGCAAACTGTATACCAGGAGACAGTTGACACTACCATAGTATCATGTCAACAAGGCCTGAGCACAAGAGAGGCCACAACACGGACACCCCATGATAAGTTAGAATCCAGATCGAGGCCCAAAAACTTTACAGCCGAGCCCTGTCTTACTGAACCGTTGTCAAATCTCACATATAGACTTAGATTTAGATGCACACCCACTGGAGAAAAAGAAGCATTTCAGTCTTTTGCGTGTTTAGTACCAGACCATTTCGCGAACACAAATCTGACACCTGAGGCACACAAACATTAGTTGCAGCACCAAGCCCTTCCAAACTTTCCCCTGAGATTGTAGCAGTTGTGTCATCTGCGTACAAAGTTAAGTGCTATTGTGGGAGATCATGAACAATATCGTTAACCAAAATTCTAAACAAAACAGGGCCCAATATGCTGCACTGCGGCACGCCGTTTGATGCGGTTGAATAACCAGACATATAGTTCTCACCTGCCTGACGTATCCTGACAGCCTGACTCCTCGCAAAAAGGTAGTTTTTTAGCCATAAATATGCATTTCCTCTTATGTCATAATGATCCAATTTTTGCAATAAAAGAGCATGGTTGGCTGCATCAAACGCTTTCAAAATGTCAAAGAACAGCCCAGCAGATTTTGACCCACTATTTAAGTAATCCAAGACTGTCAGGTAAGTGCTAAGTATGGCATCCTGAGTTGACAGACGCTTATGAAAGCGAAATTGACAAGGAGACAGCAAATTGTATCTCTCCAAAGGACCCAATGCCTTCTCAAAATCTTAGAAAGAAACCAAAACCAGCGCAATCGCCCTGGGGTTGTCCAGAGGATGTGCATCTCTTTACTTAAAGAGGAAGACAACAATGGCCGCCTTTAGATGCTTAAACAACCAATTTCAAATTACACATTTATAAGGTAAGTTAGTAGAGCCACCACAAGATGAGCAACCTTGCCAAGAAGACTACATGGTATTTCATCTATTCCTGATGAATTTTTAACTGAAACTGATTTTATGAGCTCTAATATATCGTACTGTGAGACAGGATATAAAAACATAGAATAGGGATTAGAGACATCTCTCAATGCACAATTTATGTCGCTGTTTTTTGTCAGACGCTTAACAGAATCGACAAAGTGCACATTGAGACTGTCAGCAATCATATTAGGAGCTGTCAAAACAACTTCGTCACTAGACACAATATTCAGATTAGCCATCTTGCTGTTCATCTTCCCCACGATGACATTTTCTTTAATTGCTTTCCATATAGCTTTATTTTTTGTTTGAAGGCTTAGAGATTTTATTTTCATAGTACTCTTTCTTGACGTCTTTTAACCTAACACTGTGTTGTTTCTCTATACTATTATACAACTCCTTAGATTGAGAATCTGTAAGCGTATTTAGTAGAAGTGGAAAATCACAAAGCAAACACCCCTCTCATACAAGTTTCGCTGATATCCATACTTTAGGAGCCATCTTGCCGGGCATGGATCTTTTTCTGACAACCAGAAACGTAATCTGAAACAAGGCATGAAACTTAGAGAAAAAAACATCAAATTTTTTTGCCACCACTGGCTCTCGATAGACCAGCTCCCAGGATGCACTATTCAAAAGATACACAAAATGGGATATATTTTCCTGGCTGAATGACCTTTCATACCCCTATTCGACAGGAGCTTGATCCATAGCAGGGATATTATACAATAATAACTATGTGCTATGACCTCCCATTGTATTTGTCAATGTTTCAGTTTTAATGTCAGCTGAGTGTACATTACAGAATATGTTATCAATAGAAGAGGCCAAGGCACCCTGTTTTTGCGAAATCTGACTAAAACAGGCAAAGAAACCGTAAGAAGTTATTAAATCTTGCAACCTCACAACACCCGCACTGTATCTATCTAAAAAATTTAAATTATAGTCATCACAAATAAATGCAAGAGCTCCCTTTTCTTTTAATTCGTTAAAAACTTCTTCTAGCATGCCAAAAAAGCATGTTTTATATTGTGACAGGGCAGACACACACTTCGGTTTAGTGCGATAAATACAACCTATATTTACCAAAACTTTATTATATATAACGATTACGAAGGCTGTCTCAAACAATTGTTCACTCAGAGAAGCGAAGGCTGCCTCAAACAATTGTTCACTCAGAGAAACATTCCTTACATTTAGCTCTACAAATTCCAGATCACTTCTAACCAAAATAATAACACCGGCACCAACCATATTACGTCCAAAATAATAACACCGCCACCAACCATATTACGTCCACAAAAATAGCTAGTAACACTATAATTGTCAACTATCAGAGCGCTAAGTTATTCCTTGGTCGACCAGGTTTCGATCATACAAACCACTTCAGGATTGTTCAACGAACCCAAATAGAGATCTAGAAGCTCGATCTTTTTCCGTTTTCTATTCACGTTGGTCGGTTTGCTTTGTCAAAAAAAAAAAGTGTTATTTTAACGAAAACATAACTTGCATTTAAAATATGTAAAATCTGTAATTTTGAAGTTATTTGCACCTTTTGTAACTGACTTTGAAAAAAAAAAAGTTCTCAATTTGAAAAGTATATTTCTTTGTGTTGTTCACAAATTACTTAACAATATCATAATTAGGTAAGTGGTGAGCGTGTCGCCACCTAGTTGCGGAACCAAGTAGTATGTTGTCACGCCAGCTCCAAATAACACAAAGTGTTAAAAAATAGAGACTGTATACAACCAACTAACAAGTTAATAAATTTTCAGCCTTGTCCCATTTCTACCCTAATATAGGGACAAAGTATGTAAGGCTAGATGCATTCTCACAACAATCAGAACCATGGACCGGTTTCACTCTAATTAGAGCTAGTCAGTACAGCATACTAATTGCTGCGAAAATACACCTATACACCTAGCCTTAAATATCATAATTGACGAGAATAGTTTTGACTTCACTACATTCAATACAGTTCGCCGGTGGACCTACAAAAGTTTTCCCTAATCCAAATTCAATTTTTTTCTATAAAAAAGGAAAATAGGATGTATAGGTTATAAAATACACATCTGTGCAAAATCAACGCATCATCAAAAATTAACATTATCACTTGTTTGTTTTTTTTTTTTTGAAGTTTTAAATCATTAAAATTTTTATGTAGTTCGTCTAGGATATCCTGTCACTACTGATAAACAACTGCAGTTGTTTGACCTCTGACGAACAATTTCAATTTGATTTTGGTCGAGAATTAGTCGCAGCCAGAATTTCCCTACTATGTCTTACCCAATACCATGTGTTCTCTCTATCGCGTGTAAATCCCCTGCGTTGCATCGATTGATGTTAGGAACCATTTAATATTTGTATACTTTTGTGTGTGGACTGCTGGCGATCGATTAAAGAAAGTTAAGCAGATATTCATAGTTACATTTTAGATATACATTTTATATAAATCAACATCCCAAGAGATAAACATCCGATTAAGCAACATTTTAATTGCCAATCTAAAGTAGGAAATACTGGTAAATGGGCAAAATGCAAAGTGTATGCAGCTGAAATGCAAGGTATACCACAGAGACTAATTAAATATCAACTAATATAGAGCCTCAATGGTTCAGAGGTAAGAATGTGTGCTTCTGAACCGAAGGGTACTGGGTTCGATCCCAGGGTTCTCCTTCACTTTTTCAGTACAAACTGTAACATTAACATCAACCGAGGTTCTGGCATTGTATTTGAGCAAGTTGAATGTCTGCACGTTCCGCCCTTCGGAGGGGACGTAAAGCCGTCGGTCTCGTGTCCATACGATGTTGGGCACGTTAAAGATACCTACCCTCCTTACATAAAGGCTGGGGTTCGGCAAAATTTCCAGGGTGATGAGGTGAAACTGCTCCCTGGCGTCGGTGATTCGCCATAGTCGTGGAAATAGGCCGCCATTAAAAGCCAAAACACACACATCGACTAATATGTAAGAGGGACGAAACACAAGAGGTAATATATCTTAATGAAGAAAAAGATGCTTCTCAAGAATCTCAAATTACAGGGAGGCCTGAAATTGTATCTTAAAGAGAGCCTATTAACAAACAAAAGAGAATGTTTACGGAAAATCCGCAGTCTACGATTTCTAGGCAAGGTAGGATTTAATGTTTTTGATTTCTTTTAAATATACCCGTACACTAATTTTTGAATTTCACAAATACATTGTCGGCCCTGGCCCTGAAAGTTCCATTTGCACTTGACCTTTTTAGTGAATTTTCGTAGAAAAAATTCACTAACGAGGAGATCCCGACTTTTGATTTTGAAAAAATTTTTGCAAATGAGCGCGAACTAGGACCCCTAGAACCCATATCCGGGGTCAGTTTCAATTTTTATATGTTTATATATATATATATATATATATATATATATATATATATATATATATATATATATATATATATATATATATATATATATATATAATAATGGGCCGATTTTGATAAAATTTGGCATGTACCTTTCTTTTGTAAATGGCTTTGATAAGTTCGTTAATCAGAAAAATCGAACGAGGTTTTCCGGAAAAATTTTGAGTTTACATTTGAAAAAAAATTTTATCTTAAAAAATAAAAAATCTATGATAACCAAATTTGGTAGGTATGTTTACGATATAAAAAGTAAACTATACACCAAAAATTAGATTTCTATGTTACAAGAAAAAAAAGTTATAATAAAATATTTTGTGCCAGATCATTTCTATGAAAATTCACTACCATAACGCACTTGCTGCGTCCAGAGTTTTTTTTTTAGATGTCATCCGAGGATTTGCCACTTAAAAAATGCAAACTGTCATCCAGCAAGCTGAATATTATTAAAAACAACGCTGGTCCCAGGACCACCAAGAAACCCCCTGAAATTACAAAAGTTGGTTGTTAGAGGACACTTGGAGAAGGTACTAGAAATCCTAAACAGTCCCATGGAAGGAATTTTCCCAAAGAATGAAAAACCACGGAGCTCTGGCTCATTAAGAAAATCAAGCAAGGGCAAGGAAATAAGACCTAAAGACTCATCTCTCTTCTAAATGTTTTCGGGAAAGTACTGGAACAATTCCTTTTTTCTCACAAGGCCAAAAAGGGAAATAGAACGGACTGGCGGCGTTGACTAAAAACAATTTGGATTCAGAGACAAGACATCAACTACCCAGGAGCTGCAGAGAGCCCAGGAGATTGTGGATGAAGCCAGTGGAAGGGTTGGTAAAAAGATGCCTGCTCACAACAGTAAATGTTCGTAATGCTTTCAACTCTTGCCTCATGGACTGGAATATTAGAAGAAATAAAGAAATAGGCGAATAGCACCCACCATACGCAACATGATAGCAAGCTGCCTAGAGGATAGATAGCTCTTCATAGGAACTACTAGAAGAATAAAGATGAGGTGCGGAGTGCCGCAAGTATCTGTACTAGGCCCAACGCTCTGGGACCTCTATTACGACAGTATTTTTAAGAGCCCCGTACACAGAGGCATAAAGCTGATTGGGATGCGGATGACCTAGCCGTTGGGGTGATAGGAAAACGCGAGGAAGAGCTAGGGGACAAGTCTAATGCAGTCCTAAGGTGCATCAGAGTGGCTGAATACTAAAAAAGTGAGCCTGGCCCTGCACAAAACTGAATTAGTGTTCCCCACATGAGGTAGGACAGTGAGAGAGGTTGCATTCCCAGACAAAAACCATGACAATAAGAATCCAAGAGAGTATAAAATACCTAGGGATTACATTACATCGAACGATGAGGATGGGTCAGCACGTAAAACAGGTCGCATCAAAAACTGGAAATGCCATAGGGAACTTAAACAGAATCCTACCAAACAAAGAGGCCCCTGAGAGGAAATCAGAAGGGTACTCCTTGCGATATAGTCCAATTATGTATGGGGTGGTAATATGGCAACGAGTCATGAAGACGAAGACATACAGAGATATTCTTCTGTGTGTACAAAGGAACGCTGCAATAGGGATTGTCTGCACCTACAGAACCACCTCAGCAGCGGCACTGCTAGTCATCGCTTAAATGCTACCAATCCATCTGCTGATAGAAGAAAGATGACGAAAAATGGCAGCAGGAGTAGAAAAAAAAAACTAAAAAGGCACAATGGACAAAAAGACTTATACCCAACCTAAAGAAATGGGTGGAGAGAAAACATGGAGAAGTGGATTACTATATCACACATGATGGTTTCTGTGTATGGGTGCTTCCAATACTACAAACACAGATTTAAGGTGGCTGAAAGCCACAAGTGCATATACAGCAGCCAACTGCATATGGCTGAGGATGCATATGGCTGCAGATGGGAGGAAAACAGTAGAGAAGTAGTGAGAAATCTAGGACGTAAAAATATAGTAGAAAAGAAGTTGATCAACGAAAACAGCTAGAAAACTGTAAGCAAGTTTACCAAGCAAGTCCGAAGTGTGGAGTTAGCCGGTAAGAGTCCGGCCCTAGCTAGCAAAGCGGCAAATAGAGGAGTCAGGTGCCCATTAGGATTTCCCCTTCAATAGAAAAGAAAAGACTTTAATTACACATGAATTTAAGACACCAATATATAAACAAGTATTACACTCACAAACCTTTACCCAAAGGACCATCTTGTAATCCAAGTACAAGAATCTATTCATTGTGCCTTGCAATCTGGCAAATCTATCAGACTTATATTTGTCCCATCACACTGTGGCATTACCGGAAATGAAAATGCAGACGAATGTGCCAGAAGTGCTGTCTTAACCGATACTGTAATTCCTCTTCAACTTTACTCCGATATTTCTGCACAGATAGCAAATTTTTATAGACATAAATGGCAAATCCATTGGTCTCTGCTAAGCAAAAAAACTGCAAGAAATTGAACTAACTGAGGCAATCAAGAAACTTCCAGATTTATCACACAGGGAAGAAGTGATTATTAGAAGACTCTGAATTGGCCACTCTCTACATACACATGGTTATCTCTTAAATCAACAACAACGCCCTTATTGTGAGCTCTGTGACCGACCAACTTCAATTTTTCACTTACTATTGGAATGTCCCTTATATGCCTGTCCACGGTTTGAAAATTTTGGTGAAAGAAACTTGTCTGAAATTTTAGGTCTAAATTTTACGAATGTAAACTGTTTACTTAAATTTTTAAGACAGTCTAATTTATATAATAGTATTTAAGTGTATTTATTACTTCCTTTTTTATATATAATTTTGTTATGTAATTATTTAAAGTGTCGTTAGTGTCAATGACCTTAGTTGTTAAGGCACTTAAATTATAAATAAAAAATAAATTAATTTAAAAAAGTATTACATTTATAGTGCCTGTTTCAATTACTATGTTCCAACAATTTATGGCAACAACTTACAAACACACATGGTGAAATACTAACTTTTGTAGTGGACAATGAACGTGTTAAAATTAACAGTGGCATACTTTATTTTATTTCAGTATTCAAATGCAATGTAGGACGAATTGACAGAATAGAATTGGATAACTGTGCCATTAATTTTTTTAAAGGAAGTAATCATATTAAAATTTTAGTTTCCTAGAACTACAATATGAGGACATTATTAATAAACTTTATTATTTGCAGTGTGACTGGCTTTAGGGCATGTAGCCTAATGCCATGGGACACCATCAGAGTCAAAGTCACTAAAGACAGTAAAGAACCTGCATACAATTCAACTGAGGATTCTCAAGAATTAAAAACGTTTTTCAAAGTCTTAGAAAGACAAATTGTGGTTGAAATGTTAGAACGACTCCGAAACTGTGAAGGCGGGTGGAATTCACCAGTGTAAAAGAAGGCATTATTTGATTTATGGAAGAAAACCCGTGATAAGCTGTGCTGACACCTCCATCACCAAAATGAAGAGCAAATGGTAGATGAAACCGCAAATCCGAATACAAAACAGATCAAAATAAGTCAATATCAGCATTCCAGTAGGTACCCCAACTGACCTTTCACCACAGCAACAAAACACCCTCACAGATCAGGATCTCAGGACCCCAACTAAAGTTGCAACATATGTGGTGGAACCTGTTGCTGGACCATCAAATGTACCAACCCCATTTAAAAAAGTTATCTTTTGGCCAAGTCAGGAAAAAGTAAACCTGAAGAAAAGAAAGCGAGAAAAATTACCGGCTGCAACTGCATCACCACAGGTGATGGCCTACTTGAAGAAAAAAGCACAAATGAAATTGGCCAAGGAGTCTGAAAAAGAAAGAAAAAAAATTGAGCGAGAAGAAAGGAAGAAACCTATAGCTGACAATAGAAAACTTACTGCAGAAAAAAGATCTAAAAAAGACTTGTACTGGCACGTGCAACATCATCATCATCATCATCTGTTAGTCAATCTGATAATAATGTACCTTTGGCAGTCTGGTGATTCTCCATGGTTGGAAACCGATGAAAGTGAAGAAAAATTGGGGCCGGCTATCGAAGGCAAATTAGAGGTTGGGCAGTTCATTCTTGTGAAGTTTATGGGTGGTAAAATACATGCAACTAAATATGTATATCTGTGCATTGTCCAGAAAATAATCGAAGATGAACTTAAGAGTGCAAGGTCTTGAGTCACTTAATAAACAGAAGACATATGTTATCAAGGAAAACGATGTTTCTACCATCAACATTAGTCAAATGACAAAGTGTGGTTCCATTTCCTGAGATGTCGATGACTGACAGAAAACTTATATTATCAAAAAGAAATTACCTGTTTATGAAAAATAATTATTTTACCATCAATCGATTGCTTGAATAAAATGTTATCAAATATTATATTTGTCAATTACTTAATTCATTTTGTCATAATATTTATAACGAGTCTTTCCCCACAAGTGTCTCATATTATAAATAAATAAATAAATAAATATATATATATATATATATATATATATATATATATATATATATATATATATTCCTGAGTGATCTGCTTGTAGCTTAATCTAGACTGAATAGCACAAGTAAAAAACGATTGAGCCACTATAGGAACACTCTGGATAGACAAAAATGTATAAGGGACAGAATTGTCTACTATAGGTGGGCTCCCTGATGGTTCCCTTTGCTCAGTATAGCCCTCTATCGGTGTATGAGAATAATATTTCATTTAACACAAGATAAGGAATAGTTAAATAATGAAAATATAATTACATTGTTAAGAAAGTACATAAAACCTTGTATTTTACCTGTAGTTTGGCAGGTTGAAAAGGAACTACCACTAAATTGATTGATGATTAAGACTTAGATGTTTCACGTTGTACACTCACCAACAGGTAAAACAGGACTGCAACTTTCAAGAGTAATACAATTTCAAGTTAAAGGTGAACTTGTGTTGCCTTTATTCCTCTCCGAGAAGTATATGTATTTCTTCATACCAGGTTGCCCTAAAATGATAAAACAAATTAACAGTCTTTTAAAAAGAGTGCTTTATAACCGACTACAGATGTAAACTTCTGTGGCTTCACAAGAGATTGTTTTCTCTGTAACCAGTTTCACCTCTTACTATATCGTCACGCAGGAGACACTTTTTCTCCTGCATGGTCCACTTGTAAAGTCAGAGAAGTGTGCATTTGTATTTAGTATCAAATGGTTTCACCAGGTAAAAGCAACAACTAATGCTTTATAATTAATTATGAAAAATCAAAACAATCATCTTGTCAGTTGGTTTTGGTTGGTTTGCTTTGTCAAAAGAAAAGAAAATATTTCTTTTTTTTAAGGCAGACACTAAATGTATTTAAAATAAGAAAATATGTAAAATTTTTCATTTTGAGGTTATTTGCACTTAGCTTGTTTAAATGACTGTCAACAAGAAGGTTCTCAATTTGAAACTGTTATGGTATAATTTGTTCTTAGATGGTTATCATGTAAAATTTATCTGTCAGTAGTAAATCTCTTAAAGGAGTTAAATCTGCAGATACCGGGTGGTGAGGGAGTGGTCCAGGTTTTAATTTTTTAAAGGTGCCGCGTCATTTCAAGACCCCCTGCCTCCTTTAAGAACTTAAATGTATTCATATAAATTAGCAAATTATATTACCATATAAATTACCAAAATGAAGTCGTCCAAATTTGACACAATCAGTTACAAAGTAGTAATACACTCAGCATTAACAAAAGATAAGTTCAATTACTTATTGATAGTTAGGAAATACATAAAGTGAAATAAGAATATGACAAATTCTCACTTCTAAAGTTCTTATAAGTTATCAGTCAATGATTATCAAAAATTCTGGTTGATTTTGAATTGAGGGTGTCAGACGGCGCATCCTAAACAGCGCAGCCAAGATATGAAACAGAAACGTTAATACCGTATACAGTGTTGTCGGGTTGTACTTTTTTTCATTGAATAAGATGTAATAAATATTTTATACTTTTTAATATATTTTTGCCTGTATCAAATACATCTAAAAATAGGTCCAACAGCATCTACAAAAAATGTAAAAAAACATAATATTGTTACATTTAAGTGTATATTTGTTAAATTTGTAGAGAACCATCCGAACGCTTTTTAGTGAATTTTCTTCGAAAAAATCCACTATTGGAGAGATTCCGACTTTTGAATTTAAAAAAAAAATGAGCGTGAACTAGGACCCATAACCGGGGTCAGTTTCAATTTTTATATGTATCACAGCGATAAGTCAAAAAATAATATGCCGATTTCGATCAAGTTTTACATGTGCCTTCCTTTTGTAAGTGACTTGGATAAGTTCGTTACCCAGGAAAATCGGAACCGGTATTCCAGGAAAATTTTGTTTTCTATCGAAAAAAATGTTCTCAAAAAATAAAACAGCTGTGGTAACCAAATTTGATAGGTAGGTTTGTTTTGTTTTTTGTTTCTTTAACGTCGGCCTATTTCCGCGACTATGGCCAATCACCGACGCCAGGGAGCAGTTTCACCTCACTATCCTGGAAATTTTGCTGAACCCCTGCATTTCTGTAAGGAGGGTAGGGATCTTTATCGTGCCCAACATCGCATGGACACGGGACCGACGGCTTTACGCCCCCTCCGAAGGGCGGAAGGTGCAGACATTCAACTTGCTCAAATACAATGCCAGAACCTCGATTGATGTTAGCTTTACAGTTTGTACTGAAAAAGTGAAAGGAGTACCCTGGGATCGAACCCAGTACCTTTCGGTCCAGAGGCACATGTTCTTACCCCTAAACCACCAAGGTTCGTGAATTTTGATAGAAATAATCTGGCACAAAATATTTTTTTTTTAACTTTTAGCTTGTAACAGAAATAAAAATGTTAGTTTATAGTCTACTTCTTATCTCATCACAAACCTACCTACCAAATTTGGTTGCCACAGCTGTTTTATTTTTTGAGAATTTTTTTTTCGATAGAAAACAAAATTTTCCCGGAATACCAGTTCCGATTTTCCTGGCTAACGAACTTATCCAAGTCACTTACAAAAGGGAAGGCACATGCCAAACTTTATCGAATTCGGCGTATTATTCTTTGTCTTATCGCTGTGATATATATATATATATATATATATATATATATATATATATATATATATATATATATATATATAAACTTATAAAAATTGAAACTGACCCCGGATGTGGGTTCTAGGGGTCCTAGTTCGCGCTCATTTAATATTTTGTTTATAAAACTCAAAAGTCGGGATCGCCCCAATAGTGGATTTTTTCGAAGAAAATTCACTAAAAAGCGTTCAGCTGGTTCTCTGCAAATTTAACCAGTAAACACTTAAATGTAACAATATTGTGTTTTTTTACATTTTTTGTAGATGCTGTTGGACCTATTTTTAGATTTATTTGATACAGGCAAAAATATATTAAAAAGTATAAAATATTTATTAGATCTTATTAAATGAAAGAACTACAACCCGACAACACTGTATACGGTATTATCGTTTCTGTTTCATATCTTGGCTGCGCAGTTTAGGATGCGCCGTCTGACACCCTCAATTCAAAATCAACCAAAATTCTTACTGTGTGGTAGGTAATGCCAAAAGTTCTTTTCTTTAAAGAGAACTATTACAGGTAGTAGATAATGTAGTATAGAACTGTAGAGACTGACTTCTCGACCAATAACATCAGCAAAGGAAAAAGTTATACTTATTCGGTTTCCTGTAAAGAAAGTGGACAGCCAACCCATGACAAACATTAACTAGCTTCCGGTCCAGGGACTTTGCCCACAATTCACAAGAAGTCCCAATTACTGAAATGCATCCTAAGCTAGGGCTAGTGGGTATTTTCCCATCTGCTGTGTCCTAATTCTTATCTGTTATGACCTACTTCAGTTTGATAATCAATACCTATTTTCCTTGCTTTTTTCTGGTTCTGTTTATCAAATCGCATTTTCCATTTCCAATGTGCCTATAAATTCCAACAAAATATGAAATAGTTAAAGGAAAGAAACAGTATGACTGATAAACCTTACCGATGATGTTGATTCGGCAGCTTGCTTGGTTTTCTTCTGTGATTATCCGAATATTTTCAGATACTAGATACTAGTGCTAACAACCAATATTTAGACTATACCAACTAATCCGACTAAAAGCAAATAACAGTAATATATTTTGAACCACCGGAATACTAAATACAAATAAAATTTGAGAAAGTAAAGCTTTTAACTGATTCAGCCTGGTTTCCAGAAGAAAAACGAAAATGTAACCAACGTGGCGTGTTTTTTTAACTATCAGCAATCAGCAGAAAAAAACTTCTTCCCGATTATTTTCTTTTTCTTGTTTTTTAAACCGCATTTGATGTGCGCAGTGTGGTTTTCGTCCCCGAGAATCCTACGCGATACCAACCGACAATTGAAATGCACTAGAAATAATATCCCATTAAATAAATGCAGATTTACACATGTACTACAACTGCATTAGAAAAATAACTGCTATTACCCTGAAAAACAACAAAACAATTCCCCTTACAAAACTATTCTTAGAAATTAAGATTAAAGGAACAAGGTACTAATTTTCTATGCGGAATCTCAATCGCGTGTTGGCAGCACTCACAAGTCGAGATTTGGCAGGATAACATAATAACATGACAACCTGGCTATTTTGACATGAATTCGAAATCGAATGTGTCCTGTCATCCGGTTCTGTCATTTGAACTTTTAAGGTAAACAAATCACAACAGTTCTACAAATTTAGAAACTAGAAACATTTCAATTAAATACAGAACTAAACAAGATGTAGTATTTCTCACGGTTCCCATCATAACAATGTAAGTTTTAAATGCTATCTTTCTTCTTTACACTTTACAATAATGTATTACAGAAGTAAACAGACATATCAGAAGAGTTAGGAAAATTGTGGACAAATTGCTTGAAGGATAATGAACTCAACCTTAAGTGAAATAAGAGTGATGCAGAAAGCAACAAAGAAGATAAGCAGTGTTTGCGACGCCTTCAACTTCTGGCACACAAATTTCTGTAGAATCACATAGGCAACAGAATTAACACTGACTGAAGGTGTAATGCCAAGCGCTTCATCTTCATTGGTAGAATGAAAGCCTATTAAAAGAACCAAACAATTACATTTTTATGTTTGGTCAAGATCAAATACTGATGTAACCGAAGCAAATAGTGCAGATGTTAATGTTGCTTTGGTCAAAATGATTGTGTTGGACTCTGTGTCTGAATGTGACGTTGATAAAGTACAATATAAGTGCTCTTCTGTAGACATCATAGAGTACCAATCCTTATGTTGCCGTTCACTTAATAGGTAAGAAGGTTATTTTTTACAGAGTAAAGAAAAAGTTAAAACTTACCAAGTAATAGAGAGTATTTGTACAACTGCCTGACATTATTCTGTCAGTGTAGTGCAGGGGCTAAAGTTGTAAGTTGAAGACTACTTATCAGAAAATGTATGTTTTTGCATTGAAAAAATAGTGCTGCAAATTTAATCATAACTTCCACATAGGTGTGATAATCTACTTTCCGCAGAAAGACATTCCCTTGAAATGAATTCAGCGTCCATGACTTGATCACAAAGAAAATATTAATATTCCTGTATCCATAAATTTCTAAAACGTCATATTACTTGTGAGTAGTGTTGGGCACTGACTGACTGATTCGACTCACTGAATCGACTCCCACCAGTGAATCAAGTGAATCGATTCAGTTGCTGAAACGACTCCCGAGTCCGAGTCCCGAGTCCGAGTCACCGACTCACTCTCACTTTCAGGACTCTTGGTCCCTGAATCCGAATCCGATTCACTGATTCACCACTCACCGACTCATCTCATGATTGAATCGGAATCGGACTCGGAGATTTGAGTCTGAGACTGAGAATGGGAGTCGCCACCTCGCAACAAGAATGGATCGATTCCGATTAGGGTCTCGTACGTGACTTTTACAAAGTAGGAGAGATGATATGGTCAAGGTCAATGCCATAAAGCTATAAGCCATCTTGGCGCCTAAAAAAGATTACCTGCCACCTGCATCTGCATGCTCTTTGCTTGAGAAATGCCAAAGCTTTAATTATAATTATAAATTATTGAGTATAAATTCTTATTCATACTAAGTATTAAAGTCATTTAATAATATTAAAAATTATAATATTCATAAAATACACATAGGTATCTTAAACACATTGTGTAAAATAAAAGGAGAAACCTGTGCATTCTGATTATAGTTAATTTTCAATGTTAGTTGATTACCTAAATTAATAGCAGTATTCTTTTATAATGTTTTGTTTCATTATAACTTACACTTGCCTTTATTTAAGATATCTATAGAATATTAACAATTTACAATAGACATACACCTACTCCCTTTTCTCTTCTAGTGAATTTTCTTAGAAAAAAATCACTAATGGGAAGATCTTAACTTTTGAATTTTGAATTTTTTTTTTCAAATGAGCGCGAATTAGGACCCCTAGAACAAGGTCCAAGGTCAGTTAAAAATTTATATATATATATATATATATATATATATATATATATATATATATATATATATATATATATATATATATATATATATATATATATAACATATAGTGGCCCAAATTTGCGCTCATTTGATAAAGTTCGGGACGCAACAAGTGCGTTATGATAGTGAATTTTTATTAAATGCTTCAAATTTGAATAACTCAATTTTCTATAAACTTAGAAAGTTTAATTTTGGTATGTAGTAAGGTCTCTCCTAAGACAAGATATCAACCAAATTTTATTAAAGTAATTTTGTAATTTTCGGAGAAAAAATTTTTTTTGAAAGAAAATTCAAAATTTGAATAATTCAGTTTTCTATAAACTTAGAAAGTTTAATTTTGTTACGTTGTAAGGTCTCTCCTAAGGATATATATATATATATATATATATATATATATATATATATATATATATATTATTATTATTATTATTATTATTGTTTATTAGCAAAAATTATACATTATGTTAGTACAATAAGTCTTAGACTTGTGCTGTATTATAACACAATTTGGAAGGTTATATCCTAAATAGTTTGACAGTTCTACACCAAATTCAGTAAACTTCAAATTTTGACGTTCCGAATGTAATTTCTTTTGCCCTTCTATTTCTCACCTTCTGATACTTCAACCATCACCTTCATTTACCATAAATCTCTGCTATTCCATTATGTCTTTCTGACTGCTATTCTTTCCAAGCAATCCATATTTTTGCCAAAATGTTTAAATTTGTAGGAGACAAAAATTACTTTAGTTTGACAAACAATAACTCACTAATTACTATCTTATCCCCAACATTTAACATTGCTAATTGCTACTTATACTTGCCTCATGTCTAGCCGCTTTCAGTTGTATTTTCAATACTTAATATTTAAACTGCAAAAGGAATATATGCTTGATTTTGTTAGTTACAAAAGCAATGAAATAATAGTAATAGTAATAAAACAAATAAATTGT
The DNA here is from genome assembly GCA_964006375.1 of Tillus elongatus. NCBI lineage: Eukaryota > Metazoa > Arthropoda > Insecta > Coleoptera > Cleridae > Tillus > Tillus elongatus. The sequence continues at coordinate 37,093,519 of OZ023268.1, forward strand.
ATAACTTTTTCGTTTATTAAATAAGTATGCGGAATAAATGAGAAATATATGTCTTAAAACATTTCATTAGGTACATCAGCTTAATATGTTATTTGTTCTAAATCTAAACAAACACGCCATATTAGCGAGTTTTTATTTTAAAAAATTTGCTAACAGAAAGGTATTAATGGTGAGACTTTCCAAACGTTTTTAATGAATTTTTATTTTTTTAAATGCACCAATAGAGAGGTATCGATGGTGAGACTTTGCAAATTTTTTTTCAAATGAGCGCGATTTAGGACCCCTAGACCCATATCCGGGGTCAGTTTCAATTTTTATATGTTTATATATATATATATATATATATATATATATATATATATATATATATATATATATATATATATATATATATATATATATATATATATATATATATATATATATATATATATATATATATATATATATATATATATATATAAACATATAAAAATTGAAACTGACCCCGGATATGGGTCTAGGGGTCCTAAATCGCGCTCATTTGAAAAAAAATTTGCAAAGTCTCACCATCGATACCTCTCTATTGGTGCATTTAAAAAAATAAAAATTCATTAAAAACGTTTGGAAAGTCTCACCATTAATACCTTTCTGTTAGCAAATTTTTTAAAATAAAAACTCGCTAATATGGCGTGTTTGTTTAGATTTAGAACAAATAACATATTAAGCTGATGTACCTAATGAAATGTTTTAAGACATATATTTCTCATTTATTCCGCATACTTATTTAATAAACGAAAAAGTTATACAATTTATTTGTTTTATTACTATTACTATTATTTCATTGCTTTTGTAACTAACAAAATCAAGCATATATTCCTTTTGCAGTTTAAATATTAAGTATTGAAAATACAACTGAAAGCGGCTAGACATGAGGCAAGTATAAGTAGCAATTAGCAATGTTAAATGTTGGGGATAAGCTTTTTATAGCTGTGCGTTATTATTTTTAGGTCTGATATTTTCACTGTCTCTTTCTACATCTACAATATATAGGCATGTTAGGGTTTTGGGTTTTAGGAGTCATAAATCATAAGGCCCATGTAAAACTAGAGTGGTTAAGAATTACGAGTGAGAAATACCCTGGTGACTGGCGACTTATTTTACGTTACGCCACGTTATAGATTAGATTCACGGTCAGGGAGCGGTTCAAGATTTGAGAGTTACAAATCACAATGCATCAATATGATTCTTGCGACTCCGATTCAGTTATGGACGACTCAAGAGTCATGAGTCTTGAACGAGGTGAATCGAGTCCGATTCCGATTCAGTCATGGACGACTCCGAGTCTTAAACAAATCATTAAATCATGAGTCGAGGTGAGTTGGGATTGGGAGTCGGATTCGGAGCCGACTCAGTGAATCGATTCATTTCAGTGAGTTGAATCTTGGGACTCGACTCACTTAAATGACTGATTCTGCCCATCACTACTTGTGAGTTTTAACAAAAAAACTTCAACCATTTAAATGATACCCCCTGAAGAGAAGATCTTACCCAAAAACAATTCGAAGCATTCCTTTGTCGGGTGCTAACTGGATACCAGATTTGAAGATTGTATCTCAATTTGTTACTAAGTTATTGCGCCTACTAACAGACAGGCATACAGACTAACAGACAAAAAAGATTTCATTCCAGAATCAAGTTTTCTATATGTTTTGAGGCTATTAAGGCAGTGTTGGCAAAAAAAATTTTCGAAACTTTTGTCACCTATATTCCACCCCACACATTCAATCCCTAATTTAAGTTCAGCACAAAATACCAAATGTTTGATAAAATTGAAAGTTTTCTAATAAACAAACCCTAAAATGTTATATTACTTATGTTTTAACGAAAAAATGTCAATTTTCACCAAATCACCACCCATTCTTCTCCTACCCCTTAGAGCGATTTTACCCAAAAACAATCTGAACCGTTTGTCGGGTGCTAACTGTATAACAGATTTAAAGATGCTATCTCAATTCGTTCTAAAGTTATGGTGGCTACTGACAGACATACAGACAAAAAAATGTTCCCAAATCATGTTTTCTATATGTTTTGACACTTTTTATGATGTTTAAGTGAAAAAATTTTTTATTTATTTTTGTCACCGAGGCCATTTTTTTCCCCTCAGGGCTCGTCCGCGGCCTTGCCGCCCCGACAGCACTGCAACCTTTGGTTGATTGTGCATACCCTTAGTCTTATTCCACCCATTCCAAAATCACTGTGCCTTGAACTAGTCTGCACTGCGATTGGTAGGGTGAAGTTTTATATTGCTCTGTCTCCGGTCTAGACTAACTGTAGATCAGTTGTCTTTTGCGGTCCAGAGCTTTACACTCACACAAGATGTGCTGGGCCGATTCCTCCTCCTCCCCGTGGAGTCTGCATGCGAGGTCCCCTTTCATGAGGGCCATGTGTCCCGTCAAGAGACCTGTTGTGTTTCTGAGCTGTCCTCTGCTAAAATTTAGCAGCTCCACAGCTCTCTTTGAACTGGGTTCGTCAATTATTGACTTCCCATGTCTGAGCCCTGGACAGTCTGCCCAGTACACCTCGTGTTGGTTTCTGACCTAGGACTTAATGGCTCCCCTGGCAGTGCTCTTTGTCATGCCCAGAGCCGGTTCTGGTCCGATAAATGGTTCTGCTGACCCTCTCTTCGCGAGACTGTCAGCTTCTTCATTGCCTTTGACCCCCGAGTGACCCGCCGAGGCCATACTTTCACACGTTGTGACTTCTTAATTTTTTAGTTGAATGCCGGAACACACACTAGTAAAATAAAAGCAGCAAATTATCTATAAATAAGTTAATTTTAGCCACAAACAAAATCATGCAGTACCTTACCTAATTCAATGCATGTGGCTTGTTGCTGCTTGCAGCAAGAATGGTACAATGTGTAGCAGGAGGAATGGGACTCTCCCAAATCTCCTGTTTGAATTTCCTACTTATATCTCTCTAATTGTTTTAGTGATGTTCTACTTGTAAAATCATTTTCATTTTAAGTTTTTAATAAAAATGGTAGTATAATTTTTTCTTTTATTTTTTGTTTCTTTTCAGCCAGCATTAATACCTATTGTCGTGTGTTTGAAAAAGAAAGGCTAGCAGAGTAAGACCAACTGAAGACGAACTGAGGAATGCAATCGCAGAAGTGCTCAAGGGGGGTTCTCTTCATCAAGTATCATAACTTTTCACAATTTCAAAGTCAACTCTATCCCGGCATGTGCAACGAGCCAGGTAAAATCCCGAACTACCTTTTTCTTACAAATCTAACACTACCACAGCAGGATAAATACGACCATACACAACTGCCTCAAAAATCTTAGCAAAATTACATAAGTTGTCGTAAACCCATAGTGCATTTTAGATGACACTTTTAAATAGTCAGCTAACTTAATTTCTTCTATTTACCAAGAAATTAAGTTAGCTGACTATTTAAAAGTGTCATCTAAAATGCACTATGGGTTTACGACAACTTATGTAATTTTGCTAAGATTTTTGAGGCAGTTGTGTATGGTCGTATTTATCCTGTCGTGAAGTATCGCTTGTTACTATACCAGCATAGGTTTATGGAGGGGCACTCAACACTTACGAATTTATCGCTGTTCACCCAGTATGTGAGTGAAACTTTGGATGGACAGGATCAGGTGGATGTCATTTATACGGGCTTCTCCAAAGCATTCGATTGTGTTGACCACTCAACACTTCTGTACAAGCTGCATTTGGCGAGCCTTGATGGACGGCTGATAGCATTCTTTGGATCCTACTTGACTAACCGTGTGCAATATGTTTTTCATAATGGATTTAAGCTTGAACCCTTCACTGCTGGTTCCGGCATTCCACAGGGTTCCAATCTTGGCCCACTCCTCTCTTTGTTATTTATCAACGACATAAGCTCTGTAATTTCTGGTAATCATATATTATTTGCTGATGATCTCAAATGATACTGCAGTGTTCACGATATTGTTGACTGTTCAAGACTCCAGGTGAACCTTGACAACTTACAGATGTGGTGTATTGAGAACAAACTTGAATTAAATGCCTCGAATTGCAAAGTGATGACATACACTAGAAAAACCAGCTATATAGCTTTTCCCTACAAAGTGGGTGGTGCACCATTTGCTAGTACTAAAACGCACAAGGATTTTGGCAATGTATATGATGAACATTTAAGTTTCACTAGACATATTCAAACAATTACGGCATCCTGTTTGAAGTTGATGGGTTTCATTATAAGGAATGGCAGATCATTTTCCAATTTGGACAGCTTGAAAATTCTGTATTTTGCTAACATTCGATCGAGGCTTGAATATCGTAGCTTGGTTTTTGATCCCTATTATAGTGTTCAGATTAGTGCTCTATAAGATGTTCAGCGTAAGTTTTTAAGACACCTTGTATATAGGGCATCTGGTACCTACCCACAGAGGGGATGCAATCATGGTCAATTGCTGATGCAAGCTGGCATACCCAGTTTGTAGTCGCGTATAAAAGTTGCATCTGTAATATTCCTGCATAACTTGTTTCATGGTAAAGCTGATTGTCCAGACTTATTGATGCAATTAAATTTCTCAGTTCCACGGGCTGCATCTAGAGTGGTGCGAGTGTTTGTGCCTCCAATACCAAGGGCTAACTTGTATATGAAACACCTGTGTATACAATGAGCTCTGACTAATGACATTGCAAACTTGTGCGACTTCTATTCGAATAGAGCTGCGGTTATTCGTAGGGTGGCTATATCTCACTTTGTCCGTTATTAGGACCATTATATGTACTGTTTTGTGGAATTTCTGCCTTGTGATGTTTTGCACAGTATTTTAGTTTTGTTTTTCGAAGTATTTTTTGTTCATATTGTTCTGTTTGTTTGGTACCCTATTAATGGGATTATCCCGTTGGGCACGTATTCAATAAATAAATAAACTAAAACCTGTAAGCTGGCTTACCAATTTGCAGTTATATTATATTGTTGCGTTTTCTCCGGGTTCTGGATAAGTGAGACTTTTAATTTTAACAAAACAACTTTATTTACACTCTAAATATGGATACAATAAAATTTCTAGAATGTCTCTCTCACAAAACACTTCATTTACTGGCCTTACAATTACTACTCTCAACAAAAGTCACTAATCTGGTACTACAGTCACTACTCTCTTAACACTTTACACTGCTTCTTCAAGTCACTACCACATTATCTTACTGAACTGAACTGGACTCGGGCTGGCTTGCTCTCGCTTTTATATACTCGCCGTACCTTCCCCTCCTTTCTAGAGAGTTCCATTCCAGAACGTTCCAGGACCTTCTTTTACTAGAAGGTTCTGTGAATACAGATCGGTCCCGTGTGTATACAGGGGGATGTGTATACAGGATGATCCAAATGTGGTCACCACTCCTATGTTACACAAGAGGTGTTTCTCGAACTATAAGATCTCTCTGCGTATACAGGGTGTAAGGGTTCTCTGCGTATATAGGGTGTATATACAGGGTGTTCGGAATGTGCAGACCTCAGTTATCCGTTCCGACGGGGTACAAGTTGGTAACTTCGTTATTTCTGGTCCTAGAGGGTTGAGACTTCGCCTGAGGGGGGTCACCCCAGGCACCCCCAGGGGGGTGGGGAGGCGGTGTTGCCAGATTGTGCAAAAATTCCCAGATGTTGGGGAAATTCTGGAGATGTGGCAACACCGCACCTACGTCTATTGAAGTGCTTTGTAACACTGCCCCCCTCCTTAAGACTGTTCGTCCCGAACAGTATTTACCGGCCGCCAACTTGGGGGTTCGTTGCCCCGATAGGGACTCAACCTCTCTATGTGAACAACTTTGGGTTTAGTTCTTGGAGACAGCTGGATTCTGTAGACTAGGTCGTTAATTTTCTTAGTCACCAAGTATGGCCCTTCCCATGGTTTCTGAAGTTTGGGACTGAGGCCCTTTCTCCTTGTTGGTTGGTACAGCCACACTGCATCACCTTCCTTGAATGTATGGGGTGTTGCTCTGCGATCCAGGCGCATCTTCATCCGGTCACTGCTTAAGAGGAGCCTATCTCTGACACATCTGTGTATAGTGCGCAGTTTTCCTTCTAGGTCGGCGACATACTCAGGTAACGTAGCTAGGTCCGCTATGTCCTCGTTCGGTGGTGGTCTCGTCATGTCGATTGGTAACCGCATCTCTCTGCCGGTCAACATCATGGATGGAGTGTAGCCGGTAGATTCATGCTGAGAGCTTCTGTAAGCTAGGAGGAACAGAGGTATCAGCTTGTCCCAGGTTCTCTGATTCTCGTCGACAAACATAGCAAGATACTGATTGATGGTCCTGTTATGCCGTTCTACCATGCCGTCTGATTGAGGGTGGAGTGGCGTTGTTCTCGTTTTCTTTATGCCTAGCAAGTCCATTAGGCTCTTCCAGACCTCTGATTCGAAATTCCGGCCCTGGTCGGTGTGAATCTCCAAGGGTACGCCATGCCGTGATATGACATTTTCCATCAGGGCTTCTGCTACGGTCGTTGCCTCTTGGTTGGGGATCGGCGCAACTTCAGGCCATTTCGAGAAGTAGTCCATCGCCACCATTATGTATCTGTTCCCAGACTCCGTGATGGGAAAAGGTCCTGCGATGTCTACGGCAACTCTCTCCCACGGTGTACCTGAGATGTACTGCATCATTTTTCCTCTGGATCGGGTCTTTGGTCCTTTCTTTGAAGCACATTGGTCACACCTTTTGCACCATTCTTCCACGCTTCTTCGGCAGTTTATCCAATAGAAGCGGTCTCTCACTCTGGCAAGAGTCCTGTTGACCCCAAAGTGGCCTCCACTTCTACTATTGTGTAACTCTTGAAGAACACTGCTTATGCACTCACTTGGCACAACGGTCTGGTATATACAGTCTCTACCATCGGCAGTTTCCCATTTTCGAGTGATCATGTCATTCTTTAGACACAATGAGTCCCATTGTAGCCAGTAGCCTTTAACCTCCGCCCCAAACCGGGACACATCGTGCCACTCAGGTCTTTTCCCCTTTTGTAGCCATTCTCTAATATTTTTCAAGTCTGGATCTGTCTTCTGTGCGTCTCTGATGTATTCAAGATTTACGTCTAGATCGGTGTTATTCTCCTGTCCTGCCACCAGTTGTTTGATCTGATGAGTTACTTTGTCGATCTCTTTGTTCTCTTGTCGCTCGCAAAATTTACATTCATGCACTGAACATGGTCTTCTTGACAGGCTGTCTGCATTGGCGTGACTTCTTCCTCTTCGATGTTCAATCCGGAAGTCGTAGCTCTGCAGTTTCTCTATCCATCGTGCTATCTGTCCTTCGGGATTTCTAAAGTTCAGAAGCCATTGCAGAGCAGAGTGATCTGACCTCACGCGGAATGTTCTTCCGTACAGGAAGCTGTGGAAATGTTCGATGGATCTTACAACTGCCAGCAGTTCTTTCCGGGTTACACAGTAATTTCTTTCTGCTTTTCCGAACGTTTTGCTGAAGTAGCCTATCACAACTTCTTCTCCGGCTTGGAGCTGTGAGAGTACTGCCCCAATGCCATACTGGGAAGCATCGGTGTCCAGTATAAACAGTCCTTCGTCCTGAGGATAAGCCAGCACAGGAGCAGTGAGAAGACGATGTTTGAGCTCTCTAAAAGACTCTTGGCAATCTGGTGACCAGATGAACTCGGCCTTATTTTCAGTCAGGCTATGCAGAGGTTTCGCAATGCTGCTGAAGTACTTCACAAAGCGTCGGTAATAGCTGCAAAGTCCCAGAAAACTTCTGACCTCATGTTTGTTCTTCGGCACAGGCCAGTCTCTTACTGCCTTTATTTTCTCTGGATCAGTTTCTATCCCTTTCTCAGAAACGACATGTCCGAGGAAACTCACTTTCTTCTGGAAGAGGACGCATTTCTTGGGATTGAGTTGGAGATTGGCACCTCTCAGCCTGGAGAAAACCTGCTTCAGATTCGACAGGTGTTCATCGAAAGTCCTACCAATCACCATGACATCGTCGAGATACACCAGGCATGTTTCCCATGTAAGTCCTCTCAGCACTAACTCCATTAGTCGCTCGAAGGTGGCAGGAGCATTACATAAGCCGAATGGCATGACCTTGAATTGGTACAACCCATTCCCGGTTGAAAAAGCAGTCTTCTCCTTATCGTCTTTATGGAGTTCTACTTGCCAGTAGCCACTTTTCAGGTCTAATGTAGAGAACCACTTTGATCCGGCCAAAGTGTTCAAAGTGTCGTCGATCCGGGGCAGGGGATAACTGTCTTTCTTGGTGACATCATTCAGCTTCCTATAGTCCACGCAAAATCTCATAGTGCCGTCTTTCTTGGTGACCAAAACTACTGGGGACGACCAAGGACTATTAGACTCCTCAATCACACCATCTTCCAGCATTTCGTTAACCATCGCCTTGATTTCTGATTGCTTGGCAAAAGGCAGTCTTCTCGGCGGCTGTCTAATTGGTCTTGCGTCGCCAGTATTAATTCTGTGTTGCACTAGACTCGTACGACCTGTGATTTTATCTTGAGCGAAAATATCGGCCTCCTCCAATACGAACTTCAGGGCCATTTCCATCTCCATGTCGTTCAATTGGCCCCAAGAATTCTTGAACCGCTCTACCATTTCTACTGGCAGTCTTCTGTCTAATGCCGTGGGTGTCACCTTTCTTGACAACGTCACTCGGTCAATGGGCTCGCAAGTGGCGATAACCTCACCTTTCTTCAATGTGACCCTGTTAGTTTGCACGTTAGCCACTCTTATGGGTATTGTCCTCTTCGGGTCTACTAAGCATCGTGCGACGAGGGCACCATCATGTCTATCTTTTAGGGGCTCCGCTATGAGAGCAGACATACCATCAAGTTTCTTCTCTAGTCTGGCTCTGACAATCTTCTCACTGTTACCAGGAATCCGTGTATCCTCGTCGACAATAAGTCTCACCCTGGGATTAGCTTCGCCTGCTGTTGGAGATAAATACAACTCTTCGTTACCGATTTTCAAGATCTTATTCTGGAAGTCTACTGATAGGACATCGAAATCTTCCATTAAATCCAGGCCCAGAATAAATTCGTCGACGATTTCTGCGACGACAGCCCTTACCTGTAGCTCAGTACTGCCCAGCCTAATGAAAACAGTGGCCTCTCCATGCACAGGTATCCTATCTCCTTTTGCCGTCTCCAACACAGGCTGTTTGTTGGTCGTGAGTGCGGACCTGTTTGGCAACATGTCTGGACGTACAACGGATCTAGTAGCACCAGTATCGATGGTGAAACTGCATTGTCTTCCGTCTATGCTGCCAGGTATAACGAGGCTCTCGCGGTAGCGTCGGATAGTGGAGACCCTGACCTTGGGGCCTTGGGTCTCGCATGCCACGTGTCGCCCACCTACACTGGCGTCAGGTCGTTTTCCCTGATGGCGCTCCCTGTTGGTATATTCTTGTCTTCTGCGAGCCACATGTTGGGTTTGTAAGCACTGCCTACTTATGTGTCCTTTCCTACCACACTTGTAGCATTCTATGTCTGACCAATCTGCTTTCGTCCTACGTGCTCCAACCGTTGCAGTGAGCTTGCTTATGGCTTCCTTCATCAACTTGATTTCTCGCCTTAGTTCCTCTGTCGTGTCTGCATGGTCCTCTATCTCCTTCACTTCGCGCAGCCTGTTTCGGCGAGGTTGAGATGCATTCTTGGCTGCTTCAAATTCCAAACCATAAATGACGCAGTCTGTAAGTGTTTTAAACCTTCCGAGCCTCAAAGATTGTTGCATCTCGTTGTCAAGTACCCCATCGATGAAGGTCTGGACGGTGATCTGGTTGACAAATTCTTCTGGGGCTTGGGGATATGCCAGTCGCACAAGTTTCTCCACTTCGGCACTAAATTCTTGCAGAGTCTCATTTGGCTTCTGGACCCTTGTCTTTAGTTGTGTCTGGTAGACCTGGCTCATGTACTTGTTACCATATCTCAAATCTAGGGCCTGTATCACTGTTAAGTAGTTTTGCTGTTTCGACTCCGGGATGTTCTGGAGGATTTCTAGGGCTTTACCTCGAAGCGAGAGAATTAGAGCAGTTGCTGCCTGTTGTTCGCTCCACCCATTGCTGAGAGCTGCCGCCTCAAACTGCCTCCTGTACATGGGCCACGATGTTTCTCCGTCAAAAGTCGGCGGCTTCAAGGTTCCATGAGGCTGCTGCACGATTGGCATATCTTCTTCCGGCCGATTTTGAACTGGGGACATTCCAGTAACTCCTCTTGGATGAGTTCTGTCAGTCTGGCCCATCACCTGCTCTGTCAGTTCTCTATGTCTGACTTCTGTGCCTTTCATCATCATCTTCATTTGTTCTTTCAACCCCTCCACTTCTTCCCATCGTTTGTTCAAATCCTCTGTTACATTTTCTACTTTCCTGTTTACCACTCCTATTGTATTTTCCACATCTTCTACTTTCTTGTCCACATTTTCTACTTTCTTGTCCACATTTTCTATTTGTTCGTTGATCTGTTCTATTTCTTCTTTTACACCAACTCTCATATTGTGGAACATACTTCGGAGGTCTTCTCTGTCTTCTTCGCGTTGCTTCTTGAGTTCTTCTTTATCTTCAAGACGCCTCTGTTCCTCCCCTTGTCGTCTTCTCTCGTCTTCTTCGCGCCGTCTTCTTTCATCTTCTTGTCGCCGTTGTTCGTCTTCTTCGCGTTGCCTCTTGATTTCATCTTTATCTTCTTGCCGCCGTTGTTCTTCCTCTTGTCGTCTTCTCTCGTCTTCTTCGCGCCGTCTTCTTTCTTCTTCTTGTCGCCGTTGTTCGTCTTCTTTGCGTCGTCTTCTTTCATCTTCTTGTCGCCGTTGTTCGTCTTCTTCGCGTTGCTTTTTCAGTAAGTCCATCAACTCTTTGATTTCAGCCATCTTGTCGTAGTCAGTCGATCTGGTGTTTACCATTTACAGCTAGCTTGCTTGTTCACTTCTTCACTCACTTATCCCACACTTCTGACACCAAATTGTTGCGTTTTCTCCGGGTTCTGGATAAGTGAGACTTTTAATTTTAACAAAACAACTTTATTTACACTCTAAATATGGATACAATAAAATTTCTAGAATGTCTCTCTCACAAAACACTTCATTTACTGGCCTTACAATTACTACTCTCAACAAAAGTCACTAATCTGGTACTACAGTCACTACTCTCTTAACACTTTACACTGCTTCTTCAAGTCACTACCACATTATCTTACTGAACTGAACTGGACTCGGGCTGGCTTGCTCTCGCTTTTATATACTCGCCGTACCTTCCCCTCCTTTCTAGAGAGTTCCATTCCAGAACGTTCCAGGACCTTCTTTTACTAGAAGGTTCTGTGAATACAGATCGGTCCCGTGTGTATACAGGGGGATGTGTATACAGGATGATCCAAATGTGGTCACCACTCCTATGTTACACAAGAGGTGTTTCTCGAACTATAAGATCTCTCTGCGTATACAGGGTGTAAGGGTTCTCTGCGTATATAGGGTGTATATACAGGGTGTTCGGAATGTGCAGACCTCAGTTATCCGTTCCGACGGGGTACAAGTTGGTAACTTCGTTATTTCTGGTCCTAGAGGGTTGAGACTTCGCCTGAGGGGGGTCACCCCAGGCACCCCCAGGGGGGTGGGGAGGCGGTGTTGCCAGATTGTGCAAAAATTCCCAGATGTTGGGGAAATTCTGGAGATGTGGCAACACCGCACCTACGTCTATTGAAGTGCTTTGTAACAATATTGTACCATGCCAGAAACTTGAAAAAAAATGAGAAGACAGGTAAAAAGTAGCTTCATGGGTTTATTTCACGAAATCACAAATTATCGATTAGGACACCTGAGGCCACAAGCTTAATCCGATCAACTAGCTTCAATAAATTTAATAGCCCTTTCAGCACGAGAAAAAAAAAGCTTACCGATTTTATGGAAACTTGCAGCATTTGGCCAGTAGGATATAAGTTGACGATAAAAAATGTCAAAAAAAATTATACTACAGGTGTGTTGGAAAAAATCACCCACACGTTTGTGTATCCTGGCCTTTATTTTCCACAAAACACATTTCAAAAGAAAATAATTGAAAACAAACTATTTTGCGTGAAACCATAAAAAACAGTTTTGATCTTTTGTCAGACATAAATAGAGATTGCACTTGAGGCATCTTATGCGGGTTCTACTTTTTCAACCCTCATTCTGGCAAAGTCTTGCAGTGGTTAGTAAATCTACAGTGGGAAAATAATCGTATCCATCTAGTCTTTTGTCTTCGCCAGGTAAAGGAGCCCTATAGTTTCCGTGACTAGTAAACCTTCCCCAATTTCCACCCGAAAATTAAAAAGATCTTTAACTTTTGCTTTTGGAACACCTGTTGCTCTACAATCGATATTCCATCCAAGCGTTAACTACTCTGAAACTAAGCGAGATGTAAGAAACACGAAACACATGCCACCATGTCGTTGCTGAACCAAGTAGTATGTTGTCATGGCAGCTCCAAATAACACAGAATGTTAAAAAATAGAGACTGTATACAACCAACTAACAATTTAGTTAATTGTCAGCCCTGGCCCATGTCTTCCACAATATAGCGACAAGGTATGTAAGGCTAGATGCATTCTCACCACAATTAGAACCGTAGACCGGTTTCGCTCTAATTAGAGCTCGTCAGTACGGCATACTAATTGCAGCGAAAATACACCTATAACGTAATACGGCTATGGTAGCCAGCGTCCCAAAACTATTTGGAGCTGCTGACAACATACTACTTGGTTCCTCAACGAGATGGCGGCATGTGTTTCGTGTCTTATATCGCACTTAGTTTTGGGAGGCAGGCTGCCATAGCTGTATTATGTTAAAGGTGTATTTTCGCTGCAATTAGTATGCTATACTGACGAGCTCTAATTAGAGCGAAACTGGTCTACGGTTCTAATTGTGGTGAGAATGCATCTAGCCTTACATACTTTGTCCTTATATTAGAGTGAAACCGGTCTACGGTATGGGGGAAGACATGGGCCAGTGCTGACAATTTAAAAAATTGTTAGTTAGTTGTATGATTTTTATTGACTGGTTAGTCAAGACTGCACTGAAGCATGTAACTTTTGAAGACTTTGAAATTGGCAGTTACTTTACCCGCAATACATTTGAGCATGGCGGAGTGCTTACAATGGTAAGGAAGAATGTACAGTTTCAAAACATAGATAATTACTTAGAAACTTCATTGGAGAAGCACTATGAAATATGTGGTATTTATATCAAAATGATGAACTGTATAATCCTTACAGTATACAGGTCGCCGATTGGTGATATTGACATCTTAATAGAAAAACTAGAGAGTACACTGTTAAAGCTGACTAAAGTCTTTAAGGCAAACATAATCATCGCAGGTGATTGGAATCAAGATTTTGGACACACGGATAATTCATCATCAAAAAAGAAACTCCTCAAAATGCTTCAGTCTTTTAATATTTCTCATTTATTTGAAGAACCAACACATTTTACAAGTACTAGTTCCAAATGCTTGGATAATATATTTGCAGATATCTCAAAGCAGCACATAAAAACTGAAACACTAAATTTACACATCTCTGATCATCTTGGACAGGTGCTTACCTACAAAAAACAGGTTATCAGACAAAGTTTTACAGAAACACACAAAAGATACTTTACTGAAGAAAACTTAAAACGGTTTGCGTGTCATATGTGTTCTGTTGACTGGGAGGCCTACTTTGTCAACAATGATCCGCAGACAAATTTCTCCAGATTTCATGAGTTCTTCCTTATGTGCTACAACGAATATTTTCCCGAAAGAAAATCTAGGATAAAAACTCAAACACTAAAGGTAAACTGGTATACCAATGAATTTAAATATCATAAAAACGGGCTGGATGCACTCTACACAATATGGTTGGTGAAAAGAGATAACGAGTCATTAATGGCATACCAAACCTACCGAGACTGCTATCGCGACAAAGTTCGAGCGGCAAAGGCTGAAAGGGTTGCCATGGCTATTCAGCAAGCGGAAGACAAGCAAAAAGCTGCATGGAAGATTATAAAGGGTGAAACACAAGAAAAACGTAAACAGTTACCTTCATTAACACCAGAAGCATGTAATAGTTATTTTGCTAATATAAGTAAAAATATTTTTTAACAAATAAATGGAAATAATATAGTACCACGAACATATATTAAGACCAAAGTTATTAATAGAATGAATTCATTTTATCTGCGGGAGGTGACATCGCTGGAGGTTTGGAGAGTGGTATGTGCCTTGAAAGCCAAAATAACGCCAGACTGTTATGGAATAAATGTAAAATTTTTAAAAACAGTTATTTACAGCATACTAGATCCAATAACAGCTTTAGTAAATTAATGTTTGCAGGCTGGCCTGTTTCCAGAGGAACTTAAGAAAGCAGACGTAAGTATGGCATATAAGGGTGGCAATGTTGCCTCTTTGGATAGCTTTAGACCTATTTCCATTTCGCCAGCACTTTCAAAAATATTTGAGTACGTAATAAAGCAACAGCTTGAAGAATATTTAGAAGCAAAAGGTTTTCTCAGTGAGGAGCTTCATGGCTTTCGAGGAGGTAAATCAACAGTCACTGCGCTGGTAAACACAACAAATAAATTAAGTGAGGCGCTGGACTCTGGCAATATGGCACAATGCATATATTGTGATTTACATAAGGCATTTGACACAGTATCACATGAGATATTACTAACCAAATTGGAACACTATGGCATTAGGGGTTTGCCACTGAGGCTCTTTAAGTCATACCTTACCAACCGATACCAAAGAGTGAAGCTAAATGAACAGTACTCGAGTTGGCAGACACAAACATGCGGTATACCTCAGGGTTCGCTGCTAGGGCCTCTCCTATTCATTATATACACAAATGATCTTCCAGAGAACGTTTCGTCTGATGCAGTTTCTCTCTATGCAGACGATACCTCATTTGTTAACATTGGCAGAAATGAAGCTGAACTTAATGAGAGAAGAAATATCACAATGTCGAAAGCAGGAGAATGGTTTAGAAATAATAAACTGAAACTCAATGTAAACAAAACAAAAGTCTTGAATATCAGCTCCCACCAAACGCAACCAAGACAAAAACAATCTGTGAAATTTCTTGGTGTATATATACAATCAGATTTTCGCTGGTCAATGCACATTGAAAAGCTCCAGGGCACATTGGCGTCGTGTCTGTATCTGTTGAGGCGTCTGATGAACATCAGTAATTACCAGACAGTGTTGACAGCTTATCATGCATGTTTCCAAAGTAGGGCTACCTATGGTATCCTAATATGGGGGAGTAGCCCTGGAGTGTCTGAAATATTTCTGCAACAGAAAGCTGCAGTAAGAATAATCTGTTCTGTAGACAGCCGTACAAGTTGTAGAACCTTATTCACGAAGACAGGCATACTTACCATCTTTTCAGCATATATTTTGGAAAGTGTCTTATATACTTACCAACATCAAGAGGACTACAACCAAAACGGTGATTACCACGAATATGGTACCCGAGGCAGACAGAACATATCCATTCCTTATCATAGAATAAAAAGAGCTGAAACCGGGGTGAATTGCTGGGGTGTCAAGTTCTTCAATAAAATCCCCCAGAATATAAGATCAAAACATAAGCGAGAATTTAGGAGAAATGTGAAAAACACTCTTATGAAGTATGCATTTTATTCTTTAAGTGAATACCTCAATATGGACATTGAGTGGATAGAGTAGAGCCACTAGAGACAACATAAGATGCCATTTTTTTATGTGTGTAAATTTGTTTCTTTTGTCTTTTGTATTTTTGTTTGTTTTTGATGTTTATTTCACAATTTTAGTTCTATAATCTTATATTTGGTATTTGTTTGACAAGGCTGTGTAATTTTTGCCAGAATAAATATTATTATTATTATTATTATTATACAGTCTCTATTTTTTAACATTCTGTGTTATTTGGAGCTGCCGTGACAACATACTAATTGGTTCCTCAACGAGATGGCGGCACATGTTGTGTGTCTTATATCTCACTTCGTTTTGGGTGGCTGGCTACCATAGCCGTATTACTTTATAGGTGTATTTTCGCTGCAATTAGTATGCCATACTGATGAGCTCTAATTAGAGCGAAACCGATTTTCAGTTCTAATTGTGGTGAGAATGCATCTAGCCTTACATAACTACTCTGAAATCTATAAAATGGAGAATAACTTTTAAAGTCCTTTTTTTTTTTGTTTTGTTTTTATAAAAGTTCTATAATATTCAAGCTGCTGGTCAATGATGTCAACTCCACCCATGTTATCATTGTAGCTTTTAACTATTTCAGGACATCTAACATCCACGTGCCGTTTTTCCTTTCTACACCATCTTTTTACTGTATGTTCAGGTTCAACTCCAGATACGTTTGAAAGTAAAGTCACCGTTTCTGTATCTTTCCATTTTACTACCATGTTTTGCTCATTACAACAAAGAAGTTGACCATTATCTCCTCTACCAAGTTGATTCTCTGGCTTGAAAGTTGCACTCTTAATTCTGTTGCTCATAATGGTCCCTGTTCCGAAATCTTTAATTCATTGAGCCGATTAATTAGCAATGGTGTGGTAAAGTATGTATCAAAATGTACAAAACTACCCTCTTGTAGTGATGAACAAAGCCTCAAAACAACAGCAGGACATGACCTGTTTTATATATATCTCAAATCGCAACGACTGGAAAACAGGATCATCTGCTCATCAATCTTGTAGTTATTGACTGATCTGTCGATTTTCGAAGATGCATCCCTTACAGAATTAATTATAGGTTGAGCTTTTTCCACAATCGATTTGTAGTGTGATTGGTGATTTGTCTGTATCAATAAAGTGCAGACACATTCCAAGTAAAGTAAAGCAATCTCTACTAAAAATTTCGGTAATACTTTGCTGTTTTATTCCTGATTCCCAGTACCAGTGCAAACACGGGTAAGGGATGCAACCAAAAACGAGATGTGCACCATAAAGCTTCTTAATTTCTGTCGGGAATTGTATTCAGCATTTTCCCTTTTTTAGATAAACAATACATGTTCGTATATCGTATCGATCTCATTCGTACAGAACGCTGGATTTCACAATTTATGGTTGTAACAGAGTTTTTGAACCAAACACACACAATCATGTAGACAGGTGCGGAAAGGGATATTGATAAATTTTATACCAATATAAAAGAAGTTTACCAGACTTAGTTTCTCTGCAGGCAATGTATAGAATTGTGATAAAACTAACACGCCGACTGTTTACAGTCCTTCAAAATTATTTGCCAGAAGGGTCTTAAGCAAGTTGGGCAAATAACAAGCGCTAAAAGGGACCAACTAGTGACAATACTGTTTCATTAATGCAGCTGGTAACACAGTTTCACCAGCGTATGTTTTTCCACGTAAGTTCGCTAAAGAACATATGCTGACAAGCATTCCGCCGGGACGTCTTGGATTAGCACATGTGAGTGGTTGGATAACCAGTGAAAATTTCCTAGTAGCTCTGAAACATTTTGTCTTACATGTCAAATGCTCCAAAGATGATCCTGTTATGTTATTTTTGGATAATCACAACAGTCATGTCAACGTGAATGTTAGTGAAGGAGCAAAAACACATGGAGTCTTCCTAATAACTTTACCACCTCACTGTAGCTAGTGTCTTCAACCATGTAGCTGTATATGGTCCTCTTAAGGCTTATTATAGTCAAGCTTGCCATGAATGGATGACATCAGATGCTAGAGAGACGATATCAAAATATAATGTTGCAGAGCTTTCTAACGGAACCTTTAATTTTGCTTTCACAAGAAACAACATTCTGAAAGCTTTCCGTAAAACTGGACTCTGGCCCTTTGAACCCAAAACATTTTCTGACGCCGATTTTATACGCAGTAATAGATCGTCCTAACCCTAATAACTTCCAGATGTCTTCAAATAATCAACCTGATGCTGCTGCATCATCCTCGCCTATAAATAAAATTCCCACAAGCAGCTAAAATTGACTTGGTCTGAAAGCAAGTCCCCGAAAAACTTAAATGCGTGGAAGAAAAAGAGAAAAATTTGGTATACTCACAGATACACCAGAGAGGAATGAACTGCTAGCAGACGAACAAAAACGAGTAATTACAAGTTTATAAAAGGGAAAAATATCAAAACAGGTTTTTGTAGACATCATCAGAGTTTGATTTTTCTGAAGTCAGTCAGGAGTCGTCTAACGATTTTGATGAGGATGGTTGAAACAAACAATTTGATAACAAAGACAAACAGTTAAACGTGGTGACTTTGTCATTGTAAGGTTTGCTACAAAAAACAAACAAAAACTGTCGTACATTATGTGGGTGTGCTTTTGAGCGATGTTAACGAGGGATACTGTGAAGTTAACATTCTTTAAAAAAATGATGGTTGGCTAATGAATTTTGTTTGGCTGATGGTAGAAGACATTTCTTCTGTTGAAGAACATAATATTGTTATTAAGTTTCCGGAACCAGGAGAGGTGGAGGAACCATATGCACGTGCAGTTTTAATTTTCATATTGACTTGTTATCTAAATTTCCCAGTATTCGCTGAATTTGTGACTACTAATCAAATGAAGTATTGTTTGTCCTGTTATTTAAATACATACTTCACTTTTGTTGCGATAACTGATGTTTTTTCATAATGTATAATGTATATATTAACAATGAAACAGGCCAATGTCACCGGAATGACACAGGGATGTTCATGTACGTCAAAAAATTAACAATAATAACGACAATAGCACACACAATAAGCATAACAATTAAGGAAAATTTTCCTTAAATAATACAAAACAAAGATACTTATAAAATACACTTATAACGTTCAAAAGATAAGAGCTGCAGAATCCAGATCCAATTCCAATATTGTTTTTTAGAGTCACCAGGTGCACTAGGTTTATAGTTTATACTATGGCAACTACACTACAAACAAAGTGTTCATATTATAAGAATTTAAGAACAGAAGATAGTTAATGGTAGTTTATGTGTAAAAATCATCCACCGAGTAGCACGTCTTGTTTATAAGAATCGTTTTCACTTTTTTTTTTTAAACTGGTAAAGTGTCAACATTCCGTACATCTTCCGGCAACGCATTATACAACTTGCAGCCATTGTAAAACAGTGATTTTTGGTACAGAGCTGTGCGATGTTTGTCAGTTTGCAGGTTATTTCTACCTCTTGTGGTATATCCATGTTCCACTGCATTGCGTGTGTATTTGGTTTTGTTTTGAAAAACATGGGTTAGCACTTCCATGATGTATATGCTGGGGAGTGTAAGGATACCCTGTTCTTTAAAAGTGTTTCTGCAAGTGTGTCTATGAGGGATATTGAATATGATCCTCATCACTTGCTTTTGTTGTTTAAAAACTCGGTTTACTTCACTTGCTAATCCCCAGTGCGTAATACCAAACCTTAGTTGTGAGTAGAAACACGCATAATACAGTGACAACACAATAAAGGTACTGCATCTTTGGGTAAGTGTTCTTATTGCATATGTAACGGATGAGATTCGCGAGCAAAGTTCATCGATGTGAACATTCCATTTTAACTCACTATCGATATGAAGTCCTAGTAGTTTTGTAGATGGCTGCAAGGTTACAGTTTGGCCATCAAGTTCTACGCTTTGTACAGTACCTTTTTTTGATTTTGAAGATTTAAAAAACACGCAAGCTGTTTTATCCTTGTTAAGTGCAAGCTTGTTTTTATCGACCCAATTGGTTAGACTTTTGAGGGTTTTGTCAGAATCAGCCATAATGTGCTCAACACTATGTCCTCCTATCAAAAAGTTGGTATCATCGGCATAGGAGGCGACCGTTCTTTTGTTATCTGGATTGATGTTGTTTTCAGATTGGTGCGTGATGTACTGGAGTAGGCTGTTAGCATAGATAATGTACAGCGTAGGTCCAAGAACTGTTCCTTGCGGCACCCCAACCGTTACTTCAAAAGTCCTAGATAAGTAAGTGTTGGTAGAGTTAGATATTACAACTCTTTGTGTTCTGTCTGAAAGATAGCTTCTGAACCAGTCCAGTGCGGTGCCCGTCACTCCATACCTACACAGTGAACATATAAGGATCTCATGATTCACACAGTCGAAGGCTTTGGAAAAGTCCACAAAAACTCCCAGCGCTACCTCTTTTTTGTCAATGTGTTCGACAATTTGCTCCACAAACTCAACGATTGCAGTTTCAGTGCTTCGTGCTTGCCGAAAGCCATGTTGATATGGCGAAAGAAGTTTATTATCAGCAAGATAGGTTGTCAGCTTGTTATTGACTATTTTTTCGAGGGTTTTTGCGAAAGTTGGTGTTAGGCTGATTTGTCTGTAGCTTGAATAATCCGCGGGATCACCCTTTTTATATGTCGGTTTTGTGTATGCTTCTTTCATTTTTGATGGAACGATACCTCTGGATAATGAAATGTTATATATATATATATGTGACAGTGGTAAAGAAACAACAAACCTGCAGCGCTTAAGCAATATGCTTGATACCTCGTCCGGCCCTGCAGAGCTAGATGATTTGAGGGTATTTATTGCGTTTAGGACATCCTCTTGAGTAACAGGTGGGAATTTAAATTGGGTGCTCACTTGTGGTGTTATCCCCGCAACAAATGCTATATCTACCGCGGCAGGCAGATGAGCAGTTGCTTTTTGAGCAGCAGATGAGAAGAAGTCTCCAAACTGGTCTGGGAGGTCCGCATGTATGACAGGGTATTCAGTTTTACATCTTACATTCCTCCCTGTTAGTTCGTCTATGGTTTTCCACATAGTTTTGCTCTTGTTGTTGCTGCGGCTGATAGCTTTGTCGAGTTCGGCCTTCCCTACATCTGCGATCAGCTGTTTATATTGTGCATTTACTTTTTTGAAGATAGGCTTAAATGCTGAAAAATGCTGGGCAAACTCACCATATAGAGCAACGACCTCCTTCATCTCCCTAACTTCTGTCGTTGCAGGAGCTCTACGTTTCTTACCGATTTTAACTTCCCTAATGGGAAAACATGCATTAAAATGGTTGTTGAATGTTTCCAGGAAATTATTATAAGCAACTTCGGGTTGTTTCATACCTCCTGCTCTTTGTCCCATTCTTGCTGAGTGCAAGTAGGAATGGGACAGCTTACAATATATTTCTAAATAGGTTTTTTTAATGCTTGAAAATCACATAAGAAAATCAATTTTATTTTTGTAAGCAACTATGCGAAAAATATTGAAAATGTCCCAAACCTTCCCACTCTCCCTTAGGTATTTTAAGCAAAGTAAAAATTTTGTTGTTCCTCTTAACTTATGTGCCTAATTATAACCGCATAATTATAATTAAAATTCTTTTTATTTACAGACAAGAAAGCCTTACATGACAGTGCCTTGCAAACCAGTGAAATGAAAGGGAACTAAACTGGATCGCAGATAGCTTTGGAGCAGATGGGAGATTTTTAAAAGGGGAAAATTACTAATAAAATTGTAACAGTGGTGCCAGATAATGATGCAAATATAGTCGGCTATAAACGATCATTTATATAGGCATCACCATCCATGTGTAAACTTATATTTTTGTTGCACTGATAAGTAAAACTAACATCTTACTTTTACCAATTTTATTGCCTAATTATTTAAAAAAAAAATTGATATGTTGTCATTATTTGTTTGTTGGTTTATTGTCATAGTTGGAAGGGTTTTGAAACAATCGAGTATTGAGGATAGTAACAATCGAGTATTGAGGATAGTAACACATCCAAGCAAAGGGAGTTAAAGGAGCAAGTATTGTTCTTACATGATGTTTATAAGATGCATCCTACACCATTGAATAAACAGATTTATGGATAAATAAGGACCAAATATAATTTGCTTTTGAAGCAGTCGAGAGCTAAGGCGGCAGCTGAAGCTATCCAAAAGTCTGACAATAAATCAAAAACAATTTGGCAAATTATAAATCGTGAAACAGGTAGAAGTAAGATATTGAATTCTGAAACTAATATATCAGCAAATACATTCAATGAATTTTTTACATCCCATGCAGAGAGGTTGGTAAATAATGCAGTGGGAAATAGATTAAATTCCCCAGAATCTTATTTCTCTGTGATTCAAAGTCCAGCAAACTCTTTTTTCATGAAACCAGTTGTTGAGGAGGATGTCAGGAATGCTATCAATAAACTTAAAAATATAAAATCAAAGGATATATTTGGTATGGACTCGTATGTCATTAAGAGGTCTGGGGATTTTATTACTCTGCCACTGACACATATCTTTAATCTCTGCATCACGCAGGCTTGTTTCCCTGCGTGGATGAAGTGTGCGAAGGTACTTGCGTTTTTCAAGAAGGGGGACTGCAATGATCCTGGCAATTTTAGGCAGGTTTCGGTTTTGCCGATACTCTCAAAAATCTTCGAATTCCTTATTTTCCAACAACTTTATAGTTACTTTGAACATAACCATCTATTCTATGAACATCAATATGGTTTCCGCAAGAGATGCAGCACCATGGATGCGATATCGTATCTTCTAGAGATCGTAAATTGTGCTTTTGAACAGAGAAAACAGTGCTGTGCAGTTTTTGCAGACTTAACAAAGGCATTTGATTGTGTCTCGCACGAAATATGTTTGACAAAGTTGAGTCATTATGGTATTAGAGGAGCCTGTCTGGAGTTGCTGCGGTCATACCTTAATAATAGAACACAGAGTTTTTCATGGTGGGAAATACAGTGAAGTGGGATACATTCGTAGAGGGGTGCCTCAGGTTTCTGTACTAGGGCCACTTATCTTTCCCATATATATATATATATATATATATATATATATATATATATATATATATATATATATATATATATATATATATATAAATATAAATGATCTTCCTCCTAACATTCCTGATGGCCTCCAACATAGCATGATAGCAACAGCCCTCTTTGCAGATGACACAACTTTAATTATCACTGGTAATGCTGGTAGTGATGTCAATAAGACTGTGGACAGTGTTCTTCGTGAGGCGAGAGCTTGGTTTAGTGATAATGAACTGTTTCTCAATGAGGATAAGATAGCTTTAATCAGTTTTCATGCCAGGGTCACTTCTAATGAGTCGAACACTGCTAGGAATTTTCTCGGTCTCAACATCGACCCTGCTCTTTCATGGAGGAGCCAAATAGACGCGTTGGCTGGTAGGCTAGCCTCATCAGTGTATGCAGCGCGTAAGATTTCTGCAATGGCTGGACCTGAGGCAGCTTTGATCACCTATTACGGGTTGTTTTACTCACGTCTGAATTACTGTTTGCTTGCATGGCGAAATGCAGCGAGTGTGCACTTGGATAGACTCTTTGTGTTGCAGAAAGCAGCTGTCAGAGGTATTGTCGGGCGGGTTGCTGTGTTCACTGTAAACCCATCTTTCACGAACTTAACATAATGTCACTATACTCATTGGTGGTTTACAGACAATTGTTGGTGGTGAGAGAGAACAGGAGAAGTTTTGACACACATGCTGAAGTACACCAGACATAAAGATAATTTAATCCAACCGAGGCATCAGATAACTAAAACGGTTAGGGTCGACTTTTTCGATGTACTCCCAAGGTGGTTGAGAAATGAACCTATTAATAAACTCCGAACAATTATTAGAGATTTTTAGTGAATTTTCTTTAAAAAAATTCACTAATGAGATCCCGACTTTTGAATTTTGAAAAAATTTCTTCAAATGAGCGCTAATTAGGCCCCCCAGAACACATATCCGGGGTCAGTTTCAATTTTTATATGTTTATATATATATATATATATATATATATATATATATATATATATATATATATATATATATATATATGAGACATGCTTTGTTCTCGGGTTAGAG
Source organism: Tillus elongatus (assembly GCA_964006375.1). Classification (NCBI taxonomy): domain Eukaryota; kingdom Metazoa; phylum Arthropoda; class Insecta; order Coleoptera; family Cleridae; genus Tillus; species Tillus elongatus. The sequence goes on from OZ023268.1 coordinate 37,117,315, forward strand.
TGGTGGATAAACCTACCTTTATCCACCACTCTAAGGAGTAGGCAGATTGAGGCCTTAGAGTGTCCTTAAATATTTCCTTTACCTACCTTTGTCCACCACTCTAAGGAGTAGGCAGATTGAGGCCTTAGAGTGTCCTTACATATTTCCTTTACCCACCTTTGTCCATCTTTCTAAGGAGTAGGCAGATTGAGGCCTTAGAGTGTCCTTACATATTTCCTTTACCCACATTTGTCCACCACTCTAAGGAGTAGGCAGATTGAGGCCTTAGAGTGTCCTTACATATTTCCTTTACCCACCTTTGTCCATCACTCTAAGGAGTAGGCAGATTGAGGCCTTAGAGTGTCCTTACATATTTCCTTTACCTCTTGAAAATGGCTCCAAAACAGGAGCCGAAACGTCGAGTTTCCATAAATTCTGGACGCGGTTTAACCCGAGAACCAAGCATGTCTCACATTAAAGACCGCGGAAATCTTTCTGAACATATATATATATATATATATATATATATATATATATATATATATATATATATATATATATATATATATATATATATATATATATATATATATATATATATATATATATATATATATGAAAAACCTAAGATTCCGGGACCGAAATTACACAAAATGCTAGATACCGGGACCAGCCGAAGATTCCGGGACCGGGGTCGAAGATTCGAGGACCATCTGAATTTACACACTCTGCAGTTTCGGGGACCGGTCCTCAAATCTGTCGAATCTTATTAAAATTCGTAAATGTGGTGGGAATATAGTAATGTGAGGGGAGGTAAATACATAATACTGCATAAATTCTATATTATAGTGACTGTAGGACTGCATAAAGAAAAAAAGGAAATTAAGATAGATGAACAAATTTTATTTGCATTAAATTAAGATGTTCTATACCGCTAAACAATAAATTACTAAAATTAAAATAATTATCCCTTATACATATAAAAAAATTGGTATTCCCAGGCAAAGTATTTTCACCTTTGTTTTGAAAATCTAAAGTAAAGAGTAAGGAAATATTTATTTAATAACAATATCATCCCCACTGATTAAAACATAAAGGTGGTACGTTTATATGTAACCAAATATAATATCTCTCCGAGTAAAAATTATAATACAAATTTTGTATTTTAATATTTCCATAATTTTTATGGGACTAAGCACCAAATATTTCCGCTATACATGCTAATTCGCGAAAACTTGTCTATATATGACTTTTTTTAACAGAACAGCCTCTATATTGCTATACACGAAACTTTTACGCTTTAATGGATTGTTTCGAAGTCATTCAAAAACTAAAACTTTTAATATTTTCGTGTCACCAGAAAGTAAATAATATATCACTGCTTTCATAATACATGACCATTTCATTGTTAATTAAATAGAAATCCTGCTAACTTTCTGAATGGAGATAGTTGAAAAATACTATTGTGTGTGTGAGTTTAGATGCTCTCGAAAAGAACGAGGATTTATAGCGAATTGTTTGACATGTGGCTAATTAGCCAGTGAAGACGTGCGCTTTCTTGCTAAGATGAGTTTGCCGAGTAAAGGTTGCAAGTAAAGGTACCCAAGAAGCAATCTCTGAGAGGCCATGTCGATAGAGGAGCAAAGATCTCCAACATTTCTTCTGAAATATAGAGAAGTGAGAGTGACCGTAATAGATGAATCTTCTATAAGACACATAGTTAATTTATGAGTGTAATTATTATTAAATCTAAGAGAGACAAGGTGATGTTTGGGCAGCACCTCAGATATGAGAACAATATTTCAACTGTGGAGGTTTCTGTGCTTTCTACAACGTAAGAAGCCGCAGCGTGAAAATATGCATTTTTAATCCAAAAGAGAAACTTAAGTTCTGTTTGCTGCTACTTTTGCAGTACTGGAAATAAGTAAGTTGGTTTTGAGAATTCTCATTAATAAGAAGCTGGAAGTAAATACTGAGCCAGTGAATCAGAACGTATTTTTAATAGTGCTACAATAGCGAAGTTGTTAATCGAATAGTTGGCTGTTGATAGGAAGTCATTAATATACTAAAGAAAACTTTTGAAGCCAAGACCGAACCCAGTGGAACACCCGCATCAATTTGTTGTTTAGTCGATAAAAGTTAAAACAATTTGTTTTATTAATAATCATGCTTTGACATGCTTTGCGCAAGAACTTAATACTTGTTGCATGACCGGTGGATCAAAAGACTACTTGGGCAAAATTAAAACACAGGTATATGCTAAAGAAGTTTACATTCCTAAGCAGCAAAAATTTCACACAATATGAAACGTTTCTTCTGTTTGGAAATCTTAAAAAAAAACAGTGTTTGTATGTATGTTTTTTTTTGTCTACTGAACGTCGGTCTATTTCCGCGTCTATGGCCTGTCACGACGCCAGCGACCAGTTTAACCTTACTATGCTTAAAATATTACCAAACCCCTACCTTTCTCCATATGGATATTTAACGTGCCCATCATCACATGCTACACGAAATTGAGATAGCTTTTAACCCCTGGTCCTCAGAATATACTGAAAAAGTTAATTGATATCATACTAGTAATTGAACCTAGTAATAGTATTAAGATAGAAAGCCTTCAGTGGCTCTCCACACTTTTGTCGCTTTTTTGACTGAAGATTTTCTTGAGACAAAAATAAAAAGCGAAGAATACAAAAAATTAAAATTGTGTACATACATACAATTATAATACACAATATGTTAACCGCTTAACTGCGATGATTTTTGTTTACTGGAATGCCGGACGTAAACAAAAACGTAGTACCTATATATGTATGTATATTTATTATATCAGTATATAACCATTTTTCTTAGGTGATAATTAATTAGTATCAGATAAGCAGGTTAGGTGAGTGTATTTACAAGAATCTACACATAGCTATGTAATCTTAGTTGCTGCGAAAGATTTTTAGTGAAGAACGATGTTTTCATCATGTTGAAGCATCACTTAATATATCACGTGCGCTTATGGACTTTTTTAATATCTTACCGCGGTGATCTACCCGTGGTCTCTACAAACACGACATTTTAATCTACCCGAGTATTATTTATAAAACCTTTCAAACCAGAATTATTGAAAAATGAAAATATACTAAATATAAGCTAGAAGATTATAAAATATTGCCATTATGCGAAAATACTTACTCTAGATGTGATTTAGAAAATCATCTTTCAGGTCAAAAAAAATAAATAAAATAAACTGAACCTACAAAATCCTGTAGTTTTAATTTTACATAATTTGCTTTGCACCTTGAAGTAAACAATTCGTGTTGCCTTTGACGTTTCCGAATGCTAAATATCTATTTGATCTGGATTGATGTGTAATGATTGTGGTCTAAAAACATACATTCTTTTATTTTAAATTAAATGGGTTAACAAACATAGGTATATTATCTATTTTGTCATATTCAAAAATATTAAATAATTTTGAGTTTTGCACCTACTACACTTGGGAAAGTGTTACTAAAAATAAAATCTGCTTTTTCAATAATCAATAATTGATGTTTCGTTTTTCTTGAATTTGTAGGAAATAGTAACCAATAAAATACTATTATTGTATTTAAATCCAAAACAGAAACAAGTCTGGCTCATATAAAGTACAAAAAACACCTGATCTATAATCCAATAGTAAATTGTATATACTTGTCTACATATGTTTGCAATATTCTGAAAATAATATTCTTACAAAAAAAAAGTTGTCTTACGGTAATAAATGTTTTTTAATTAGAGAATCCCAAAACTCTAAAAGACATAAAACCATTCAATGTAAAGGCTTAAAAAAAGGCGGATTGAGTTAAATTATTTATTTAAGAAATATCTCACAAAGCAAAATCACTTAGCAAGTTAATAAATTTTATATTATAGCTGCAATATATATATAGTGATATAGTATTTACTCATATTTACAATTTCACATTGTTAGAACTGCCAAATAAATATTTTTTACTGTTACATTCTATATTTTTTCAACGATTTTTTGTCATTGGGATTAAAAAAGAACAGAAATGACGAAGTAGGGAAAAATAATAGGTTGGTACTTAAAGTAGTACACTTTGGAGAACCCAATTCACCACAACACATTTTTAAGATCTGACCATCGTTTTACTAGCTACTGAACGCTTTTACACCTTCTGATGACGCCATATTTGTTAGCCAAATGATCGTCAGGACTTATAAATATGTTGTGGTAATTGGGTTTTTCAAAATGTACTTATCAGTGCTTATCACACATCTCCAGTTAGGTAGGTACTTATCACATAATAAGTACACTTGAGAGAGAATAATTCTCTCTCCTACGCTAACTTGGTTAGGAAGCGATCGTCAGGTTTTCTAAAATGTGTTATGGTGATTTGGGTTCTCCAAGTGTACTTATCAGTGCTCATCACAAGTTCCACTCTTCTTTCAGTCACTTATCGCATATGTTTGCTGCACGCTGGCATGTCTCCCCTATTTTTTTCTTACTAATTTTAACCGGAAAAAAACAATTAAAAAGTCGCGGTCTCCCTATAACGAATTTTTTCTACGAACATTCGCTAAAAGTTATAGACTATTAAAGCATCAAAAAAGGGTCTGTCTAAAATGAATTTTCTGCGAACATTTTAATAAAACTGACAATGGCGGTTAACGCTGATACTTAAGGCTTTGTCAAATTAACTACTTACAACATTTCCTCTACATAACCAGTATTCGCTTCAGGTTCTTTGTTTAAAAATTGTCAGTTTTGACGTTTCAAATCGCGAGTTTGAAATTTTACAAAGAAAATGTATGAAATTTTCAAAGGAATTTTTTTTGATGTTTCTTGACCTTTTTGCATTTCTCTAGTCATCACTGGCACCTAAATTTGTTTTTTAAATGCCTATAACTTTTTCTGTTTTAACTTACAAATCCAAATTTTTGTATATATTATATGTTATACTTTGCGTAATATAAATTTGCATACCAAATTTGGGTCTAGAGCTTTGTTATTCTCGGAGATAAAAATTTTTTTTCGAAGGAAACTCAAAATTTTCCTGGAAAAACTCGGCCGATTTTTCTGGATACCAAACTTATCAAAGCCACTTACAAAAGGAAGGTACCTACCAAATTTCATCAGAATCGGCCCATTATTTTTTGAGTTATAGGTGTGATAAAAGACAAACATATCTTGAATATAAATTCTAGACACGTGTGCCTTCATTTGAAAAAAGTATTGGATAGCCTTACAATTGAAATCTCGTCAATAGTTAATTTTTTCACAAAAACTCGCTTTAAAACAAGATATAGCACACATGCTGTGGATATAGCCTCAAATGAAAAACATTGATCTTTTTAATTTAAACAAAGGAAAGGAGGGAATATGGTCCGCTCTTTTTATAGCTTAGTTTTCGTCAGGTAGGTACCAAATTTTATAATAGAGTTTTGCTGTCTTTGTCAAAGGTCTGGTTGTAAATTATCTAAAGATAAGAAGGCCCTTGGATACCCCTATAGACTTTAGCCGAAGGAAGGCGGAGCATATTTTTATTACATTGACACTGCAGTCGGCACTTTGCTTGTAAATGTCAGATATTTATGACACCTTACGCCACTTGCATTTTGAACTAAGCTACTTAGTTTATGATAATTGGATTATTAGAAAATAAAATCGTCTTCCGTGTAAAAATATTTAATATCTGTCTTATACTTCTCATACAAGCCGTCTTGCAAGTTTCTACAATACATGTCTTTTGACCTTAAACGACCAATTGTGAAATTAAGCTATTCTAGAAGTTTTAATAACTACACTTGGAGACGTAACGATCGTTTCACTAACAATTTCAGCTTCATCAGATGACGAATTTTCAGAATATTCATCATCTGATGAAGCTAACGATGTTATCGTTAGGTCTTTAAAAAGATGTGTTGTCGTGATTTGGGTTTCTCCAAGTGTACTTATGTGTGCTCATTACAGAGTCCAATCCACATCTAGAAGTTTTAGCAAATCGGTGGGTCCATTTCGTGGAAAAAGTCAGTGTTTTACTTAATATACTACGTCATGTAAACATTTTGTAATTTTTAAAAGTATTTTTATTTTTTTATGTATCACAAAGATAAAAAAAGATTTATTTCGTATCTATGTGTACATATCTTTAATCGGTTATTAAAAAAGCACTCTGACTATTTCTTTTTATTTTTTTATGTCAGTATATTGTATGATTTACTGTAAATGACACTGTCAAATGAATAAATAAATGATTTACAACACCTGATTAGAATTTTATTGGCCGTTTTGGCTCTATACGTTATAATACTTCATTCGTATGACTTGATGAACCCTTTCTGGAGATTCAGGTTAAATAGCTAATTTTGTCTACTAAATGTTACTTTGCTATCGCGATCCTTTTTATAACTTCCTGGCTACATTATATATATATAATAAAACTCATTGTCTGATTTGCAATTTGTCATCAAAAATTACATTTATCAAACTTAAAAATTAAATGGTAAGTGTTCGTTTCAATTTTTAGGTATCATCCTATAAAATATTTCTGTCAAAGTTTGCCCGAGAAGTCTTCTCGACAAGTGTTTACATGAAAGCTGACCTCTGTTTCCAAATTACATCAAGTAGCACACTAATTAAAGAAATAGTTTTTGATCATGTCTATTTTGTGCTGTATAGTAAAATCATAATCACCAGAACTTAAAAATTTATTAACAAAAATGATTTGACATAAATGCAGAATACTAGCTTAGACAGTCGTTTTATTATGGATGACCAAGATTGACAGAGTTATTTTTTTATCTCTCAGTATAAAATGCTGTTTTACAATTATTATACGAAAACTAAAAATATGTTCTTACTTATCATACCTAGGCCTAATTATATTCGAGTTACGATTAAAAAAAATTAAAATTTGGTTCAATATTAACAAAAAGTTAAAGGAGGTAGACTCTAATGTGGACACCTGTCGGTATATTCACATAGACTTATTCAGATATTTTTTCAAAATGTCTTGTACTTCATTGTTATTAATAGTTGCAGAACATAATATAATATATCATGGTTTTATACATAATGGCAAAGTTTTACGTTTAGGAGTTATTGTGAGTTGTTGCATTATCTGTAAGTTGCCACTAGTCTTTGAAGTCGTGTCTGATGATGTCTGCTAAATATATTTTTAACCACTGTTTAAAAATACAGCAGCAGCTATAACATAAGTTGATTATATTAGAAAGAATAATTTTGCATCGAACTAAAGCTACACAACACTTAAATCTAAAAAATGTAATTTAAAGGCTGCAACAATGGTAACAGATAATTAGTTGAAAATAAAACTTTACCAAAGCAAACTGCTAGGGGACACCCCGAAAACCATTTTGTTGTTTGATCAAATAGTTAATCCGAAATGAGAAAAACGAAATAGAAACTAAACACATAAGTTTTCATATAACCCCAAATATTAAAAGTGCTAGAAAATTAAATTAATTAACCTGATTTACAAAAATGTTTATTCTGCCCGAAAATATTTTTAAAAATTGAAATTTAGGTAGATGTCTACTTTTGCGAGAATTTAAATCAAGAAACTATGTTTAAAGCTGTAAAATTTTGAAATGAAGAGGTAAAAGCATTACAACAAATGAGAAGCTACTTATAGCTACACTAATGTTTATATAAACACCAAGTGTCATAAACAAATTAATTTTACTTACCATTCAACAATGTTATTTTATACTTTTAAGCAGAATATATTGACAGTTTAGTTTGGAACGCGACCCCTAAAAAATGATGTTGACTGCAAGCACAAGGTTATGCTTATTTGTATAACACACTTTGAAAGTTGATTTAATAAAATTTAGTATAAAATATATACTCCTCTACTTTTCCTCAAAATAAGCTTTAACTAAATTTTCCTTTGTCAATAAAGTAGGTACCTACATATATTTGAGGGTAAATTTATCTCACGCACTTTTTTTCTAGACCTTACAAAATATTAATTATCAGGTTATAATAAATAAAATAGAACAGTCAACGATTACGACATTTTTCTCACAAACCATCAATGTAAGGTGAAAATAAATACTCTAAGTCAAACTTAGTGACGCTTTTTCACCACAGATAAAAACTTGTTGGGTTTCGGAGGCAGATGCCCCTCTAAAATTTACATACCCAACAGGACAGACAAGTATGATCTAAAATTGGTTACTATGTTTGATGCAAAAATATTAAATCTGTGATCAGCTAAGTCTTTTATTGGGAGTGAAGAACGAGAAAAACAATATTCCATTCCTACACAATAGATGATCTATTTGGCGACTGCCAATCAGGTTTTTTTTGTACTTTAACGTCGGCCTATTTCCGCGACTATGGCCAATCACCGAGCAGGTTCACCTCACTATCTTGGAAATTTTGCAAAACCCCCGATTTTCTGTAAGGACGGTATGGATCTTGAACTTGCCCTCGCATGGACATGGGACCGACGGCTTTGCGCCTTGTCCGAGGGGCGGAACGGGTAGACATTCAACTTGCTCAAATAAAATGTCACAACCTCGGTTGATGTTAATTTTACATGCAGTATGCACTGAAAAAGTGAAAGGAGAACCCTGGGATCGAACCCAGTACCCTTCGTTTCAGAGGCACATGTTCTTACCATTGGACCAACGAGGCCTTGCTATTCAGGATTCAAACAGAAATTGTACCATGAATCATTAGTTTAGTTCTTACGATGTCGCGGAAAAATTGTTAGAAAAGAAGCTAACCATTGTAGGGGAAGTACGGCTGTGATGGCACACCGGCTATGTTGGCACACCTCTGATATTCACCACTTCTTATGCAGCCAGCGATACAAACGTGTACTGTACTTGAGTAGTGTGATGCGAAAGCTGCGCCGCGTAATTTTAATCATCATAGTTTAACTCATAAACTTTATACAATAAAAAATATATTTTGGTAAGCTTCAAGTTCATTTTTGTATGTTCTAGTATGACTAATAATTCACTTAAATTTAAAGGTAAAATACTTTTATAGCTACTAAATTGTTTCGTTGTGCCTAACCTATAATGTGGCATGTTTGCACGTTATTTATTTACACGGTTGCCGTTCTCTATTCAATTTTCTAAAGTAAAGGGATTTCGGCTATGATGGCACACCAATAATTGGTTATGATGGCATAGTGTGCCATCATAGCCAAACCATCAACATTATTGATTAAATATAATTCGCTTAGTAAAAGATATTATCGTTGTATTGCAGCCATTAACCCCCCCCCCCCTCTTGAAATCATGAACAACAAAAAGCAAAAAATTGATAGGCAGAGCTGGTCTGAGGAGAATATGAACCAAGCAATCAAAGCTGTCCGGTCTAAAGAAATGGGATGGAAATTGGCTTCCAAAACATTTAATGTACCGAAAAGTACTCTAAGGCGAAGAGCAGAGGACAAAAATAAAGTATTACGTGGTAGCAAAAAGGGTTTTTTAGGCGGAAGTGTTAAAGTTTTCTCCGATGAAGTTGAAATGCAACTAGTTAATCACGTAAAATCGTTGGAATCTAGATTTTTTGGCTTGACGTGTTCTGATTTAAGAAAACTGGCATTTGAATTAGCTGAAAAGATGAAATGCAAACACAGTTTTAACCAAGAAAAGCGAATGGCTGGATGGGACTGGTTTCATGCTTTTGTAAAAAGGAATCCGTCGATTAGTTTAAGGCAGCCTGAGGCCACATCACTAGCGCGGGCGCAAGCCTTTAATAAAGTTACAATAAGCAAGTATTTTACTACCCTTAAAATTATTATAGATCAATACAAGTTTGAGCCTGACCAGATTTATAATATGGATGAATCGGGATTATCGACCGTACAATCAAGAACGGATAAAATTTTGGCCTCAAAAGGACGAAAACAAGTAGGGTCGGTAACGAGTGCAGAAAGAGGACAACATTTTACTGTTGTATGCTCCATCAATGCCCTTGGAAATTACATACCTCCTGCTATAATTTTCCCGAGAAAAAACATGAAACAGGAGTTGTTGGATAATGCGCCCCCAGGGTGCGTTGGATTCCCTCAAGAAAGTGGTTGGATGACTGGGCAAGTTTTCTTTTTTTGGCTAAAACATTTTATTAAATTTGCAAAACCCTCAGCTGAAAAGAAGATTCTATTACTTCTCGATGGCCATTCCAGCCACAAACACCTAGACGTGCTAGAGTTCGCAAAGCAAAATAATATAATTTTGTTTTGCTTTCCACCACACTGCACCCATAGGGTGCAGCCATTAGATGTTAGCTTCTATGGCCCTCTAACTACTTACTATAATCAGGCTCTTAGAAGGTGGCTACATACTCATCCTGGTCGAACAGTAACTCACTTTCAAGTTGGTCACTTATTCGCAGAAGCCTATACTCAAGCTGCTACCGTCGCCAATGCTGTTAATGGCTTTCGAAAAACAGGGATATGCCCATTTAATGAAGATATATTCCCTGACTGGCAATTCCTTCCTTCAGAAACAACCAATGTGGCAGAAGACAATTTATCATCTACTTCAGGAGAACCATCACAGTCTTCAGTGCAAGAAGTAACATTACTACAATCCAAAGCGTCTACTTCATGCAATAATCAAGTTAACCATGCTGAAGATGAACAATCTTTTCAAAGAGATGAAGAGTTACCTAAAACTACAACTGAAGGTGATATACAGGAAGATGTTAATTGTTCAGTTCTAATATCACAAATATCTCCTGTTCCGCAAGTAACTTCTCGACAAAAGCGAAAAAGAAAAGGCGGCGAGGTAGGAGTATTAAATACAACACCTGACATTGATATGGCAAAAGCAAGACACGATGAGAAGAAAATCGTTGAACAACGAAAAGCTGCTCGCTCTGCAAAGAAAGTGTTGAAAATACAGGAAGATGATGATGAACCAGAAGAACCTTTCCCAGCAGACGAGGAAGAGGATGATGTGGGTTGCATATATTGCAATTCTTTATTTTCATTATCCAGGCCAAAGGAACCCTGGATCCAGTGCCAACATTGCAAGAAGTGGTGCCACAATGCATGTGCAGGTATCGACAGAAAAACTAAGATGTTCATCTGTGAATTATGCAGTGACTAAATTCCCTACCGTTTTCAATGATTTTAAATTACATTGTTTTATATGAAAATTATTTAATTTTTTTCGACGAGTATATCATAATGACAGTTTATTTATTGTATTCTTAATATATTAGTGCAAAAACAGATTTTATATCTTCAATAACTTTTATGATTTCCTGAATTTTTTCCTTAAATGACATTATATAACAGGTTTACTTTAACAAAATGTTTTATTATGAATTTCAAATAACATATCATTTAAATTAATTGAAAGCTGTTAGTGTGCCATCATATCTGAACATGTGCAGATATGATGGCACACCACACAACTCACATAAATTTAATTCTCCCCGGTTTACATAAATGTTTAGAAATAATTTATTTATTATTAGTTAGTAAACACTTTATTACACATATAACTGCAAATATACCTTAATTATCACAAATTTAACGCAAGTTACAAGTGATCAAAAAAAAGGGGGCCATCACAGCCGTACTTCCCCTATGAACAATGAGGAAGAACAAACGTGATATACCGAAGCAATGACTGCAACCAAAAAGATGTCGATTCATCTATGTTCGTGTTTGATGAAATCAGTACGATATCCTTCTATGTGCCGAAAAAACTATAAACTTGTTATTTTATTATCGACGCCAGGGAGTACAGGTGGATATCAAATACATTATATCACTAAAAAGGACTGTCACAAATAAAAATGCTGTGAAGCAAAACAAGTATGGACGCAAAGAAATAGGGAAGAAATCGAAGCGAGCGTAAAGAAGGCACGGCTGGATCAAGCATACTAACAGGTTAGAAGACTATAATATTGACCAGGGACAAAAAGTCAAAAAAAAAACAACGATGGAAATTCATCACTAGACAATGAAGCCATTGGACACTGGTAAGCCTATTAAAAAAGTGTTGACACGGGGAGAAAATGAAATATGGAAAAGTGTATATGGAGGAAATGACAGATAAACCCAACTGAGATGTTCCCTATTTCAACACAAGATTTCAAAAAGGGCCCTAAATAACTTAGACAAGGAAAAAATTTTTTCAACAATATTCCACCCCCACACATTCAACCTCTAATTTAATTTCAGCACAGAATACCAGATGTTTGATGAAATTAAAAGTTTTCTAATCAATAAACCGTAAAACGTTATATTACTCGAATTTTAACCAAAAAAAAGGTCAATTTTTACCAAATCACCCCCCATTCATCCCCTACCCACTAAAGCGATTTTACCCAAAAACAATCAGAACCGTTCGTTACTCGAGTGCTAACTGTATATCAAATTTAAAGATGATATCTTAATTCGTCAACGGTCAACAACTTGAAAAGTGTAAATGTTCTCCCACATTGAAAGTATTTTTATAAATGTTAGTAAATGCAACAAAGACCCGAGCAAGATGATTGCGATTGTAAATCAAGCATTCAATAAACACAATAGTCTTCTCACTAAAACATTTTAACTTGGATCTGAAGAAGGGGTTCATTAAGTCCTGCGTATCGAGTGTAGTAATGTATGTGGAAGAAACTTGCATGTTCACTTAGCATGATATGAAGAGAATATAGGATTTTGAACTATGGCTATAAATAAAAATCACAGAGGCACGATACAACGATAGAGAGGCGAATAAAAGTGTGCTGGAAAAGGTGAAAGAAGAAAGATGCATGCTGGAAGTAATTGAAAAAGGAAAGGCAAAATTTACTGGTTCATATTCTGACATAATAAAATTCTAGCGACGTTATTTGGAAAAATGAGAAAACGTACACCTAGGGTAAAACATCTGGGAAATGGCACAACTTTTGAAGTGTGGAAGCTATGAAATGAAGAAAGCTGCTGGAGACAGATAATCATGGTTGCGACAACAGTGCGACTTCCTCTGTAGACAGTGACGATGATTTGAAACGAAATAGTATGAAAAAAATTGTGGAAGGAACACAAGTACCATTCTTAAATAAGTAGGTTCAGAAAAGAAAAACAAAAGAGGGGTTATGCTAATTGTTTTTAAGTTGCAATTGTTAACATATTGTAAAGAAAGATTTTCTTAATTAAAAGCAAATATGTTTTAGGGTTTGGAAAAAAACAAAAAGCATCTTAAAATTTGCCGGTCAGGCTAGTTTTTTTATTTACTTTATTCTATAATTACGAAGACTGCAGTAAATGAGAATGAAATGATTAGTTTAAGGCTTTTTAGCGTCATTGTCTTAACACACAATAGCCGCTATTTTGAAATGCATCAGTTTAGTAAAAAGCAACTAGACTATAAATTGTATATTTTTCATGTCAAATGTTTTACGCTATTTATCCTTACTCACCTTAGAACAGAGGCAAATTAAAATATTCACCAAAAAATCTCCCTCATTTAAAATAAGCAAGTTTATTTAAAAGTCTTATTACCTATCTTTGAGGTTTTTCAAGCTCATCATTGATTAAAGGGATATGCTAGACTAATATTATAGCAATTTTTTATCGCCGTACTTCAATCTAGTTAGGTTTCTTATTAGTTTGGCTCCCTTCTTAATAAATTGCATACTTACCTACACAAAATACACACACAAACATGCAGAGAGCGTACACTCACATTTATTTTGTTAAATAGGTACAATAATATCTGTTTCTAATTATCTTTTTGCTACCAGAAATGTCTCAGAGTAACTAAGAATGATTATTATAATAAATACGTTAAATTATTTAAAAATGTGACATGGTCCTCAAATCTTGCGAGTTATGGTTACCCCTCCATATCCCCCCACTACAAATAAGCACGGTCCTGGAATCTGTCGAAATATGAAAGTATATAGATCTATGCTAGCGGTCCCGGAATCTTAGGTTTTTCATATATATATATATATATATATATATATATATATATATATATATATATATATATATATATATATATATATATATATATCACACCGATAACTCAAAAAATAATGGGCCGAATTTGGTGAATACCAATATACCAATATAAGTTCGTTAGTCAGGAAAATCGGCCCAGGTTTTCCCGGAAAATTTTGGGTTTTCCTTCAAAAAAAATTTATATCTCCGGAATCAACAAAATAAGGGCAACCAAATTTAGTATGCTGGTTTATGTCATTATAGGTGAGGTGCCTACCAAAATTTAGCTCTGTAGGTCAAAAGACAAAAAAGTTATGAGCATTTAAAGAAAAATAAATTGGGGTTTTCCTCAAACGTCAAAGTGACAATTGAAAACGTCAAAATTCGCAACATTTAGGCAAAGAACTTGAATCTAATACGAGTTCTGGAAAGAAAATGTCTTAAGAAGAATGTTTTACAAACCCTGAAGTCTTAGTTTCAACCGTCATCGTCCTTCATTTTACTAAAATATTTCCAGAAAATTCATTTCAAATAGACCCTTTCTCTGAAGCTTGGCAGTAGCCTTAGTTATAGAATTTATCGTTTAATGGTATATAATTTTTGTAGAATTTTCGTAAAAAATCAATAAAGCTCAATATATCCGTTATTATACAAGATATGAAAAAATATTGTATACATTAATTGTACGGTGTCTTGAGCTACACCTTAAAAAATTATTGCTACCATAAGTCGTTGGTGATACAAATAAAAAAAAATTAGTGGAAAACGCCTTATGTTTTTGCATTTTCCATCGAAATATAATGCATGTTTGTAAGTTAAGAAATTCTGGACGCACCAAGTGCGTTATGGTAGCGAATTTTGATCAAATGCTTCATATTTGAAAAGCTCAATTTTCTATTAACCTATAAGGTTGACCAAGAAAGGGATTTTTTCGGTTATATTTTAAGTTTACTTTCGAAAATTTCTGTACGTTTTCAAACAATAAAGTTATTTTGATGAAACATGGCACATTGTTTTTACTATATAGGTTATACTGGTAACCAAATTTGATGCCTGCTTTCTGAAAAAAAACATATTTGCTATTAAAAACATTTTTATGAAAATTCACTACCATAACGCACTTGCTGCGTCCCGAAGTTTTTAATACAGGCTTGTCTATACAGAACAGATGAATATTTTAATGTAGTACCGCAGTTGAGATTCTCGATGGCCAGGTGATCCACTGTTTTAGTGATAAGCAGATATTGTGTGTTTTAGATGTGTATGTATTTTTGTTAATTTTTAGTTTCACATTTACATGTACTTTATGTATAATTTTTTATCTTGACTGGCCAATTTCATTTTTTGTGTGATCTTGTGGCTAATAAAGTTATTCTTTTATTTTATTCTACTTTGTTTTCGATGTGATCATGGTCAAACTTCAGTCGTATGATGATTCTGTTATTATGCTGACTTTATCTTAATACATTCGTAAGACCATTAAGCAACCATTAATAACACTAAAATCGGAATGATATTTTGTATCCACCTCTGTTTGTGTGTATTCCAGTGTGATGACTAGGAAACATTTACTTCTTGACCATAATATCGGCCATCTGATTTATATCCATATTCACGTGTTGTTCATGTTTATGGATGTTGGTGAAACAAATGTCATCATTTTCCGATGCCAAAAACTGGCATCACCACTCTTTAACTTTATTTCTTTTGAGTTTTTTCTGCCAACCTGGATCGTATCATGAACCCCATTTGAGTGAAAACAGTTAGGAGTTATTTTTGTCATCTTTCTAAGAATTATTTTTATTACAAATTTAATATACCTATACTGTGGACTTTAACAAGTTAAGGACTCTGCCGAAGGTCTTCAATCTTTGACATATTTCGGGGTTGCATATGTTAAATTAACATTTATACAGAAATTACAGGCCTTACATTTAGGCAGCATTATAGAAATAAGAAACTGTAAATTGTACTGTTAGGGGGATGCATCCTTTATAATATTCGTTTGCGGGTTATAATTTATCATTTTTAACTAAGTAGGCCCTAGACCTGTGGTGGAGTATCGGGACCCGAGGAGGACGGATTGGGAGGGATACAAACAGTCCCTCGCCGGCAGACTTGGGTCCGCAATCCCCACAGTGAGGGATCGTGATGAGATCGAGATTGCGGCCGAACAGGTAAGGGAAGCTGTGGTCTCTGCCTATCACGAAAACTGTCCACTGAGGTCAAAGAGAGACAGTCGGGGGTCTACTTGGTGGAATAATAACCTCGATAAACTACGAAGAGAAGTTAGACGTCTCTTCAATCGTGCTAAGATTACAGGCAACTTGGAGCAATATAAAACTGCTCTAACACATTATAATAAAGAGATCAGGAACGCTAAGAGGGAGTCCTGGAGGAGGTTCTGCGGGGACATTAATAATTTGCCCAGCAGCGCCAGAATCCACAGGATTCTCTCACGCGACCGTGTACAGGAACTGGGATCGATAAAACGACCAGATGGTTCCTTTACTGAATCTCGGAAAGAAACGTTAGAGCTCTTAGCACACACACACTTCCCAGATTGTCTGATCCTGAGCAACGGTGAGGTCCTACCAGCTGAGGGACGATCTAAACGCCCCCAAAGGGAGGACTGGCTAGTTGCTCGGTGAATAGTTACGGCCTCGGCAGTGGAGTGTGCTGTGAATCATTTCCAGCGATTCAAGTCGCCAGGGGAGGATGGGGTGGTACCGGTCCTACTACAAAAGGGACTGGAGATTCTCCTACCCTTCCTTATCAGGCTGTTCAGAGCCAGTCTGGCCTGGAACTATATTCCTTCCAGCTGGACGGTGGTTAAGGGGGTTTACATTCCCAAATTGGGACGTAATGACCTCCTACCTACTTCACTGAGACCTCTCAGTATTACATCATTCCTCCTGAAGGGATTGGAAAAAATACTGGACGGACACATTGGGGGGAACATCTTACCCAAGAACCCCCTAAATACCCACCAGTATGCCTATCAAACTGGCAAATCAACTGAGTTAGCGCTCAATAACCTCGTCGAGAAGATCACACACTCTCTGGAAAATGCAGAGGTTGCGGTGGCGGCATTTCTCGACATAGAAGGAGCATTTAATAATGCATTACCGATCTCCCTCTACGAGGCCACTATCGCTAGGGGGGTGGAACCTACCATCTGTGGCTGGATCGGAAACATGCTGCACAATCGGACCATTATTACCTCATTACGGGGAGAGGAGGTCAGCGTTAGGGCTGCGAGAGGGTGTCCTCAGGGGGGCGTTCTATCCCCCCTGTTGTGGTCCCTCTTTGTGGACGACCTGCTGGCTATCCTCGGACTCTGGGAGGTTGAGCTCCAGGCGTATGCGGATGATCTCGTCATAATGGTTAGAGGCAAATCTGAGGAGGAACTGTCTAGTACTCTTCAAGAAGCACTAAATGTAGTCAATGATTGGTGCCGTAGGGAACAGATGTCTGTGAACCCTCGCAAAACGATCATTGTCCCGTTCACCAGAAGAAGAAGGTTGGACAAATTAAAACCACCTAATCTTATGGGGGAAAACATTCCATTTTCGGACCAAGCAAAATATCTGGGAGTTATCCTAGATAAGAAGCTCAACTGGGACAGACAGTTAGAAAATGTTATCCGCAGGGCTAAGATGTCCCTGTGGACCTGCCGGAGAATCTGTGGGAATAACTGGGGAACAAACCCCCAACAGATGTACTGGCTCTATGTAGTGGTTATCAGACCTATGATAACATATGGAGCCATAGTTTGGTGGCCTAAGGTACTTCGTGGTACCGCGAGGGCCAAACTGGCTCATCTACAAAGACAAGCATGTCTAATGATAACGGGAGCGATAAGCACCGCACCATCAGTCGCTCTGGAGGTCCTCCTCAATATTCCCCCACTTCACATATGGTTGGAGAGGGTGGCGAGGTGGACAACGTACAGACTAATACAAACGGCAGATAACATGCCGAGGGAAGTCAGTCTGAGGGGGTCCGGACTCCTTGATGACAGTGATTGTCACAGGATTCTGGGAATGGTCTCGGACTTGATGCCTACAAAAATCAGCAGAGATCTGTCTTTCAAGACCGTCCTCCCGGAAAGGGAGGACTGGGACCGGAACCAATCGACCCTGTTGAGAGCGGACCTCTGCTGCTACTCTGACGGCTCCAAAACCAATATGGGAGTAGGAGCCGGCGCATATGGGGGCAGCACCGATGCTAGACTATCAGCTAGCCTCGGCAAGTACGCAACCATACACCAGGCAGAAGTTTATGCCATCGAGATGTGTGCAAGGGAAAGCTTAAAAGACCTATGCACAAACAAATCGATAAAGATATATGCAGATAGCCAAGCTGCAATAAAGGCTCTTGGTTCCTACCGGTGCAATTCAAAGACGGTATGGAGTTGTAAATCTGCCCTTAACGAATTGGGCAGCTGTAATGAGGTGTCGCTGATCTGGATACCGGGTCACTCGGACCATGATGGCAACGTTGCGGCAGACGCGCTTGCCAGGAGTGGTGCCCAGTGTGACTTTGTCGGACCAGAACCGGTGCTGGGAATAACATCTTGCACAGCAAAACGCATCTTAAAGACCTGGACAGATAGAAGGACAATTCAATATTGGCAAAATCTTCCAGAATTAGCTCACTCTAAGGCCTTCATAAATGGCCTGTCTGAGTCAAGGGCTAAGAAACTTCTAGAGTTGAACAGACAACAACTGAGTACTCTAGTCGGCCTGTATACAGGACACTGTCGCTTGCGGCATCACATGCACCGTATTGGGATCGGTCAGGAGACCGAGTGCCGGCTGTGTATGGAGAATGACGAAACAGCAGAGCACGTGCTGTGTTCCTGTCCGGCAGCGGATAGGACTAGACACCTGCTCTTTGGCAAGGTAAAGCTTGCTCCAGAGGATCTGGATCAACTTTCGCCCGCAAAGGTTATCGACCTCTGTAGGAGGCTGGATTTGTTGGGCGAAATATAGACATTAGGCGTGAGCCACAATAGACCTTATGGTCGCGGTGGAGGGACCGATATGGACCACTCACAATCTAACCTAACCTAACCTAACCTCAAGTATTAATATGATAATTAACTAAAGTATTAAAATTCTGGACGCAGCAAGTGCGTTATGGTAGTGAATTTTCATTAAAATGTTTTTAATAACAAATATGTGTGTTTTTTTTAAAGAAAGCAGGCATCAAATTTGGTTACCAGTATAACCTATATAGTAAAAACAATGTGGCATGTTTCATCAAAATAACTTTATTGTGTGAAAATGTACAAAAATTTCCAAAAGTAAACTTAGTGTTCTCGAAAAAACACGTTTCTTGGTCAACCTTATAGGTTAATAGCAAATTGAGCTGTTCAAATATGAAACATTTGATCAAAATTCGCTAACATAACGCACTTGCTGCGTCCAGAATTTCTTTTCTTACAAACATGCATTATATTTCGATGGAAAATGCAATAACATAAGGCGTATTTGATTAAAAAAAAAGGAAATTTGTATCACCAACAACTTATGGGCCACCCTGTGATTGTAGAAATATTATTTTAAGATGTAGCTCAAGACACCCTATAATTAATATATACAATTTTTTTTCATATCTTATATAATAACGGATATATTGAGCTTTATTGATTTTTTACGAAAATTCGACAAAAATTATATACCATTAAACGATAAACTCTATAGCTAAGGCTACTGCCAAGCATCAGAGAAAGGGTCTATTTGAAATGAATTTTCTGCAAATATTTTAGTAAAATGAAGGACAATGACGGTTGAAACTAAGACTTTAGGGTTTGTAAAACATCCTTCTTAAGACATTTTATTTCTATGGCCCGTATTAGATTCAAGTTACTTGCCTAAATGTTGCCAATTTTGACATTTTAAATCGCCACTTTGACGTTTTGAGGAAAACCCCAATTTATTTTTCTTTAAATGCCTATAACTTTTTTGCCTTTTGAGCTACATAGCTAAATTTTGGTAGGTAACTTACTTATAAGGATATAAACCTGCGTACCAAATTTGGTTGCCCTTACTTTGTTAATTCCGGAGATATAAATTTTTTTCGAAAGAAAATGCAAAATTTTCCGGGAAAACCTGGGCAGATTTTCCTGGCTAACGAACTTATCCAAGCCATTTGCAAAAGGAATTTTTTCACCAAATTTAATCAAAATCGGCCCATTATTTTTTGAGTTATCGGTGTGATACATATATATATATATATATATATATATATATATATATATATATATATATATATATATATATATATATATATATATATATAAATATATATATATATATATATATATATATATATATATATATATATATATAAACATATAAAAATTGAAACTGACCTCGGATATGTTTTCTGGGGGGCCTAGTTAGCGCTCATTTGAAGAAATTTTTTCAAAATTCAAAAGTCGGGATCTCCTCATTAGTGAATTTTTTTTAAGAAAATTCACTAATAGCGACTGAGATCTCTAAAGTTTCTTCATTTGGCGGGAATACTGATCGTTTGTCTTACAACTTTAGGCAGTTTAATGTTATTGACTTATATTCTCATCTGGAGTAGGTGTCGTGGGACGAGCTCGATGACTTCACAGATATAAACTCAATGATGGAATGTTTTTACTCAAAACTTTATAATATATTTGACCTGTTTGTTCTTAAGATAACTCTGAGAGCTGGAGATCGATTTCCTGTGTGGTTTTCTAAGGAAACAAAACGTAACATTAAACAAAAATATAACCATTGGCGTAAATACAAAAAATATGGCAACTCTGAATATTTTGAGAAATTGAAAGATTTGCGAATTAAAATCAAGAGGGATATTCAAGTTCCTTATCAGAATTTTGTGACGCAAATCGAGCAGGATCTTAAACTTAACCACAACAAGCTGTGGAGTTACTTCTCACAATTAAATAGTAAATCTTGCTCTCCAAATAATCTTTTAGGGCAGGAACTAGTGGATGGTTTCGCCTCCCATTTTAGGAACAATTTTTCTCCTAGTGGCTCCCAATGTTTTGTTTCAACGACGAATAATAATGTCAATACCCTCCACAGCAACTAGAGGTGCAGACGGCATTGGTATCCAAGTGAGAGTTGTCATGGAACATCAGAATTGTTGTGACAACAAAATAACAGCATGAAAAATTAGAACTGTCATATCAAATTCAGAAGACACAGATCAGCAATCAATTGTAATCGAGCGTTACGAATCAAGCCCAGCAGCTATCAGTCTACCCGTCTCAGTCTCCCATTGTGAGTCACCTTTTGTTGTATCGTTATTGGGTCACAACACCCGCATTTACTTTATAGTTAAATTGGTAATATTGTAGAATCAAATTGTTTTATCACGTGTAGTTATTACAAATCTGTACATACAAAGAACAGTTCCTCTGGTCCTTCTAACGCTAGCCTTTTCTGAACCGTACATTTGGTCCTATCGAGCCACATTAATTTGAATCAGCACTATTTTGTCAGTTCATTTATTTATTTATTGTTTTTATAAGTGAGGAATTGTTTTTGTTTGTGCAGATTTCGCGATATTACGCGGTGCTAATCTCATTGAGTATTTCTTGTTGTGTGTGCCATGTCTTAGTAGTACTTGTATTTACGACAATACACGTGGACCGTTTTCTTGTTTCATCTCTTGCCGGGTGCATGTGGCTATCTTCCCCTTAGGTAATAGAAAATTAGCTTTGTAGGGCTACTTATTTATACATATTGTCATTTTGCTGTTGGTTTAGGCTCTTACAATGGCGTATACAATGGAGAGGGCCATCGCACATTCCAAAAGAACTATTCTTCGGTTGAATGCTCTCCTAGAGCTCGCTAACAAAGCGTGTCTAGATCATGAGAGGGTATTGGAATTTCTAACGGCTCACCCCAAGGCGATGACAATTTACACAGAGTTTGAGGACATACAAAAGCACACGTTATTAGATGAATCAGCCGAAGAGAAAATGAACACGTTGTTTGAGGCAAGTGTAACAGTTGACGGTATTGTTAACAAAATTGAAACAATAAAGCGCCAACTTTCTGCTAAGGCTGATAACCCAGGTACCCCCCGGCATTTCAAGACATTCCGTCCATCCCTTTATCCGAAGTAGGAAGTTCAGTTTCACAGGAAGGTTCGGGAATTTCCAAGAAATTTAACGTTAGGCTCCCCAAAATTAATATTCGTATTTATGCAGGTGATTTAGACACATGGGCAAACTGGTTTGATTTGTTTAAAACCCTAATCCATAACAATGAGTCTCTCGCTAACATAGAGAAGTTCCAATATTTGATTTCGTCTTTGTCAAAAGAACCCCTGTCTTTAGTAAGACATTTACCGCTGTCCTCGGATAACTACCATATTGCATTTGACTCGTTAGTAGAAAGGTATCAGAACGATAGGGCTTTAGTAACGCTCTACTGGAACAATATCTGTAACGTTTCCAAGGCAACAACTGACTCCCCACAGGAACTTAGGAGTTTACTTAATTCTTTTTCAGAGAACATGCAAGCTCTTAGGCAATATCCAAACGTTGATCTCTGTGATTTTACCCTTGTGAATTGGTTCCTTCAGAAATTAGATTCCGGCTCTCGGAAAAGGTTTGAGATCAAATATTCTGATGTTTCCATCCCGTCGTTTTAAGAACTTAAACAGTTCATCTCCGACCAGTGCAGGGCATTAGAAGCTAACTTCCTTGTCACTGGACACATCCGTCAGAGAGACACTTCGTCACGTGTCGTAAATAAACCCAAATCTTTGGTTGCTAACGTGGATCAACGCACAGATGGCACATCTGTCCAAACGACTAAATTCGAGTCATGCACTTTCTGCCAAGAGCTACATTTTGCATTTCGTTGTCCAAAATTTGTTGACATGCCATGTAGCGACAGAAACGCAGCAGCACGAGGCAATCGTCTTTGCTTTAACTGTTTGCGCGGCTCACACATGGTCAAGCAGTGCAAGTCCGTGTCAACTTGTCGAACATGTGGCAAGAAACACCATACCCTTCTTCACCCCGATCAACCTGACCCCACAAGTGCCACAACCATGTTTTCAAGGTCTCCTGATTCACAAACAGTTCTCCTAGCGACTGTGCTTGTGGAGATCAGAGATAGTGCTGGCTTCTACCATCCGTGTAGAGCCCTGTTGGATACAGGTTCTCAAGCCTGATTCATAACGCAACGCTGTGCCCGTCAACTTGGTATGCCTCGTACACACACCCGTGTCGCTGTGTTAGGTATAGGAAACTCTGACACTAGTTCCACATGCGGAATAGCGCAGTGTCGCATCCGCTCTCGCATCTCGCCTGTTAGTGAATTTAAAGTAGACACTATAGTGCTTCCCAACAATACATTAATGTGTCTGACAGATTACAAAGGCTGGCCACATCTTCAGGGCCTTCAACTTGCTGATCCCCACTGGCACAAGCCGGGTTCCATTGACATGTTATTGGGGGCTGACATCTATCCACAGCTAATCAATGGTGGGCAACTCCTTCCGCCTCTAGGTGTCGAAGCTCCTCTTGCTATAAATACTTGCTTAGGTTAGGTCCTCATTGGTACAATTTCCGGTTCACCACCCTCCACAGTAAGTTCTTTTTTCACGTCGTTGGAGTTTCCAGTCGAAGAAACTTTAAGGAAATTTTGGGAAGTGGAAGAGGTTCCACCTGAGCTGCACTTATCCAAGAATGAGAGATTGGCTGAAAATCTTTTCACAGCTACGCATGCTCGTGACTATAATGGTTGCTTTAGCGTTCGCCTTCCTTTCGTTACAGAGAGACCCACCTTTTCAGATTCAATAAGCCAAGCAGACCGTAGACTAGCATGTTTCGAAAGAAAATTACAACGCCAACCCATCCTCGATGGTCTGTACAAGGAGTTTATGATGGACTACCTCACGTCGGGACACATGTCTCTATTAACGATAGCGCCACCAGAAACTGAGTCCTATTTCGTCCCCCACCATGGTGTTACCAAGGTTGACGGTAACACCACGAAGATTCGAGTAGTCTTTGACGCCTCCGCCAAAGACTCAGCCGGTGTATCCCTTAATGACACCCAGCTCGTTGGTCCAAAACTTCTAACAGATATTTGTGCGGTTTTGTTGCATTTTAGCCTTCATAAAGTCGCATTTACCTGCGATGTCAGGCAAATGTACCGCCAGATCCTTATTGCTGAGGATCATCGAAATTTTCAACTCATTAGATGGAGATTTTCGCCAGATAACCCTATCCAAACGTATCGATTGAACACTGTCACCTATGGTGTCTCGTCATCCCCTTTTTTGGCTATCCGCACTCTTCATCAATTAGCTGATGAGGGAGTCAGTACTCACCCCCTGGCAGCTCAGGCACTTCGTTCAAATCTCTATATTGATGACATCGTGTGTGGTGCGAGCTCTATTTCTACTGCTAATGAGTTGAAAACACAACTAGTGGATCTTCTAAACAAAGGTTGCTTTGAATTAAGAAAGTGGTCCTCCAACAAACCGCAACTGTTGGAAGGTATTCCTACTGCCCATTGTCGAACACATCCTCTAAGTTTCGAAGAGAATGTTAACGCAGGAGTTAAGGTCCTTGGTTTGCAGTGGAACGCCTCGGTAGACACCTTTTCATTCGGAGTCAAAGCAAATACCTCATCTTGTTCAAAACGATCTATCTTGGCAGACGTCGCCCGCATCTACGACCCTCTTGGTTTTCTGTGTCCTGTCACACTGGTTGCAAAGAAACTTATTCAGCAACTCTGGATATTGGGCATCGACTGGGATGAGCAACCACCCGTGGAACTTCGCCATCAATGGCTTCAGTATCAGACCGAGCTTAGCTGTCTGTCTCAAATCGGCATACCGCGTTTCGTTTTTCATTCTTATCTGCAGGCTTGTGAATTACACGCCTTTTGTGATGCATCCGAAACCGGATATGCTGCGGTTATATACGTTCGAGTCATTGACGAAAGAGGAGGCGTTTCTGTGAAACTTCTCATCGCCAAGTCCAAGGTGGCACCCGTTAAGACCATCTCAATCCCTAGATTAGAATTGTGCGCCGCTTTTTTACTATCAAACCTGATGTCCTTTGTTCTTCGCACTTATGAATGCCTGTCTTTCGATAGAATCGTGACTTGGAGTGACTCCACTGTCGCACTCAACTGGATCCGATCGTCACCTCACAGGTTCAAAACGTTCGTTGCTAACAGAGTGAGTCACATCCAAGAACGCGTTCCTCCTGAATGCTGGCGACATATCCGGTCGGAGGATAACCCCGCCGACCCTGCTTCTCGTGGTATCCTCCCAAGGTCGTTGCTCTCATGCTCGACATCGTGGGCGGGGCCCTCTTGGCTAAGTTTATCCTTCGACTTCTGGCCCAATGACGACTCCCGCAATGCTCCAATATCCCACCTCGAAGTCGAGATAAAGAAGGGAGCCTTCCTCGCTCAACGCGATTCAAGTTTCACAGTTGCAATGCTAGCCCGTTACTCCTCACAGAAGCAATTATGGCGTGGTGCTTCCGCTTTGTTCGTAACTGCAAACAACCTAACAAATCACAGGGAAATTTGTCAGCGCAGGAACTCCAGCAATCTCTTATATTTATCGTCAAAACTGTCCAATATACGGTGTTTGATGCAGAAATTAAATCTTTGCAAGATGATGGAACCTGCACCAAACCATTTCGAAAATTGTCACCCTTCTTGGACCAAGAAGGCATTCTCCGCGTGGGTGGCAGATTGTCACATGCAGACTTACCCTATGACGCAAAGCATCCTATGCTTCTACCCAAACGACATCGATTTACGTACCTGCTTATACAAGAAACGCATGTTCGTTATTTTCACTCCGGAGTCAGCACACCACATCTGTTGCAACATAACTTTTGGCTTCTAGGTGGGCGGCGCACCATTCGCGACCAACTCTCAAAATGCTATCAATGCTTCCGTCTTAAACCGGCCACCATTGTCCCTCAAATGGGCGATCTTCCTACAGCCCGGGTAAACCGAGCTAAACCATTCAGTGTGACCGGCGTAGACTTCGCCGGTCCATTTCAGGTCTTGCCACGACGAACTCGTGGAGGTCGCACGTTCAAGTGTTACTTATGCCTTTTTGTTTGTTTTGCCACGAAAGCGCTGCATCTTGAATTAGTTTCAGACATGTCCACCGATGCTTTTCTAGCTGCGTTACGTCGTTTTGTAGCCCGCCGGGGAAGATGTTCCTCTATTTACAGCGATTGTGGTACGAATTTTGCCGGTGCGAACCGAGAGCTAATCAAATATGCTCAGATCGCAACCGAATCGGAAGCCATTACCTGGCATTTCAACCCCCCTCTTCACCACACTTTGGCGGATTATGGGAAAGCGGTGTGAAATCAGTAAAAACACATATCTTTCGGGTGATAGGTAATCAAACTCTGACGTTTGAGGAACTAAACACTCGTTATTCAGATAGAATCATTGTTGAACTCACGGCCGCTTTGTGCGCTGTCCGCAGATCCTAATGATCTAAATGCGCCTGGCCACTTTCTAACCTTGGAACCATTAACTGCACCTCCAGATCCGGACCTGTCCCATCTGTCTATGTCACGCTTATCCAGGTGGCAACTAATTCAGCAGATGCAACAGAGTTTTTGGTCGCGTTGGAAAAATGAGTATCTGCATACGCTGGCCCAACGCGAAAAATGGCATTCTTCAAAAGGCACCCCCGCCATTGTTAATGGGTCTTTAGTATTGGTAAAGGACGACAACGCACCTCCCCTTAGGTGGCGACTTGCTCGTATCGTCACTCTTCATCCAGGTCATGATGGGGTCGTTCGGGTAGCAACAGTCAAAACGTCATCCGGATCCTTCAAGTGACCCCTAATCAAATTATGTCCATTACCTCAGCAGTTCTAATTGTGGTGAGAATGCATCTAGCCTTACATACTTTGTCCCTATATTAGGGTATAAATGGGCCAGGGCTGACAATTTACTAATTTGTTAGTTGGTTGTATACAGTATCTCTTTTTAACACTTTGTGTTATTTGGAGCTGGCGTGACAACATACTACTTGGTTCCGCAACTAGGTGGCGGCACGTTGCTTCGTGTCTTACCACTCACTTAGTGTCTCTCACTATATTATAATACCAAAAAATTAATAAAAATGTCCCTATTCTACAAAAACTGTATGGGAGGCAACCAAAAGACATACGGTTATTTGTTTAAAAATTACAATTTTACGTCACACTACCCTATATACTCGTATCTTAGGTAGATAATGAAACACATTAGATGAGTCTTAAATTTTACCTAGAAATGCACTCAAATCATTTTGGACTCCTGAAAGTCTAAAAGTTATTCAGAAGCAACACCAGAATACGTCTTAGTCTGTATATAAACAAGAAACAAATTTATGGAATGTAATATTTTTATATTATTCAGAACGTTGTATTCATATAAGAAATTGAGTAGCTTTCAGAACCCACGTTGTTTGCAAGTGCGATTTTTTAAAATAATGTACTCACTTTTTACTTCGCTAGATTGTACTGGAAAAATCTAAGGCACTTACCTATCTGGCTAAAAATCAGTATAGAGATTTGGTTGTGTCACTTCCAGCCTACCTCACGTAAAATGCACTGAATAATATACTTTATGGTTGTATTTAAACCATATATGTATTAAAGTAAACACTCACAAGTTTCTTTGGCGTTAAAACAATATTACAATCTATTTGTCCTAGTCACGGATTTGAAAAAAAAACACTCTTTTACTTAAATAACTAGACCGGTGAACCTGTAAGCACAGAATATGTATATGTATGCTGTGCACAAACTGCAAACACAAACTAAACTTAGAAGTTTTAAAGATACCTTTTATCACCAGATTCTAGATACCAGTGTCCATTCAACTAATATTTACCTGGAAGAGATAACGATGATTAAATGAGACGCAGGTGTCTCCCATTGCCAATATAAATATTTCCTAGTAAATCATCAGCTGCAGCTTAATGTTGCAAAAATTGTTTCTTGGAAACAAACAGTCCCAACAGCCAGATAACAAGTTAAAAACAGAAAAGCGTGGGCGCAGCAAGTGCGCTATGGGAGTGATTTTCAAAAAATGTTAATAGCAAATATGTTTTTTTATGAAAGCTGGCATCAAATTTCGATATCAGTATAACCTATATAGTAGAAACAATGAACCATGTTTCCTTAAATAAGCTTTTTGACAAAACTCCAAAAAAAGTAAAGTAATTTTTCATGAAAATCCAAACATTTTGTTTAAATAACTTACTAAACATTTATTCTTATGCGCTTCACTTCTGAAACAAAAAATACGTAGTGTTCTATTTGAAACAATTGAGTTATGACAGTTTGATTTTTTTCACTCGCGATTTGAGAGAGCCCTGTATACGGAACTCAATTTTTTCATGAAAAAATATAAACGAAAACCTCTCTGAATGCGACATTTGCATTCGACTTCCATTTTTAATGGTAAAAACGCCATATCACAATTTTTGATATGTGCCAAAAATGTGATTAAATAACTCGAAAACGATGAACGCTATCAATCATTTTTTTTGATACCAATAAGCATTATAATCGATAAAAAATTAGGTTAGAAGAAAAAGTTTGGACACAGCAACTGCGTTATGGTAGTGAATTTTCATTAAAATGTTTTTAATAACAAATATGTCTTTTTTTAAAGTCAGCAAACATCAAATTTGGTTACCAGTATAACCTATATAGTAGAAACAATTACCATATTTCATCAAAATGACTTTATTGTTTGAAAATGTACTAAAATTTTTCGAAAATAAACTTAAAATGTTCTCGAAAAAACTGGTTCCTGGCCAACTAACCTTAGGTTAATAGCAAATTGAGCTATTGAAATTTTAAACTTTAATGAAAATTCGCTACCATGACACATTTGCTGCGTCCAGTAAAAATTTAAATCGGTTGCGGAAAAGAACAAACACTTGTGAAGCCACAGGAAAAGTCTACAGCTGTATTAAGTATGGAACGGTTTCACTAAGTTAGGGCAATAAGGAACAACCAAATGTGCTATTCAAATAGAATGTGGTCCTAAAAGTTTTCATCTCGTCCTAATTGAATTTGTCTTACAAAAACTCGCTAAAAAATTCATCGGAATTACACAATCTGATCAGACAACAGTGAAATGAAATAAGGCTAAGAAAATTTAAAAAAAGTGAAGTCACTAACTGAGATTAGAACGCGTGTTATAGGAGTCCATCATTAATCCACACTGTTTCCTTCACCTCTCTGTCATTGTCGACGTGACAGATCTATATACCTACTAACAGATATATACTCTAGAGTATATTAATTTTCTAGCGTCTTGATTATTTACACCATACAATTTTTGTTTCAAAATGATTTTTTCTTCTCATAATTTAACGAAATGAAGAAAAATGGCGGCTGGGACAGATCTAGGAGCTAGTCATTTCGAGTCGTTTTTTTAACTCACAAAGCGCTAATGTACGACTACCAGAATTATCAGAATTATCAATTTTGACGTTTCAACTTTTTTTTTATCAGAGGCTTGTAATTTCTTTGTCTTTTAAGCTATAGATCTGAATTTTTGTACAAAGGAAACACTTTATAACAGAAATCAGAGTACCAAATTTGGTTACCATATCTTTTTAATTTTTGGAGATATGAACTTTTTCGAAATAAAACCCAAAATATTCCTAGAAATATATAAACTCTACAAAGAGAAAGGTTAGCGGCAAGGCCGCAAGAAGACAACCGCATACACGTGTTTCAAGCTTATTAGATATCATCAGTACGGTATAGCCAGGTGATGATGGGAACACTCTGGATGAAGAAACAAAAATACACGGAGTCACAACAGGCAACCAGTGCACATTTGCAGCATCATTCGGAAGACCCTCAATTCGAGGGCAACAACCAAAGAACGTAAAACAAATACAGTTTGTGAAAAGAAAATGTTGCAAGAAGAGTGTTCTGAGAACAGTTAAGTTTCAGATTCAACCGTCATTGCCCTTCATTTTACTAAAACATTTACAGAAAATTCATTTCAAATAGACCCTTTCTCTGATGCTTTGGCTGTCGGTTTAGTTAAGTTGATGCTTTCGTTGTAGGTTTGGTGAAGTTTATGGTTTAACGGTCCATAGTTTTTAGCTAATTTTCGTAGAACAAATTCGTTAATGCATTTTTGCATTTTTTATCGAAATATTTGTAAGAAAAAAAATCTGGACCCAGTAAGTGCGTTTTGGTAGCGAATTTTCATGAAATCCTTCATATTTCAACAACTCAATTTGCTATTAACCTAAGTTTTGTTGGTTAGTTTGTACATTTTCAAACAATATGTAATTTTGATTAAATATGGTAGATTGTTTCTACTACATAGGCTATACCGGTAATCAGATTGATGCCTGCTCGCAATATACTATTAAAAACATTTTTATGAAAATTCACTTCCATAACGCACTTGCTGCGTCCAGACTTCTCATAGTCAGAGCTCATTCTGGCTATCTTCCACCAGCTGCTGAAACACTTTATAATGTCGCCCATCTTTTCTGAGAGTTTTCAAGAATATCAACATAAAAGTTAACGGAGCCATTGGAGAAAACAAGTACCAATCCGACAAACCTTATATTATGACTGGTTGAAGAAGCCTCCTGTTGAATTTATAGTATATAGGTATGAGCCATCTACTCACAAACACTATTTCATTACGTCGACGCAGCCATTGGAGGATACAAAATCCAGTCAGACGATCCTCTTATTTATTGGTTACAGAAGCCTCCATTTAAATTTATATTATCTGTCACCCATCCAATGACAAGCATTATTTTATTATGTAGGACGTCTTACTATCCATGAACATAAGTAAAGAAAAATGGGGACCCAGCAAGTGCCTTATAGTAAGTAGTGAATTTTTGAATTGTACACTATTAGTAAGATATACCATTAAAACTTATTCTTTAAATTTAAATGGACCTTGTAGATCAGTTTTAGAGTCCCAGTTAGCGATTATTTGAAAAAAAAGTATGTTTTATATGCAGCTAAAAAATTATAATTTGGTCTTAGATATCTATAATATGTAAGTACTGCAAGTGCCTTTAAAATAATTTTGTTACAAATTTCATTAAAGTTACAAAAGTTTTTCAGAAAAAAATTAATTAATTACAAATCGAATGCACCTGTCAAATTATAAATATGGCAAGTATTTTTCTTATTAATTGCTTGGATGGTTTTGTGTTAGTCAACCCATCCAGTTTTTGCAAACAATAAACAACAAAAAAGGTTTTTATCCGTAGTTATCCACGAAGCTTTTATGTTATTTTTCTTTAAGTTATTACCCACGTGCGTTTACATAGGTGTTACTATGGTTCAAGATTGAAGATTCTGGCTTAATGGGAAATTTATTGAGCTATCGGATTTGAAATATTTTTACGATTTTTTTTTGTGGTTCGGACTGGTAACCCAGTTCATATAGCCACGGTCCTTTTGTAACATAATATTCTAAAACAACTCGGGCACAGTAGTACAATAATAATCAATTTACACTGCTGCACATATAAGTGAGCGCCGGGTCACTCGGGGGTCACAGTCTCGGGAAGAGAGGGTGAGCAGAACGATTTATGGGACCAGAACCGGTTCTAGGCGTGACAAAGAGCACGGCCAGGGGAGCCATTAAGTCCTGGGTCGGAAACGATCACCAGGTGTACTGGGCAGACTGTCCAGTGCTCAGACATGGGAAGTCAGTAATTGACGAACCCAGTTCAAAGAGAGCTGTGGAGCTGCTAAATCTTATCAAAGGACAGCTCCGAAACATAACAGGTCTCTTGACGGGACACATGGCCGTCAAGAAACACCTGCATAAAATGGGGCGGTTCGAGGGGGACTTCGCATGCAGACACTCTGCGGCGAGAGGGAGGAATCAGCCCAGCACATCTTGTGCGAGTGTAAAGCTCTGGACCGCAAAAGACAACTGATATACGGTCAGTCTAGACCGGAGACAGAGCAATATAAAACTTCACCCTACCAATCGCTGTGCAGACTAGTTCAAGACACAGTGATTTTGGAATCGGTGGAGTAGAAAAGACTAGAGGGCATGCACAATAAGCCAAAAACTGCAGTGCTATCGGAGCTGCAAAGACGCGGATGAGTCCTGAGGGAGGAAAAAACATTACGACATTAAAGCCTGAACCCGATGAGCCACCCAAAAACCTGGCTGTACTTCCTTTTTACTATTTTCTTACAAAAGGGTTAGAAAAAAATATTCAAAGATAATGAGTTCAGAGTCGTTCATAAAGCTGACAATTAAAAGGGCCTTTTCGGTGGACCAAAGGACCATAACTCTAGGTACAAATTTGGCATTAATCCAATATATTATAATAATCTATTTCTATCTCTATAATTATATTTCCAGTAAATCTAGCGTTGCTCAAGATATGATTGACTCTGGACACAAGGTGGGCAATAGGAATCTTAAGTTATTGAAAGTAACTACGGATTGTCGCAAGTTAGTTTATGTGTGTGTTTTGTTTCTTTTAACGTAGGCTTATTTCCGCGACTATGGCCAATCACCGATGCCAGGGAGCAGTTTCACCACACTATCCTGAAAATTTTTCAGAACCCCGCCCTTTCTGTAAGGAGGGTAGGGATCTTTAACATGCCCAACATTGCATGGACACGGAACCGACGGCTTAACGCCCCCTCCGAAGGGCAGAACGTGCTCAAATACAATTCCAGAACCTCGGTTGATGTTAATGTTACAGTTTGCACTGAAAAAGTGAAAGGAGAACCCTGGGATCGAACCCAGTACCCTTCGGTTCAGAGGCACACGTTCTTGCCCCTGAACCACCGAGGCTCTAAGTTAGATGCTTTGGAACGTTTAGAACTCCGCAAAGTTAATCCACAAATTTTAATGAATTCGGACATGGGTCCAGTCAACTCAAGTCAAGACTTTTTGAAATACCTGGTAGGAAATAATGCATGGTTGCTTTCAGCATCGATACAACAACCGGTTTGGGGTATCAACTGACACAACCACAGCATAGAAACAGTTTTCTTTATGCTGTGACACAGCAACAGTTATGTCACCCGGTATTACGTCATTTGGTATTACGTCATCCGGTACTGCATCATCCAGTATTACATAATGAGGTATGGCATCATCCGGTATTGCATGATCCAGTATTGCATCACCGGTATTACATCATTTGTAGTATAGATAGTTTATGTACCTAGGTAAGATGCTTACTGGCAATTAGGCCAATGCTGACCCCTTTTGCTCATCTAAACTAACCTACCCTCCACCTTAAGCTCGATCTTAATGACAGAAGTGATTTGAAAAATTATCCACTGCCGACAAGTCTCGAACCGTCGTCCCCCGAGTCCGAATTGGGAAGTTTCAATTGACTTTCCAACACGGCCACGGCGGCGCTTTATGTACCTAAGTGTATAAATATGATAACTTTTTCTCATACAGTTAGTTTGGCGACAGCTACTGATGATGACAACTTCGTTGTCGAAATACGTATCTAGCACATAACACTCTGTTATTATTTTGTGACTTCTGGGGTGATTCTGCTTTTTGTTTAACGCACTGATGAGATCTACTGAGAGCGAAACCGGTATGTGTTTTTAATTATGGTCAAATGTATCTAGCTTTATATTTGTCGCGAAAGGCTAACCACATCTAAACAGATAAGTTATAATATAGATTTGGAAAATACAGACATATGGGTGACGGAAATTAGAATGTGTCTATAACTTAGATTCTTGAGTCAGAAAATAAGCTAAAAGTTTTTTGTTTGGTAGCCACAAAGATTCTACGACAATTTTTTGTTTATTTAACTGACGATTTTTCTGATGAACGTACTTATTAAAACTAGTTACAGAAGAAATACTTGTGCCAAGTTTAATCTATATCGATCAATTATTGTTTGTGTTATCGCACCAACATTTATATATCGCATGTTTTGAAAGCCTAGGAGACGTGATCTCTCTTATTTGCTAACAGCTGCTACAAAAAATTCGTTATTAACAAACAATCAATTTAATCACGACATCACGACTTACACTCTCTTGAAGTGGCCATAATTTAAGGCCTCCAAAACAAACAGCTAATCAAGGCTTAATACAACCAATCACAGCTTCCATATATTTGGTTGTCATGGAAAAAACCCAAATACAATCTGTGAATGGTCGTCTGAAGCCTTGAGCTTTGTTAAACTGGGCATAGGTGTTTTCATTTTAGTCAATGATGAGGAAGATCAGATAAATATAGTTCATAGTTACACTAAGCGAGTGGTGAGACACGAAGCAACGTGCCGCCACCTAGTTGTGGAAACAATTAGTATGTTGTCACGGCAGCTCCAAATAACACAAAGTGTTAAAAAATAAAGACTGTATACAACCAACTAAGAATTTAGTAAATTGTGAGCCCTGGCCCATTTCTACCCAAATATAGGGAAAAAGTATATAGATAGCTAGATGCATTCTCACCACAATTAGAACCGTAGACCGGTTTCGCTCTAATTAGAGCTCGTCAGTACGGCATACTAATTGTAGCGAAAATACACCTATAAAGTAAAACGGCTATAGTAGCCAGCCTTCGAACACTAAGTGAGTGATAAGACACGAAGTCGGTTGCGGAACCAAGTAGTATGTTGTCACGGCAGCTCCAAATTACACAGAATGTCATTTTGACGTTTAGAATCGGGACTGTGACGCTTTAAGAAGAAAAATTATATATTTTTTAAATGCTTATAACTTTTTTTCTTCTAACGTAGAAATCCTTTCCAGGAAAAACTAGTTTGATTTTCTTGGCTAACGAACTTATCCAAGCCGCTTGTGATGGAAAGGTACTCACCAAATTTTATCAAAATCGGCCCATTATTCTTTGAGTTATCGGTGTGACACACACGCATATATATGTACGTATATATATATATATATATATATATATATATATATATATATATATATATATATATATATATATATATATATATATATATATATATATTAACATGTAAAGCCTGAAACTGACCTCGGATTAGAGTACCACATGTCCTAGTTTGCGCTCATTTGAAGACATTTTTTTAAATTCAGAAGTAGCGATCCCTTCATTAGTGATTTTTTTTTTAGAAAATTTACCAACCAACACAAGGATTAGGATCAAAGGTAGGTAACGATTTAAAGTGGGAAAATTGTATTTAAAAATCAAATGTTAAAATTACAATTGGCTCATATACAACCTGACCCAGTTTAAAACGTAACATATTAAACAAACTTCAAAATATTGGTTTCTAAAAGTTTATTTTAGAAGAAAAGACATACATACCTAAATACTATCTATATAACAGAATTCTAATTTCTAAAGACATACATACTTAAATACTATCTACATAATAGAGTTCTTATTTCTTCACATAGGGTATGCTCTTCGGTAACTTAAAAAGTAATAGAAATAACATAAGGTGTATTTCAGAGATATTATGTTAATATTGACACAAACTTATAAAGAAATGAATATATATAGTGTGTTCCCGGATCGACGCATTAATATGTGAAGAAGACTGTAATTTTAAAATAGTTTGTTATAATTTCAATATCCAAAAATCAAGTACCTATGTTTTGAAAAATTTGAAAAAAATAATTTTCGTGCCTTTTCTCTAGGAGATGCGAATAAAATTCCGGGACGCAGCAAATGCGTTATAGTAGTGAATTTTCATAGAATTGTACAACATTATTATACGGCATATTACTAAAATTAAAATTTTAAGCTTACCCAGACCTTGAGGATCGATTTTAGTGGTCCCAGTACGCGTTACCATCGATATATCTCTATTATCAACAAGATCTTGTGTTCTAACTCGTTTTAAGAAAAATGCAATTTGGAAAATTTTCCAAAACTAATATCGCCACCCTCTAACCCTTAACGTTTCCAAGCACTTTTGCTGTTCAACACCCAAACGAGAAACCCTTAGTAGATCATCACGCAGTACTGAAAGCACATTATACAGAAAACGTAAAGCTGCTCGGTCACCTACTCTCACACGAGACAAACCAAATTCACAAACAGTTTTACCCAACCTATACTAAGATGAGCTAATAGAGTACAAAGAAAAATTATTTGAACAAGTTAGTGAAATAATGTTGCGAACCTTGAAGGAAATTGCTTGCGAAAATAAATATAGTATAAACAAAAACAGCTTTAGAGAGCCCATGCAAAGGCTTTTTATAAATTTAAAATCTAATGTCAGTGGCGACTAATAGTTATTCGTTAAACACAATTCATATTTTACAGTGGAATTGAAGATCATTACTTAGGAATCAAGCTAATTTACCCAAATATTTGAGTTCTCCTAGTGTTTTTCCTCGTGTATACCCCTTCTAACTGTGGCCCTTTAGTGTGTCTCGTAGCCTTGATAGGCCCCAAGGCAAGAAAGGTGTTCCAGTATACATCCTTATAGAGTATAAGGGCGGGTTAATTAAGTCCGCGACTTTTTTAATTTCCCGCCTCTTCACAGGAAGGGCAACCCTGCTCCTGTCAACAAACATCTGACAGTTGACTCTCATCAAATTTTAAACAAGCTACTTCATTCAGTTTGTGTTATATAGCCATTGAAAGCAGACCACCTCTTGAGTTATAACGAAAATGGAAAAAAGTGAATTTCATGTCCTCATCGAACATTATTTTTTGCGAAAAAAAACACCACTCGAACCAAGACTACGCTTGATAAATAATATGGAGACTCTGCACCATTAATTTTCATGGTAAAGAAGTGGTTTACTGAACTTCGTTGCGGCCGTACAAGCATAAATGACGACGAACGTTCTGGACTCCCAGTTGAGGTCGTTACACCCGAAATAATTGAAAAAATTCACGATATGGTGTTGACCGATTGGAAATTGAAAGTGCGGGTGATTGTGGAAGCAATTGGCAGATCACATGGCTCAGTGGTTTCGATTTTGCATGATAACTTGGGTATGAGAAAGCTATCCGCAAGATGGGTGCCGCGTTCGCTCAAATTCGACCACAAACGCAATCGTGTGACAACTTAGAAGGAGTGTTTGGCGTTGTTCAACCACAACAGAGAAGATTTTTTGTGCCGTTTCCTAACCGTGGAAGAAACACGGATTCACCACAACACACCAGATACCACGCAGCAGTCAAAACAGGTAGTTTCTCCGTGCGAATTGCCGCCGAAGAAGGCCAAGGTGGGTTTGTCAGCGAATAAAGTCATGGCGACCGCTTTTTGGGATGCACGCGGTATAATCCACATTTATTACATTCAAAATGGAAGAACAATCAGTGGAGAATATTATACCAACTTATTGGACTGATTCAATGACGATTTGAAGAATAAAGGACCGTATTTGGTCAAGAAAAAGTTCTTTTCCACCAAGACAATGTAAGGGTGCACACATAGTCTCCATGGCTAAATTGCATAAATTGGGGTACGAATTGCTCCCTTATCCGCCCTATTCTCCAGATTTAGCCCCGAGTGACTATTTCTTGTTTCCAAACTTAAAGAAATCGCTCGACGGAAAGATATGTGACTCCAATGATGAAATCATCTCACAAACAAATACCTATTTTGAGGACCTCGACAAATCTTATTTTTTGAAAGGGGAAAAAAATTTAAGCAACGTTGGACGAAGTGTATAGGGCTCAAAGGAGACTATGTTGAGAAATAAAATTATTCTTTGTCAAAAAACCTGTGTTACATTGAAAAGTCACGGACTTATCGACCCGCCTCGTAAGTTAAAAAACAATACAAGACATAAATAAAAAGAAACCATAAAGACAAGACAAAACTAAGCTGAAAAAACATATTTATGTACATACATAAGCTTAGTTTTGTCTTGTCTTTATGGTTTATTTTTATTTATGTCTTGTATTGTTTTATCCGACTAGGCGTAGATATATTCTTTACAATGCTTACTTAGTTACATAATATTAACTTAAAATAGCGTTTTTTTAACATATATACGTACTCATAAACATGGTAAATATAAACTTACATACATATATAAGTTTATATTTACCATGTTTATGAGTACGTATATATGTTAAAAAAACGCTATTTTAAGTTAATATTATGTAACTAAGTAAGCATTGTAAAGAATATATCTACGCCTAGTCGGATAAAACCAAATAATCCGTAAATAATAAAACGGTCGGTCGGTGTTCTCAATATGATTTATATATATATATATATATATATATATATATATATATATATATATATATATATATATATATATATATATATATATATATATATATATATATATATGTCTGTGGTCAATAGACCTTAGCATCTGAGGTCATCGATAATTGCTCATACATACATACATACATCAAAGTATGTTATTTTCTATTCAAGCAGGGCTTATTACCAGAAAGTGTTGTCACCTATACATGCGTCGATATGGGGACGTACTATATATATATATATATATATATATATATATATATATATATATATATATATATATATATATATATATATATATATATATATATATATATATATATATATATATTTGATAAAAAAATTGTGGGAAAGCCGTCAGTTGCAAAATAAAACTCTTTATTAAAAGCCGAGCTTCAAATTTACTTAAAGGTTTTTTTCATGTTTGTCATTGCATAATTAGTCATAGTAAAACTCACGTTATATCCTTGAGAATGGAATAAACTTTTCCGAAAGCTCGGCTTGTAATAAAGAGTTTTATTTTGCAAGAAATGTTAGTGTCAATAGGATTTTGTTATGTTTCAGTTTAATATTTTAACCAAATCCCATCAACTACAGCCACAAGTTTGTAGCTTATATATAAGATGCACTGTATAATTTTAATGCATATAAATAAATAAAATGACGGCTTTCCCACATTTTTTTGAGCAAATAACACTATTATCGTTACACAAACTTAATACTATATATATATATATATATATATATATATATATATATATATATATATATATATATATATATATATATATATATATATATATATATATATATATATATATATATATATATCCCAGACCATATAATTATGATTTAATATATAATAACCGACTGACGCCTTCTTGTACATACTTCACCAGATCTATTAGTGAAGTGAAATTAGTTAATGGCTTACATGTTAAATCCAGTTGGTTGAAGAAATCTGAAAAATATAAAAAAAACTTTTTTTAAAACTACTCTAACAAAAATAAAGATATGAAAAATTTCGGGACGCAGCAAGTGCGTTATAGTAGCGAATTTTCATAAGAATTGTACATTCTATTTATACGGGATATTAATAAAGTTAATACTTTAAATTTACACAGCCCTTGAAGAGGGATTTTAGAGGTCCTAGTACGCGCACATTTGGAAAATTCTTTAAAAATTGTTACCATCGATATCTCTCTATTATCAAAAAATTTGGTGTTCTAACTCCTTTTGAGAAAAATGCCTATGAAGCTAAAGAATTAAATTTTCCTATATCTGCAGATAGTGTAAGTCTCCTTAAAAAACTTGTATTACAAATTTCATTAAGTTGTACAAAAGATTTCCAGAAGGAAACTTAATAAATATTTAAACAAGTAAAATATCTGCAAAATTATGAACGTAGTAGTTATTTTCCTTATTAATCGCTTGAACGATTTCGTTTTAGTCAACCTAAGCAAACCAATAATAACAAAATGTCTGCTGAAAATTATAATTTCATACTCAAAGGTGACAAGGTTATTCGGGAGTTTTAAATGAAAATTAAATCTTGTTCAAAACGTATGAAATCTGTGCACTATTCAAGTGTCAAAATAAAATAAAAATAAGTAATCTGAAGAATGAAGAGCAAATCCTTGACGGCTTGTCACAAGATGAAATTTCGGATCGCAGCAATTGCATTATGGTAAAGAATTTTCTTTAAATGTTTCAAATTTGTAACACTCAATTTTCTATAAACCTAGAAAGCTGAGTTTTCGTAGAGTAAGGTATTTACGAGGGCAACATACCAACTAAATTTAAACAAAATCACTTAGTTATTTTTTTGAGAATTTTTGTTTTCGGATTTTTTTTTATTCAGAAAAACTGGCCTGATAGGGCTGGCGTACCCTGCATGCTTCTATGGAGATGAAATATAACAATCAGGCTAAGGTATCCATGTAAACAAGCTGTGGTCGTGATACACATTATTGTTCAAAAAATTTAAAAATTTTCCGAAAATAAATATAATTGTCCCAAAACAACTGATCCGATTTTCTAGACAACGAACAAATTCAAGCGATTTACACAAAAACTACACTAGCCAAGATATAATTGATCACAAAAAGCTTTTGACAATAATTTTTAAAAAATTTACACACAAAAAAAACCTTTTAAGAAAATTAACCATTTTCTTACGAAAATCGGCTTGAATGTTCACAAAATTTATATAAAATTCTTTTTACGAAAATTAGCTAGGTAAAAATATTTTACACAATTTGCTAAACAAATTACTTTTCAAGAAAATTCGAAACCAGATTTTCCATGTGAATTTGCTGTTTTTTTACAATCTATTATATATTATATATGATACAGTACTTGATAATCACTAACATTTCACAATAATTCGATAAAAAATGATTTCTGCGAAAACTGACATATATTTTACACGAAAATTTGCTGATAAAATACATAAAACTTTAATTACATAATCTGTAATTAAATTTGCAATAACATACGGGCTGCCCGATTTGAAAAACGAACTTATCCAAGCTGTTAAGGCAACTCTTGCCGAGTTTCATCAAAATCGGTTAAGAGCTTTTTGAGTTATCGTGTGTGTGTGTGTGTGTATATATATATATATATATATATATATATATATATATATATATATATATATATATATATATATATATATATATATATATATTTGTGTGTGTGGGTGTGTGTGTGTGTATGTATGCATAACTCAAAAAATAATTAACAGATTTGGATCAAACTCTGCAAGTGCCAGTCATTCATGATTTTTTTTTCCGTAAATAAAAATTTTCACCTGGGGAAACTCATCATCTGGTTTCCTACTTGCGATGTGATGTCAAAAGAAACAAGAAAAAATGTCTTATGTGCATTCACAATTCAGATTTGTTTCAACATTTAAATGTTCCGTCTGTTGAGAATCACCCAAATGCCATAATTATGAACCTTGTAAGTTACCAGATTCAGTACAATTTGTGACAGTAGTATTATCAACTAATAAATAAAAGTTCGAGAGATAAAAAGCGACTTACCTGCATGGTTGCAATTGGCCACTAAAGAATCAGCCAAATTCCATAGATCCTGATAGGCTTCCAGATATGCGAGGTTCTGGTTCTGCTCGGTTATTGCGTTATAGGCACTTAAGGGCATAGGGACATTAGGATCAGGAACATGTGCGGAGTTAGATCTGACACGAGTCTCAAGATCAGTGCTGTTGCCAGACAGCTAAAACAAATCACAAGGTTAGTGATTCTAACAATACAAAAGTTTATATTTCAGTCAAGCAACAGAGGCTATAAAGTAACTACAGAAGAAATTAAGTGTAGTCGATTGCAAGGTAACTATGCATTAAAAAGTTTGTTCAGCACCAGCAACGTTAATTTGTAGGGGGGTTAAAGGGCTGCAGCTCCCCCTCAAACTACTATAGATGACAGAGCAAGAACAAGAGACTACAATATCATTTAAACAATATAATTTTATGGTTTATACAAGTAAACATAGCTTTGTTATCTAATGTTTTTGCGCATCCATACACCGTAAATTATTAAACATGTCTCTGCAGAATCTGGTTTTGTGATATATAGAAAAAGCTCGAGGAAACGAACCCTTAGCATCCACCCCCCCTCTCCCCCCCCCCCATCCAACAAATTATGGATCCTCCACTGAACCTACTTTTTTCATTAAGATAAAAATCAACGTCCAGACCAATAATCTTTTTGATTGCTATAAGATGAGCACAATATTCTTCGATAAGACGCAAATTGGTAAAATTATTAGAACATTCACCTTTGCCTCATAGTGAGTGCCAATTTCTACTACAATATCATTTAAACAATATAATTTTATGGTTTATACAAGTAAACATAGCTTTGTTATCTAATGTTTTTGTGCATCCATACACCGTAAATTATTAAACATGTCTCTGCAGAATCTGGTTTTGTGATATATAGAAAAAGCTCGAGGAAACGAACCCTTAGCAGCCACCCCCCCCCCTCTCCCCCCCCCCCATCCAACAAATTCTGGATCCTCCACTGAACCTACTTTTTTCATTAAGATAAAAATCAACGTCCAGACCAATAATCTTTTTGATTGCTATAAGATGAGCACAATATTCTTCGATAAGACGCAAATTGGTAAAATTATTAGAACATTCACCTTTGCCTCATAGTGAGTGCCAATTTCTACTACAATATCATTTAAACAATATAATTTTATGGTTTATACAAGTAAACATAGCTTTGTTATCTAATGTTTTTGTGCATCCATACACCGTAAATTATTAAACATGTCTCTGCAGAATCTGGTTTTGTGATATATAGAAAAAGCTCGAGGAAACGAACCTTTAGCAGCCACCCCCTCCCCCCCCCCAATCCAACAAATTCTGGATCCTCCACTGAACCTACTTTTTTCATTAAGATAAAAATCAACGTCCAGACCAATAATCTTTTTGATTGCTATAAGATGAGCACAATATTCTTCGATAAGACGCAAATTGGTAAAATTATTAGAACATTCACCTTTGCCTCATAGTGAGTGCCAATTTCAACATCATTTACCTAAAAGTAACGTTCTCTGCAAAACGTGGAAACAAAATAATATGTTCTCAAAATTTGATCACACTCTAGAAATATGCGTGTGTGTGTTCAGAGAAAGGGATGGCATTGGAAGGTTATCCATCAGCCACATATTTTATAATTGTTAGTTGTTTTACTTGGTTCGGACTTGCAGCAGGAAAAAAAGAGAAAAAAAATACACAAAAATAAAAAAGACACATATTTTGTATCTGATAGTGTATGGAGTGAAAAACTGGAGTGTGGCTAAGCAGGACACGAAGATAAGGTAAGCTTATTAAGTGTGAACATGAAGAAAAATGAAAAGGACATGGTACACTAATAGAAAGGTGATTAAAAGTATGCTAGAAGAGGGGGGGGGGGGGAGAGGGGGACGAAAGATGCATGCTGAAAGAAATTGAGAGGAGAAATGCAAAATCTATTGGAGATATTTTGAGACATAACGTTCTGACAATATTTGCTTGAAGGAAACATACTTGGAAAAAAGAAAGAAGTAGACCAACGGTAAAACTTCTGTCAAACCTAGTTAGTACAAACGATCGAGCGTGGAAGCTACTATGAAATTAATAAAGTTATCGGAGACAGAGAATCATGGTTGCGGCGACAGGACGACATCTCATTTAGACTGTGATGATTATTTTCTTTAATAATTAACACAAAGGTGTTTGGTACTTACCCTAACAGGATTTTGAGTAATGAGCTTTTGATGCTTCTCTATTTCACTTATTTTCATCTGGTAAAGTTTGTAATAGAGAAGAGCTTCGCACCGATAACTATAACAGAAATATAACAATATTAGCTTACTAAAATTGAAAAACTGTTATTAATATAATTAAAGCCACATTAAAAAATATGATTTTTACTCAAAAACAAAAATTAGAAAACAATAAACATAGATGTCCCACATGAAATGAAACTTCCCCTACATTCCCTATTTTAGAAACTGCAACCTAAAGGAGTTGAGAAGTTTTTGTCTGATATAATTTTTTACATACGTTTGAATGCTAAAATCATAATTCTAATCTGTTATATACATGTGTTCTCAAACATTGTGGTTTTAAATAGAATGTATATTTTCACATACATGAAATCTTATAAATATATTTATTTATTTACTACAGACGTGGAGACTGATTTACTATTATATATAGTTTATAAAGTATTTATATATATATATATATATATATATATATATATATATATATATATATATATATATATATATATAAAGTATTTGGATCTATTGCAGCAGAATGTGGAGCATATATTAGAAAATTTACCACTCAATACAGTGACGCATATGTGGTTCCAGCAAGATGAAGCTGGACCACATAATGGGAATGTCACGACTAATTACGTAGATGATAGTTACCGGAATTGAATTGGCAATCGGGGACCTATAAGGTGGCCTGCTCGTTCTCCAGATCTGTCGCCCCTAGATTACTTCATATGGGGATATGTAAAAAATAAGGTGTACTATAGCACATACAATATGGTAGATGAACTCAGGGTGGCGGTGCAACGTGCAATTTCATAAATATAGCCACAGGTAATCAAGGATGCTTCCTTGGGCTTGAAAATCTTTTTTATGCTCTCTTCGAATACATTAAAAACCAATATGGCGCCCATAAGAGATTAAAAAAAAAGGTTGATTATCGCCCTGCTAAATCTAGTAGGCCTAGAGAAGTTCTACTGGCACTGGTTCATGCACGATGTAGCATAGGAGAGCATAACAAGTTTCAGACAGCTATCTTGACAATTAAAGAAGATATTGAAGAAAAATTAGAAAGGCAAGTTTTATATTTTTCCTAATATCTAGCGACCAATAATTTTTTTGTTGAAATCTGAAAGTGGTTGTTATGTACTGTCCTCTCCTCAAAACTGAGCAACTTTTGTCCAATTTAACCAACTTCGTATCTCTTACCATTTCCGAGATCCCCATGGAGTACACTTGGAACGGGACACCCTATATATATATATATATATATATATATATATATATATATATATATATATATATATATATATATATATATATATATATATATATATATATACACAGGGTGTTCGCAACGCAATGGCCATAGAATGTGTGCGTGTAGAGGACATCAAAACAT
Organism: Tillus elongatus; assembly: GCA_964006375.1. Lineage (NCBI taxonomy): Eukaryota > Metazoa > Arthropoda > Insecta > Coleoptera > Cleridae > Tillus > Tillus elongatus. Next base: position 37,162,132 of record OZ023268.1, read on the forward strand.
GCCGATGTTTTACATAAAATTTTTCTCTGACGCCGATGGTTGGTGGCATATGACCTCGGAAGATTCTTTAATAATTACAAGAAACAGCTGTATTGTAGCAGTGCCCAAACATAGAACACCCAAGTTTGGTAGATTGTGTTCTTTTATCAACGTCGTTATTGGACAAAAATTTGAAGTAGATATAGTTTCAAAAAAGTGTGAATTAGGGGTGGGTCACCCTTTCAATGATTTGATTTTTTTAAATCCTAACCTAACTAATAGTTAAAGTATATTAGTTTTATAGAAAATTAAATTTTCTATCTTTTTCTCCTCTTGTCACTTTTTCGACAAACCACCCGTTTATTCAGAAAATTGAGATTTTTAGAGTTGAGATCAAAACAAAATTATGTCCCTTGAAGATTTTATTAAACATTAAAGTCTCATAGGGGGCGCACTAGGCGCTCTACAAGTCATTTTTTGCTAAGTTACAGTTGTTGTCAAATCGGACATTACTAAAATTGATTATCAGCAGTGCCCAAACATAGAACAACCAAATTTGGTAGACGGTTTTCTTTCATCAACATCCTTATTGGACAAAAATATAAAGTGGATATAAACTCAAAATGGGGTGAATTAGGAGGGGTCACCCTTTTAATGGTTTTTTAACACCCTAACCAAATTAAAAGTTAAGGTACATCTGTTTTATAGCAAATTAAATTTTGTACCTTTTTCTCCTCTTGTCAATTTTTCAACAAACCACCCGTTTTTGAGAAAAGTGGGCTGTTTAGAGTTGAGCTCAAAACAAAATTATGTCCCTTGAAGACTTTATTAAAGACTAAAACATCCAAAATTTAACAAACGCTATTAAAAACTAATAAATAAATAAAAAAACTAAAAATCACTAAAGATATTGTTCAAAATTACTTCCGTTTTCTCTCACACAGAACTGCCCCCTTCGTTGTAAATTAAAGTCGACCCTGTTAAGTAAATGGATGTCACTTTTAATAGTGGTCACTTTATTATTGACGCGACTCCACAAATCTTCTCAAGTTTGAACTGGTGTCAAATCCACAGATTATTTTAAAGCCCCACAGAGAAAAAATCACATTTATTCAAGTCTGGTGATCGTGCACGTCAATGTTGAGGGCAGTTAATTCCGCGACCTACCCATCGATTTGGAAAATGTTGGTTTAAAAATCCACGAACATTTGTAGTGAAATGTGGTGGCGCCCTATCATGCATAAACCACATCTCGCTGCGCATTTGCAAGGGTAACTCCTCCAGTAACTCAGGAAGAACATTTTGTAAGAAAAGCAAATATGTTGCGCTGTTTAAGCGGTTTGGTAAAATAACCGGCCCAACCAAATGTCCTCCAACAATACCTGCTCATACATTTATTTTGAATTCTTCTTGGAAATGGTGGGTAACTGTAGCATGTGGATTTAGATCCGAATATTCGTGGCAGTTGTGCACATTCGCAATCGATCTCCTTATAATGCAAGTTTCATCCGTAAAAAGAATGGTCTTGGGAAAATCAATGTTCTGATGTAAGATGAAATTACAAAAAAACAGTCTTGCATCTATATCCTGCGGTAGCAGTTCTTGCACATACTGAAGGTGATAGGGATGCAGCAGATTGCGTCGGATAATTCTATGGACTGTCGGCTGTGTTATATGAAACTACCTGGATTGTAGTCTGGTGCTGGTTTGAGGCTCACTTTCAATACTGTCTAGAAGACGCTCCTCAGTTCGTTAGTTCACTGCATGAACGCGTCTTCCAGCATTTTTTATGAAAAATGAACAAATTTCCCAAGCTCTAGGTAAAACATTGGCAAACGTTTGACGATGTGGTATATAACGATTAGAAAATCTTCTTCGATATACCTCTACACTTCTGCGGTAATTACCCTCGCAAAACCCTAATACCATAAGCATGTCAACTAGTTCATTAACCAAGAATTTTCCAACCATTTTGAGCAACAAATAATTATCACAAAAGAAAACAAGGAAGACAAGACAATAATTATTTGTAAAACTTAATAAATTTAAGTAATGTCGGATTTGACAACAAGTATAACCTAGCAACATATGACTTGCAGAGCGCCCAAGGCACCCCCTATGAGACTCTAATGTTTAATAAAATCTTCAAGGGACATAATTTTGTCTAAAATAAAAACAATTCAACTACGACATTTCAATTTATTACACTCACCTCAAAACAGCTAACTTGTAATGATCTGGAGACTGGTTTGCTCTGTTCTTAAGCTGAGATGATATAAACCTGTAAGGAAGAAAGACAAAACTGTAATGTTAAAAAAGTTACAACATTTATAAATACAAAAAACAGACAACTAGTCCAGTCCACATGAGATATTATAGCAGGACAAAAGGCTTTAAACTTTAGTAAGTTGAACGTCTTGATTTATTTGGCGAGAAATATTTCCTTAGGGATAACCTAGTTTGACACAATTTACATAATATTTGGTTTCTCTAATATCATGAAAATATATTATAGCTTGCTATAACTTAGAAAGTTCAAATAACAAAAACTCTGAATTAAATAAGATCTTTAGAAATAGTTTATGCATGTCAGAATAAGCAAAAATGTAATAGGAACATACTCTAGTTCAAGCAAAGATTAGTTTTTTCTTAATTGTTATAACTAGGATGGAATTAAACATTCAAAGAGACAAACTAAAAATAATGTTTTCTAAAGATTTTCTTTCAAGAGGGAAATGCCAAAGATCATTGTAATATCACATGCTGTATGAGAAATGTATCTAGAATTCCTAATAAGCCAAACTATAGGTTTTACTAGCATCAGGTTTGCTTCTGATATTTACTGTTAAAAATAAATTAATGAAAGTTATAAATAAACATTTAATTACCTGATGAGACTAAGGGTATTTTTATACATTGTAAAGGCTGCTTCTTTGGTAGCGCTTTCATGTTCCATTGCATTTCCAGTCAACAAAAAATATAAAACGGCTTTAAGGTATAAGCCCCACTGTGTAATGGTGTCATTTTCTCTATCTGCCATATACTTTAATCTCTTAGCATTATCGATATATTGATTTTGACACCTGAAAGAAAATGTTATATAATAATTTTCACAAGCGCACAATATTTCAACAACACACACACACACACACACACACACATACACATACGCGCGAATACGCACACACCGTATCTCTTGGACGGTGTAGTCGTTTCGAGAGAACTGGTGGTTATTTTAAGCAATATTTAATAAACAAGGTGTGTAAAAATTTACGACAGTTTTCCTAGTGTTCGTAAAGTCGGTAAGCTTTCGTATGTGCTGATTTTTGCATGTGGAAAATAACTTTTAATTGGTGTTTTCAGTAGTTTTATAAGTATACAATATCCGTGAATATATTTAACTGCAGTGATAAGAAGATACACCAATTTAATTTGTTATCACCTGGTATCTGTTGAGTTTCCAGTGCCAGGTGTAAGGTCTGTGAACTGAGCTGCTATTATGCAGTAACAATGATGAACTCTACTAACACGACTACGGCCTCCGATCACGGGGGCGATTCTGCCGAATCACAATTTGTTACACCCAGTGGCGGTGTAGCATAGGTTGGCACCCGGAGAGGTTTTCTATTGAGCACCCCCAAAATAAAATCACAAATCAAATACTAAACGTGCTTACATGACTTTATTTTTTATATTTCAACGACACACCACGAGGGCTTGCAGCCTAAATACTATCGTACTGTGGGTGACGACAAGGAGGAAAGAAGCAACTTGTTAATTCTGGACTTGAAGGGTGGAGGTTCGGAGGAGAAGGAAAAACATGTGCCGGCAAGGAATTCCACAAATTAAAAGTCGTCGAGACAAAAGAGCGGGCATAACAATATGTTCTATGTCTGGTGACCTGGAGAGTAAAAGGGTGCATTCGCTCTGTTCCACTGGTAGATCTGTTGGGGGTAGCAGGTGGACGAACTATGGAAGAAAGCTCATCTCAGCAGTGCCCGTGCAGATATCTATAAGAGAGAGAGATAGAGAGAGAGAGAGGTCACCAACGGCACGTCGGTGGCAAGGGATGGACACACATATTTTTATCACTTTTATGGAAAGGAAGAGTATTTGCGATAAACCAGATAATTGCTCCTCGTCTTTGGCAGGGTTTTCAGGTATTACCGGTCACGGAAAATTATTTATCAAAAATACAAGAAATTCTTGTTAAACTCTTTTGGGCCTCTAGAAAGCACTGGCTAACAGCTAAACATCTTTCTCTTCCTACAAGATTCGGTGGTCTCGATTTAGTTCATGTGCCTTCGAAGGTACCTTTATTTAAAGTAAACTTTGCGGTCAAGTACCTTACAGTCCAAACAAACCATCCTTGGATGAGGGTTGTGACATACCCACTCTGCTCTACTTCACTGGCCAAGACGCGCTCGTCTGGTTCACGGACGGATCCAGCGAGGTGCGTGGGACGAGGGCAGGCGTTTATTCGGAAGGACCGAGGGTTAGTAATGGTATTTCCCCTCGGAGCTCATGCAACGGTTTTTCAGGCCAAAATGTACGCCATTCTGTATCGCGTGCAAGAGAACAAGAAGAGGGGCTACACCAACAAGCGAATCTTCATAGCCACAGACAGCCAGGCAGCCCTTAAGGCCCTAAGTAGCCCACGGGTAAAGTCCAGGCTGGTAAGTGAATGCCGAAACGAGACGAGAGACCTGGCTGGGTAGAATGAGGTCACCCACAGCTGGGTGCCGGGTCACTCGAGGATCAAAGCCAATGGGGAAGCTGACAGTCTCGCGAAGAGAGGGTCATCAGAACCAGAACGGTCCTGGACGTGACGAAGAGCACTATCAGGGGCTCCATTAAGTCCTGGGTCAGAAGCTAACATAAGGTGTACTGAGAAAACTGTCCAGGACTCAAACATGCGAAGTCAGTAATTGAGAAACCCAATTCAAAGAGATCTGTGGAGCTGCTAAATCTTAGCAAAGGACAGCTCAGGAACATAACATGACTCTTGACGGGACACATGGCCGGCAAGAAACACCTGAATAAAATGGGGCGGTTCGTGGAGAACCTGGCATGCAGACTCTGCGGCGAGGGGGAGGAATCAGCCTAGCACATCTTGCGAGTGTGAAGCTCTGGACCGCAAAAGACAAGTGATCTACGGACAGCCTAGACCGTAGACAGAGCAATATAAAACTTCACCCTACCAATTGCTGTGCAGAATAGTTCAAGGCACAGTGATTTTGGAATGGGTGGAGTAGAAAGGCAAGGGGCATGCACATAAGCCAAAGGCTGCGGTGCTATCGGGGATGCAATGACGCGGACGAGCCCTAAGGGAAAAAAAGTTATTATGGCAATGGTTTTTTTAATTGCTGATTGTTATATCGTTACTAACTCTCTCTTCCTTACCACTGTTCTAAATTACTTTTGTCGGGCAGACATATTTATTAAAGTCATTCCATCCTCAATAAATGAGATTAAACAGATACCCTCGATGAACTCTCTTTTTATACCTAATTCAAATGTACCTAGTATATGGCTTAGATTTGGCATAGGAGATCTCCTATACGAAAACAGATTCAAGTTAATAGAAGAGCTATAACTTCCATTTACAAAAATGATGACTTTGTCTTTTAAGAGTAAAGGACGTGAAAATATTAAAATTAATCTTATGAACAACAGATCGTTGCCACAACATCTTGTATTGCAGTTTTTTTAATATAAATGAACCCTTGTATGGAGCCTGGACTGCTTATCCCATCAACTGTAGTTGTTTTAACACATTCCCTACATTAGGATATGAAGGAGATGTTGCACACCGGTTGGCAAAAATGGTCTAGCCGATTGTATTTTTCTTCAAAAAAATAGGGCAGGTTGAAGATATTTTCTGTAGTTATTGTGGCGAGCAAGCCACCGGATGGCACGTTATAGCGTCCTGTAGACTGGCTCAGCTACTTTACTCATTTATCAGAAACGTTGAGAAAAATATGCTAAGATGTCCATGAATTTTGAAAAAACCAAAATTTCTAATTACTGCTGAAATAATCGGAGGTATTCAGTCATGCTGAAGTAAGCCAGCTGCAAACTTAGTGAACTACATGTGTAATCTGACAAAAGACACCATATACAATGGGTATCTGTCATCCACAAGGAATAACACCACAAGTCCTCCTTATTTAACCATTTTCAAGAATAGTTTAAATTCCAAAATTGTACACGATTACTCTTGGTTCGTAGGTAGAAATTGTATTGAAGCTTTTAAATGGAAATGGAATAACAACAAGGTTTCATTCTCCATCCAGGATGAGAACGTTTTATTTACCTTTTGAGATTGCTTTTTTTATCATTACTTTTGTTTCATATTTTAAGCAATATTTTGTTAATAATCTTTTTTTGGTGACTTGTATATTATTTTATCTTATTTTAATTTACTTTTTATTACTTCGTATATTGTACATTATATAAATAAATTGTATATTGATGTATATAGCCAACAGTTACAATAAATAATAATAACACACAAACACACACAAATATATATTTAAATATTACCTTTCTCCATAATCTGAACGTTGTGTAGATTTCTCTAAATATGAATAATGCTGTCTCATGGCTCCTGCATTACTCGAACTATTAATTGGTGCATCAGCGCTGGAATTTTCTGAAAAAGATCGATTCTCCTCGGTTTTCTTTCGTTTTATTTGACGGTCATCCTTATCTTTAAGATGCACTATTTTTTTATTAGCACCACTACAACCTGGCTTGCTCCCAACACTCGATAACACTGAAGCTGGACTATTTGCTCTCTCACGTTTCTTTAATTGTGTTTTTGATCCTTGTTTATCGCTGCTTTTGTCGCGTTTCTTGTGTTCAACATTTTCTTTATTTTTCTGCTCATAATAAGATTGCGTCTGTAGTTTCACTTTGTCAGGGAAAGCAAAGTAAGGGTTTTGAAACTCAATGTTTTCCCTAGGGCAAAGAATCTTTCCTATATCTATGCGATCGCCTGTGTCAGTCATTATTTGATCCATGTCATCACTTGTTTGAGGAAGCTTCCCTTCTGTTTCAAACCTTGTCATTTCAGAATCTGGAATGGATATAAGCACAACTGGATCTGAAGGAACAAAATTGTCCACTGAAGAACTGGTTTTTTCGTACAATTTATCTGCAACCATTATACGGATTTCTGCTTTATCTACAATAAAATATAAAATATATGAAAATCGTATGTTCTGATAATGTGCATGTCTTAGACAACTTAGATATTGAAGAAAAAAGAAATCGAGAAATTTTGGTTTTTTCAAAATAACTCGAAAACGAAAAGAGGCAGGCAAAATACAAGTCATATTTGGAACGAGCATGAAATTCTACAAAACATTGCTAATTTAACCGTCTCCCTATCTCTAATAATAACGGACATAGCAATACATTCCGATCCAGTTTGAGACACACTGTATAATTTGTTGATGCCAACAGTTTAACAGACTTTGTAAATCGAAGCCAAAAAATTCGTAAGTATAATCTTAGACAATGATTCTAGTTAAATAAAGAAGATAAATATGTAATGTTGACACTTGATAAATGGTAGTTAGGTAGATGGAGTGAACGAATGTAATTTTTGTAAAGACTGTTTTCTAAAGACTAAAGGATAGGTGATGAAATAAGTACAACTCACTTTACCAATACCCTGTTTTATACATGTGATGATTGTTTTGCTAACAAGTTAGCTTAACTAGAGAACAAAATAGAATAAACTAAATGAAAGGTCAATACTAAGTGAGATGCAAGACACGAAGCACGTGCCGCCACCTCGTTGCCAAGTAGTATGTTGTAACGGCAGCTCCAAATAACACTGAATGATGTTAAAAAATAGAGACTGTATACAACCAACTAACAATGTAGTAAATTGTCAGCCCTGGCCCATTTCTACCCCAATATAGGGAAGAAGTATGTAAGGCTAGTTGCATTCTCACCACAATTAAAACCGTTTATCCTGGAGATTACCTGACCTGACCTGACCTAACCTGACCTGACCTGGCCCATTTTCACCCTAATATAGGGACAAGGTATGTAAGGCTAGATACAATATCACCACATTTCGAACCGTAGACCAGTTTTGCTCTAATTAGAGCTCATCATACTAATTACAGCGAAAATAAACCTATAAGGTAATACGGCCATGGTAGCCAGCTTTCCAACACTAAGTGAGATGTACGACACGAAGCACGTGACGCCACCTACTTTACAGGTGTATTTTCGCTGCAATTAGGACGCCGTACTGACGAGCTGTAATTAGAGCGAAACCGGTCAACGGTTCTAATTGTGGTGAGAATGCATCTAGGCTTACATACGTTGTCCCTATATTAGGGTAGAAATTGACCAGGGCTGACAATTTACTAAAATACTTGGTTCCGCAACGAGGTGGCGGCACGTGCTTCGTGTCTTGCGTCTCACTTAGTGTTGGGAGGCTGGCTACCATAGCCGTATTACTTTATAGGTGTATTTTCGCTGCAATTAGTATGGCGTACTGACGAGCTCTAATTAGAGCGAAACCGGTCTACGGTTCTGATTGTGGTCAGAATGCATCTAACCTTGAAAGGTCAATTTTATTCTCATCCCAACTGGTTAACAGGAAGCTGCTATGTCGTAAATAAAGACTATTTAATATATTAGATATTAAAAAGCATGATTATGGAGAAAGTTCTACCAGTGTATTTATTTGTGTTGACTACAGGCTAAAATTTCTCATAGCAAAAGGTAACGAGATACTAAGTGGAGTCAGCACAGAAAGGTAAGTGCTATGAGCAATGACCACGGTAGATAAAGTAAGTATATATCTAAAAAGGCCAGCATCTAAAAGCAAGTGTGATGGGTTTGGGAGTAAAATGTCTCAAGCAAAGCATATAAGAATATTGCTCGTTGTTGGAATAAATTGACTATTAGATGATTGAGGGGTGAATAAAGAAGAAATTTCATTTGATACTATCTTTTTATTAACTAGCATTTATTTAAATATATTTCAACAACACACCACGAGGACTTACAGCCTAAATACTATCGTACCGTGGGTGTCGACATGGAGGAAAGAGGCAACTTGTTAACTCTGGACTTGAAGGTTTGGAGGTTTGGGGGAGAAGGAAAAACATCTACCGGTAAGGAATTCTAAAACGTGGAAGTCCTCGGGATAAAAAAGCGGATGTAAGATGTTCTATGTCTGGTGACCTGGACAGTAAAAGAGTGCATTCGCTCTGTTCGCCTCGTATATCTGTTGGGGACAGCAGGTGGAGGAACTATGGAAGAAAGCGCCTCTGAGCAGTGCCCGTGCAGATAATTGTAAAAGAGATGGCAGCCTTTGGGTGAGGGTAGGGTCACCGATGAGACGTATATCTCTCTTCTCAATGAAGTCTAGGATAGCGAGTGTAGAAGCGGCAGCGACACCCCAGATGTGGGAGCAGTATTCGTGGTTTGGCCTTATTTGTAAAGTATATAATGTATAGAGATTAGCTGGTGAAAAGTATTTGCGAGCCCCGAAGAGGAAACCTAATTTCTTAGCAGCCGCTTCTGCAATTGATGTGACATGTTGGTGCCAATTGAGATTTAATTCCACAGAAATGCCAACAAGTGAAAATGACTAATTACTTTGAATAACTTGGTTGTTCATTGTGGTGGGTCTAGGGCTGGTGTATCTCTTATGAGATAGAATGCAAGACTGAGATTTGGTGGACTTGAATTGTACATGATTTCTACTTCCCCCGTCTAATATTTTTTGGAGATCCACAGAGACAGAACCCTCCAAGAGTCTGCGATCCTCATCTAATTGGGATAAAGATACAGGCTTAGAATATTCTATATTTGAGTGGAGGGTGCATCGAAAACGTATCTTCTTTAAGAACTAATATATGTCGCTGTATTGTTGTATTGTTATTAAATAGTTAAAATTTAGAACTAAGAAACTAAAAAAAAATTACCGTTTGGTTTTTTGTCTTCTTTATCACCACCTTTGCCATCCTTGAACCTCCTTTTTGCATTGAAAACCCTTGAGAGCGCATCACTTTTCTTTTTATCTATAAAATGGCTTTTTGCAGCTTTATCTTCACTATATTTAGATATTTCTAGATCGTTTTTTAAAACCCTGTAAAATACATATGCATTAACAAAAATAATAGTTAAATTTACATTTTAATAAATAATAATAGGTTGATTATGTGGCATTAACATTTTTATTTACAAATAAAATTGTATAGGCAACTATAACAGAGACCAAAAAAATAAGGGTAACTGGTATATTCAGACACTTGGTATATACTCATAAACTCCTCTTTTAATGGCTACTTTGTTCGATTATTTCTAATGTTTGCAGAAAATGTATTTGGAATAGACGATTTTGCCAGTTCGGATATGTAGCGACGTTACCACTTGGGACAGTCAGTTATTCCTAAAGGGGTGAACGTTTGTAACAAAGGTAAAGGTCACATTAACCGATTTTAAAACGATGATTCTGAAACAAATACGGCTTCCAAAGGACAATATATTGCGATATGTGCATCTTGGTATCGGATTTTGACTAGAATATTTCAAGTTCTAATAAAGCAATGTCTCGCTTAGCTAGAATATTAAACTTTGATACATGTTAAAGCCTTTATTGAAGCAGCATGGGTACTAAATTTAGTAAAAATAACGTAAGTGGATAAGTTCGTTAAGTAGCCCGATCGGATTAGTTTTTCAGAGAAAACATTATATTTTCTTGTGTATAACCTTTCTACTTTTACTTTGTAACAAAATATTTCTTTAAAAAGTCTCCATATTATAAATTATAGTTTTATAGCTTCATAGAAAATTGAGTGTTAAGCATATAAATTTTTTTTCTCAAAAGGAAAGCACAAAGTTAAAATAAATATATCATAAAAACAGTTTATTCTATGTCATTGACAAAAGAAAGTATATTCTGGGTTAAAGTTTTGCAAGATATAAAAAAGTTCTGGACGCAACAAGTGCGTTAAAGTAGTGAATTTTTATTAAATGCTTAAAATTTGAATAACTCAAATTTCCTATAAACTTATAAAATTGAAATTTGGTAAATAATAATATCTTTCCAAGATCAAGATATCCGCCAAATTTCATTAAAATAACTTTGTAATTTTCGAAGAAAAAAATTTTTTTGAGAAAGAAAACTTTGAATAACTATATTTCATATAAACTTAAAAAGTTTAATTTTGGCACTTGATCAGGTCTTTATCAAGGCAATATATCCATTAAATTTCATTTAAATAGCTTTGTAATTTTTGAAGAAACATTTTTTTTAAAAAGAAAACAACATTTTTCCGGAAAACTCTGTCCGATTTTATTGCCTAACAAACTCGTCCAAGCCATTAATAACAGAAAGTCATTTGCCGAGTTTCATCGAAATCGGTTAATTATTTTTTGAGTTATTGGTTGGATATATATATATATATATATATATATATATATATATATATATATATATATATATATATATATGAAACTGACCCCTGATATGGGTTCTAGGGGTTCTAGTTTGCGCTCATTTGAAATTTTTTTTGCAAAGTCTCACCATCGATACCCCTCTATTAGTAATTTTTTTTAAAATAAAAATTCACCAGAAAGTAAAATTAAGTTTTGCACACAAATATAGCTGAGAATCTACCACCTAATTGGATGACACGTTGTAAAATTATGAGTAATATATTCTTATGATTATTATTATTATTAATCCATGGTTACATTGCTTGTGCATTATTGACTTCAACTTCAAAGTGATAAATTTAATAACAGAAGAATGTCTGACGGTATCGTGAAATACAGATCCAATCTTGATATATTTTATTTATTTTTTTCACCACAAACTCTTTTTATCATTTCTCTAAGCTTTTAGTGAATGTCAACGAATTCAACGTGTTGAATAATTTAAGCACTTGAAGAAAATTTGACTTGTAAAATCCCTTAATTTGTTTAGTAAGGTGGAAAATTAGCACCCAAAGTTCTTGTGGAACTGTTGATGGCAGACGGAACTACTAGAAGATATTATTTGACTAAACAATTTTTGAGTGACGGTTGACGAAATATTTTGGCAGTTCTAGACATTTAGAGAAGAAACTCAATGAAAATTGTGTTTTAATAAAACTACAAGCATTAGCTTTATCATATTCTACAATGTAAAGTTTAAATAGTAAATAAGTAATAATAATAAAAATATAAATTTAACCAACACAACCATTGATGCGGCCAATCTTTCTTAATTTTTTTTCTAAACAAACGCCTCTATATTTCATGCCTTAAAGTAAAAGGACATGTCTTTTATTTCAACTTTTGTTATGTATTCCCGAAAGCTAAAACACTAGTTTCGAAGATATTTTTAATTATCTTTGGAATATATTCTTACAAATATTTTTGTAATGAATTACCTTAGCCATGAATAAAATGTCATAATTTTTTGTGCCAAATGATTAAAAATTTCAAAGTGACAATTTTGCAACAATTAGTAAATAATTACTGGTTTCAGAAACTCGAAATATATAATTTATAAAAATAAAATAATGTTTGAAAATATTTTTTTGGCAGGTATTTACTATGTAGATAGGTACGTACCAACCTATATTGAAAGAATTACACCACACCCATAAAAAAGAAACAAAATAAAAACATTATACTTAAACCATATGATTGGTTGAAATAAAAATAATTTAAGAGAAATAACACTAACTTTATCGAGGATTCCATTGGTAATCCTTCTTCATCTTCACTCTCCTCAGATAAATAAAGATCTTCTCTTAAAATCCTGCAAAAATACATATGCATTAACACAAAGACTAGTTAAGTTTACATTTTGATAATAGATAACTTATGTGGGATTTGCATTCAAAATTTAATTTATACATGCTTTTAGATAAAAAATACATAAAGTAAAATCTCGGAAGTACACAGTAAGAAACCATGTTTATCAAACAAACAAAGCGTAAACAGTTTATCCCATTTACGCAAAAAAAGACATGCAGGTCTTAATATCTCAAAGATTAAATGGAATGCCTTTATCTCTAGTAATTGTTTTTGTTTTCTTTCAATATAAATTTGCGTGCATAGAAATCGGCCCACTGTAACTAAATTTTTGTTATTTTTTTTTAATATTTCAACAACACACCACGAGGGCTTACAGCCTACTTACTAGCGTACCGTGGGTGTTGACAAGGTGGAAAGGGGCAACTTGTTAATTCTGGACTTGAAAGTTTGGAGGTTCGGGGAAGAAGGAAAAACCTGTCCCGTCAAGGAATTCCACAACTTGAAAGTCCTTGGGACAAAAGAGTGGACATAACAAGATGGTCTATGTCTGGTGACCTGAACAGTAAAAGGGTGCATTAGCTATGTTCCCCTGGTAGATCTTTTGGGGGCAGCAGGTGGAGGAACTATGGATGAAAGCTCCTCTAAGCAGTGCCTGTGCAGATATATATATATATATATATATATATATATATATATATATATATATATATATATATATATATATATATATATATATAAAAGAGAGAGAGAGAGAGAGGTCACCAACGGCACGTCGGTGGGCAAGGGATGGCAGTCTTTGTGTGAGGATAGGGTCACTAATGAGAAATATAAGTAATTCGGTGTTTATATACGTTTCCATCACTTTAGAGACGACTGAATGGATAGAATAGGCCTGTAGTTGCTAGGAAGCGCTTTGGGATTCTTTCTTGGGGACGCGTTGTACTCGAGCAGTTTTCCAGTTACTAGGGAATATGCCTCTATTGTGAGATGTCTGAAAGAGACAAGTCAGGACGGGAGTAAGTTCTGGTGCGCATTTTTTTGATAACAATTACTGGGATCTCGTCAAGGCCAGAGGTTTTTTGGTGGTTGAACATTTGGAGATGGGTTGAGAGTATAATTGCCGGCGACCAACAAGGCAAAAAGTTCAGCCTTACCCAGGGCGGTCGAAGCAATGACCAGGCATGAAGCCTGTGTCAAGTATTATGTAGACAACGCTAGTTGACGTATTAGGAGATAGCGCATTGAAAGTGTGCTAGACTGCTACGCAGAAGGTTGCATGGTCGAATCCACCTTAGATGAAAGTATGTTTTTTTATGTTTTATTTTGACATTTGAAGAAAAAATAGTACACAGATTTCATACGTTTTGAGCAAGATCTTATTTTTGTTTAAAACGCCTGAATAAGTTTGTCACCTTTGAGTCTGAAATTATAATTTTCAGGAGACATTTTGTTATTGTTGATATTGAAAACACCTGTTTAATTAGGTTCAATGAAACGAAATCATACTGGCGATTAAAAGGAAAAATAACTGCTACGTTTATAATCTGGCAGATACTTTACTTTTATAAATACGAATTAAGTTTCCTTTTGGGAATCTTTTGCATAATTTTAATGAAATTTGTAATACAAGTATCTTTTAAAGAGACTTGCACTATCTATAGATAGAGAAAAATTTAGTTCTTGAGCTTCATAGAAAGTTGAGTTTTAGGCATTTTTCTTAAAAGGACTTAGAACAAAAGATTTTTTGATAAAAGAGAAATATCGATGGCAACACTTTAGAAATAATTTTTTAACTGTGCACGTACTAGAACCTCTAAAATCGATCTTCAAGGTCTGTGTAAGTTTAAAGTATTAAGTTTACTAATATGGCGTATAATAATAGTGTACAATTCTTATGAAAATTCGGTACTATAACGCACTTGCTGCGTCCTGAATCCCGAATTTTTATTTATAAACTACATATGGTAGATAATATGACTAAATTACAACTGATGATCATCACAATCTAATTATGTACTTTTGAATCCTGGTACTTTGCGGCTACTTCGCAACTTCTCTGCCACTGTTTTTGCCTTAATTAATATATTTAATTTTTAGCGGTCAATGGGCTAAAGACTAAACTAGCTGCAAAGAAGTTAAAGTTGCTAAACAACAGTAGGTAGCAGCTAAGTGAACTGAAAACCTATTGTAACACATTATTTTACTTCCACATTGTCAAGACGTGTGGAAGTATCGCATGGGCTACAAAAATTTCAATTTTTTTTCACTTAAACGCCGTAAAAAGTATCAAAATATATAAAGCATGATTTGGAAACGATTTTTTTTGTCTGTCGGTCTGTATTTATGTCTGTTCGTAACCGCGATAACTTTAGAACGATTTGAGATATCCTCTTAGAATTTGGTATACAGTTAGCACTGGACAAACGAAAGTTTCGGATTGTTTTGGGGGGCTTGGCTTTAGGGGGTAGGGTATGAAGGGGAGTGGGGGGGTTTATTTCGTGAAAATTGAGATTTTTTAGCTAAAACTGGAGTGATATAACGTTCTATGATTTGTTTATTAGAAAACTTTTAATTTCATCAAACATCTGGTATTCTGTGCTGACATTAAATTAGGGGTTGAATCTGTGGAGTTTGCATATCGTTAACAAAAAATTCGATTATTTTTTTTTGGCTAAAACGGCGTAAAGCCTCAAAACATATAGACAACTTGATTCTGGAACGTAAGTTTTGTTGTCTGTCAGTCAGTCGATCTGTCTGTTTTGTTTTTACTAAAACGGCCTAAAGTCTCATAACATATAGAAAACTTGATTCTGGATCAAAAATTTTGTTGTCTGTCGGTCGGTCGATCTGTCGGTAGGTCGGCATATACGTCTGTTAATAGGCGCAATAACTTGAGAACAAATTGAGATATCATCTTCAAATTTAGTATCCAGTTAGCACCCGACAAAGATCGCTTTAGGGGTAGGGGATAAATAAGCAGTGATTTGGTGAAAATTGATATTTTTTCAGTAAAACTCGAGTAACACAACGCTTCAAAAATTATGGATACAGGAATACAAATATTTTCTTTGTGGTCAAGTCATGGGTCCTAAATTAATTCCATGATAATGTCTTTTTGAAGAGAACAAAGTATCACAGCTATGTGGACGATATGATTTGATTTGCAGCATTATTTTCCAAAAGTACCGTGTGAAACGAAAGGACACGCCTTTACGTTGATTCTAAATTAAAATCGTCAGTGTCTAATACATACGTACACTTTGAAAAGCCCAATTTACCACAACACATTTTATTTCAGACCTGATGATAGTTTCGTTAACAAAGTTAGAGTCATCAGAGGTGTGAATAAATTAAGTTTTTTCATACCTCTGATGGTGCTAACTTTGTTAGCACAACGAGCGTTAGGTCTAAAATATGTGTTGCGGTGACTTTAATTCTCCAAAGTGTATCTATCAGTGGTTATTACAGACTCCAATCTTTACTCAGTGAGTCTCATAGATATAATAACCAAGAATATATAGACCTAATACAATTAATTAACCTATTTTTGTTATTGATTTTATTCCCCATAAGTTTTCATATATTTGGAAGGGAATTGTACTTACGATGATGTGCGACAACCTGTAGGCTTTACTGGTGGATCTGAAAATAAGAAAAACACTATATTAGAACAAACCAACTAAGAAAATCTTAGAATATATAAATCTAGTATACTAACTGGAAACTCTATTTAAATTTTTAAAAAAACACCCGTGTTTACAAATTTATTAAAACACGTGTACCCTTCGGCCATTTGTTAATAATCATATTCTTAATTAGTTGGGTGAGCTATTGTTATATAGAAACGTTTAAGAGTTTACCTTGAAACAAAGGTATTCATAGATTAGTTTTTTCCAATATTTTTCCAGAAACGATACACCTTATGTGTGTCATCGGTAACGCTTGAATTATATATATATATATATATATATATATATATATATATATATATATATATATATATATATATATATATATATGCCAGAAGACGATGCCAAATCTCTCTAGCGTTAATGGTCAATTATTTGTTCCTTCAGCCAGACTTGCGTTAAGTCTCAGTTTATTCGATATAACATTAGCGATAGTTTTAAGTGTCCTAACAAAATTAATCGAAATTAGCAAAGCGAGAGTTATGGTTGCATCACCCGGTATACACCCGGTATAGCCAACATCACAAAATCTAAGGTACCGACCAGCAATTGTGCGTACCTTCCATTTATGCACCTGTTTATTTCCTGTCAACTCAGCATCTGGGACATTTTCAAATCAAAGACTTTATTGATCAATACATCAGCGTAGTTAGTTTATGAATAAATATATGTAATAATTTATTTTTAAGTTAGTATTTCATATCCACCTATCCAGCGTTAACAGTCAAAATTAAAATAAATTTAACTTTATAAAAATGCTGTGAAATACAACTCAAAGTCGCGTAAGTTTGCATTAATTGCGTGATTTTGTGAGCTAGATCGGGGTCAGATTGTTCGTTTGTGGGAAACAGGAAATCACCCCGGCAGCTGCCAAAAGAGTATGAACAGGAATCGCCAGCACAAGGATAAATATATCTTGGGACCGATTCAAAATGGTCGGGCAGGATATGCTAGTGGTACCGAGGCTGAGGAATAACAGAGCTCCAAGGGTGCTGATGTATATATTTAACAACAAGAGATGGGGTTGGTAGAACAAAAGTGATTGCAAAACAATAGCTTCCAGAATATGGAAGAACCATAGAAAACCTGCTGTTTACGATCAAAACAAGTATCCTAGACTGGTTTTCTTTCTCTTCTTTCCAATGCTAGTACGCACACTTCAATACTGACGTTCCCAGCTTCAATAATGAAAATAATGTCGGCAATGTGATAAAATGAGAAATATTCCGTAATAATAGCTACTTATGTACCTACGTGTTTCACTATCTTATAAGAGCCCAATGAAACATGCTAAAAATATTATATTACTCTTCTCTACTTACTTTTTGTAGCTTCTGAGGCGTTGGTTGACGTCGGTGGGATTGCCTTGGTCAGCTGAAATAAAGAAAAAGAACATTGTTAATAAGCAACGATAAAAATCTTTTAAGAAAGCCAACAAAGATAAACAATTAAAAAAATATTTAGCCGCAGCAAGTGTGTTATAGTAGCGAATTTTTATAAAAATCTTGAAAATATGGAAAATCCTCGAAAAGTACAAAAATTGTATTTTCTTAAACAATCAATTTGGTTTGATGAAATTCTCTACACATGTTATCTTTATGAAGTTGTTGCTACATATTAATTGGATTCTTTTGATGGAGCAAAATAGATTATTAAAATTAGAAAAAATTTGATGAAAATACACTACTTGTCTATAGTTTGAAGACCCTGCACATTCTTAATGTTTATTGTCCAACACCCACCTTCGTTTTACAATGTTTGTTTGAAAATTACTAATTTTTACATTTCAAATCACAAGTTTGAAGTTTCTGGAAGGAAAATCATTAAATTTTGAGAGCATCTTTTTGGTACTTTTTGACTTTTCTGCATCAAAAAAGTATATTTTTGTCTGTAATATGCAATACATTTTGCTAATCATACATATTGCTTTGGTATTTTGACCTCCTTTGACCTCCAGTGCGACCATTTTTTTAAATGGCTATAACGATGGTAAGACTTTCGATTTTTTTTCAAATGAACATGAATTAAGGCCCATAGATGTAAAAATAAAAAATCACGGGACCGAGCGTTTTTTCCCTAAATTCACAAAAAAAAATTAAGCTGGATGCATTTTCGTTGGGCCACCCATATGTGTTATATGGGAGACACAATATTTAAATATATATATATATATATATATATATATATATATATATATATATATATATATATATATATATATATATATATATATATATATATATATATATATATATAGTAATCATATAACTTTTCATAAAGCAGAAGGCAATATCGAACAATCTATTAGACAGCATGAAATGCAAAACGACAAAAGGACCACTTGCGTTATGGAGACTGTTACACTGGAGAAGTTGCTTATATTGCATGCAGTTATTAATAACTCTGGTTTTAGAATCAGTTATGGGTGACGTAACAAAGTTTGGGGGTTTTAAAATAATCCATAGTCATCACACTGTCATACATATTACTCTCTTCAAGCACATCTAAGAATAAAGCCAAATATATAACCACGGGTTTGTGTATGTATATGCCTGCAGTCAATAACATCCATCAATGGAAAAAGAGCGTTCAATTTTTTTATGCTCACAAAACCCCACCTCCATCTGCGCGCTGAGCAGCCACTAAATTGCTGTCGGACTTCAAGACTGTGTAGGTCTCAGAAAAATGCACCACTGCCAACATTATTCGTCAACCTAAACATCATTAACTTGATTTTTGTGCCACAAGATGGGTGTTTACTAGTTTCTTGGATGGTGCGAGATTATGTCATTAGATATATGTCAGCCTGAGGGGAGTTCCATGGCTTTGATACTCTAGTATGAGGATGAGCAACGAACCGTTAGAAACGTGGGAAATTTGACACTAAAAGCGTGCGCTTTCCGACTAAAACGAGTTTACCGATTAAAGGTCGCAAGCGGAGGTTCTAAAAAAGCACTATTCAAGGAACAATGTTGATGGTGATGATGAAAACAATATTCCAACTGCGGACGTATCCTCCGCAACAGTTATACACAATATAGCGAGTGTACATTTTATGGCAGTATTTTGCTAGCGATCTGAACGTCTGGGTCTTGTAGGAAATTCTTCTTAGGGAAGAGGCAATTTTGTGTTTTGAGACATTATACATAACCACATTTGCAGAGCCCCAGCTGAGAAGCATAGACAGGTCATCATGATTTAGAGAGTTTATTGTACCTCGTAGCAGATATTGGGCGCGTCAATAAGGACGTAATGCGAAGAGTACCAGCATCTGCGAAGCTGTTGATCGGATTATTGGTTGTTAACAGAAGGTCATTTATATTTATGCAAAAGAAGCCGCAACGAAAACCTCCACTTGCAATAATTTTTTATTCATCTGATGAAAGACAATCGACAACAACATGCAACGAGCGGTCCTCCAGAAAACTAGATATCAATAGGCATAATTTCAAAGGCAATTCGCATGATGGTTCTTTACTTAAGAGAAATATGCAACAAAAATGAATGAGCTTCAAATTTTTTGAGAGCTGTTAGAATATCGTCTGCGGGTCGGTTTGGATGAAATCCCTATTGGCGAATTTAGGATGTTTGATTTTGCAAGGTAGTTAAGCTCGTAGCTTATTCCATAACTTCAGCAAAAACTTATTATTACAAAATTATTCAAATTGGACATGAGGAAGAGGTTATTTCGCTGTAAGTTTGTGGACACCAGGGATTTTTTCTTGCCTAAGTTATTTAAGAGAATTTTTCTCCAACTTTAGGTGGATCCAGATCTTCCGTATTTCCTCTACACAGCATTTTTCATAATTAATATGCCCTATGTGGTATGCTAGATAGGTTTTTGAGTGTTAGCAATGTCTTCCGTTTCTAGCAATAAATTTTCAATGCTGTTCTTTATGAATACTACTAACCACGGGTTCTTTTTTCAGAAGCAGCACGGATACAGTTCTCAGAAAGCAATAAAGTGTAATAAGGTATAAGGTATCGAATAATGAGAATTGTTGTTTATTCAAAAACATTTCCATACTCAGCTAATTACTGTCGTCTTTGTTACATCTTTAACTAATAAACTATTTTCTCTAGAACTTAGAGGATTGTTTTTACCACAAATATACTTGCAAACGCATGACCAATCCACTGTTACGTATTTTAATTCCACTGAATGATCTTTAAATATTACAACAGATTTCTCAGATCCGTGATCATCCGATAGTTCTGTTTTTTTTTCTTCTTTTGGATTACCCAACATACCCTAATATATTTTGTATCTAAAACGTTACCCTTAAGCTTACTTTCATATAAGTATCAGTTAAACCTTCTATAAGCCAGAGGTCAAAATGTTAAGGATGTCGTTTCTATACTCTATTTTTGATCAAGCGTACACTTTACAAATAATTTTAAAATTTTATACATTTTTAATCTGCTGCTATTAGATTATATTGACTTTAAATTTACAGCTTCTTCCTATTTCTCCATTTGAAAAGGAAATTGATATTAACGATGCTCAAAATTGTTCTGTAGCTAAACGTTTTTGCTTATAAAATAGATCACACTTCCGCATTATTGAAAAACCTTCTAGAAATTTGGCTACAGCTGTCAATAAAGAGACCACAATCACAATACAGACATCCTATGTTTATAGATTATAATTAAAAGAAAAATCATGACTTACATGGTCGGAAGCAGGAACTTTAGCCGGCAGATTCCTTGATCCACGGGACTGAGTGTGGGGAGGATTTGAACTTATTAGAGGTTTGCCTGTAACATGAATTCTTTGGAGTCCATAACGGGAGACACCTCTGAAGTGTTTGTCAGGTTGGCCTGGGTAGTTGCCCATACCCTCGGGGCTTGGTTTGCTGCCAGACCATTTCGGCCTACTATAATCACATGACTTTTCCTGTAAAATAAACATTGTATATAAAATTAATTTTGCTCACAATCTTCGCTTTTGTTAAAAGGTAAAGTATAATTTATTGTACGCATCAAGGTTGGATGACGTATAGTCATGGCGCAGTAAACACTATATGGTAGCCAATTTTAATAAAAATGTAATCCTACACATGTATATATTTTCGGTTTAATGGTTAATGAATTATATAAAATAAATAGACAGATTAAGGGTTAGCGTAAAACCAAAATTATGCATGCAAAAGTAGATAAATATTAAAAAAATATTTATATTTGCATTTTAATAAAGGTTATCAACATAGTGTGTCAAGGACTATATCAATATTTATAGTTAAACGTTTCCCAACAAAGTAAATGTTTATTTAAGAAATTTTGCCTACCACGGTCAACGTATTTAGAGACTTATTTACTTACATTACGAATAAAAAATATTGAATTGCTAAAGGTTCATTTTTTATTTTTCTGTATTTTGACCTTTAAGTTCCTTGGGGAGAGGGGGCTGCGTAAAACCATCGGTCCCGTGTCCCTGCGATGTTGGGCAGGTTAAAGACCTTACCCTCCTCACAGAAAGGCATGGGTTCGGCAAAATTTCCAGGATAGTGAGGTAAAACTGCTCCCTGGCCTCGGTGATTGGCCATAGTCGTCGAAATAGACCGACGTTAGAGAAACAAACACACACACACACACACACAAAACGCACAACAACACCACACATCAACGACCTGTTCAATGCCTATTTGTGTAATAAACCGTGAATCATGTCTCTGGACTTCGAAAGCCATGCCTTCTCAATCCTCATAGAAAAACGTTGGTGCAGTTTTGACACTGACTGGAATAACATTATACATTCTTGGCGCAATATAAGTATAACTACGCTGGCCCACAGTCTTAATCCCTCCGCTCGTTTGAGTTGCCGCTGCTGCCTTTAGTCTAGTTACGTATGATTGCTTTATTCTAGAGAAGCAATCATACTTCCTCACGTATGTCAACACAGGCAACAAGAAAAAAGTTGCCTAATATAATTAGTTCCTGCCTCAGCGTACAAGGTATGAGATGGGTAAATGTAGCACTTATTATATATTAGTTTCAGAAACCAACGTTGTATTATTTCCAAATTTTTGAGGTGACAATTCGTCGCAGCACCCCAAACAACAATCCAGTATGTAGTTAGGGGTTCAACCAATTCGGAATAGACCACTCTAAGATAGGCCGTTGTCATAAAGGTTTTCAGGTATTTAAACTTCAACAAATTGATCCTTAACTCTTTAACAACTACACCAAAATGCTCATCCCAACGGAGATGTTGATCTATGATGATCCCCAAATACCTAACGTTTTGTGCCGCCTCAATTTGGAAATATTGGTTATTACACAATATTTCCAGTGTATTAATTGAAGGCAAGTGCGGCTTATTAGACGTAAATACAATATAATTCGTGTTCTTCATGCTAACAGTTAACCGTTAACAATTGGACTCAAACCACATCTTAATATTCACAAAGTAATCTTCAATTTTGGTCTTTAGTCGTTTCCAAGAACAATCTTTTATGGAATTGCAGTATCATAATATATATATATATATATATATATATATATATATATATATATATATATATATATATATATATATATATATATATATAAAGGGTGAACCATTTACCAAATTTAGGTCTGTAACTTTAAAGGCAAAAAAGTTAGAGGCATTTAAAGAAAGAATTTGGGTTTTCCTCAAAACGTAAACAGTCGTAATTTGAAACGTCAAAATTGGCAACTTTTAGGCAAAGAACCTGAAAGAAATACGGATTATGTATAATCAGTGTTCTGCAAACCCTTAAATTTCAGCTTCAACCATCATTGCCCTTCATTTTAAAAATATTTTCAGAAAATTCATTTCAAATAGACACTTTATCTGATCTTTTGACAGTAGTTTTAGTTAAGTTTATGGTTTAACGGTCTATAATTTCTAGCTGATTTTCGTAGAAAAAATTTGTTAATGAGGAGACCGCGGCTTTTGATTTCTAAAAAGATTTCTTCAAATGAGCGCAAACTAGGCTCCCTAGAATCCATATCCGGTTTACTTTTTGTTTACATATATACAGGATGACGCATTTCTACGGAAAAGCTCAATATAATTGTTATTATGCAAGATACGAGAAAAAATTGTATACGTTGCTTATAGGGTGTCTTGAGCTGCATCTGATAAAATTATTTTGGCAATCACAGGTGGCTTATAAGTCGTTGGTGATACCTACAATTTTTTGTAAACATTCGTTATTACATTTTTGTATTTTTCATCGAAATATGATTCGTGTGTAAAAAAAATCGAGACGCAGTAAGTTTTGGTAGCGAATTTTCCTTAAATGCTTCAAAATTCAATAACTCAATTTGCTATTAACCTAAGGTTCGTCGGCTAGGAAACGAGTTTTCTCGGAAACATTTTTATTTTATTTGTGGAAAATTTTTGTACATTTTCAAGCACATTAGTTTGATAAAATATGGTACATTGTTTCCACTATATAGGTTATACCGGTAAACAAATTGATGTCTGCTTGCATTAAAAGGACATATTTGCTATTAAAAGCCTTTTTATGAAAATTCACTTCCATAACGCACTTGCTGCGTCTCGAGCTTTTTTAACCTGCTCTCACTTGCGGAAGAGGTTATTCCGCTGTAAGTTCGTCCATAACAGAAGTTTTTCTTGTCTAAGTTTTTGATTCCTTTCTTGAAACAGCCGGGCCCATATAATGTGGATCTATCTTCCCAATTTTTTCTATACACAATTTACAAATAATCTGCTCTCCATGGTAATAGAGAGAAGAAACAGAGAGACAGAGAGAGATATATAAGAAATGATTCTTATAGATTGATTTTTCAGTGGTTATGGATGTCTTCATTTCCAGTAATAAATTTCTAATGTCATCTTTTATGACTATCACTAACCAAAGGAACTTTTTTTTACAAACGAAATAGTTAAAGTAAAAGTTATCGGTCATTTATAATGGTTTATCGTAATATGTTTATTTTATGTTCAATATAGGGTGCCCTTTTTGCCAAAATATGCTAGACAATGCAATCTATCTACGATTCCGTATCTTAATTGTACTAAATATTCTTTAAATCTCACAATAAATTTCTCAAATCCCCGACTTTCCGATCGGCCTGGTTTTCTGTTTTGAACTACTAACATATTTTAATGTAACTTTAACTTAAATCAAAAACGTTGTCTGGAAGCTTACTTTCTTACAACTATTATTTAAACCTTCCATAAGCAATAGTTGAAAATGTTAAAGACATTTTTATCTACTTTCTCTTTTCGTGAAATCTACTAATAATTTATTTAAATTTTATACATCTTATTAAATGTGCTGCTATCAAGTTTTATCAATTTTGCACTTCCAGCTCCTCGTCGCTCTATTTCAAGACCAAATTTATAATTTTATGAGAAACCAAAACTATTTTGCTTATACAACAGATCATACATGTGCACTAATGAATATTTCATTCGAACTTGGCTCAGGCTACACATACAGCGTGTGCTTCTATAATAAGACTAGAAAAATAGTGTTACCTGATTGAAAAAGAAATCTCGTCTAACTCCTAAAAGGTCTGGTCCCAAATATGACTTCAGTATTTCGTAGTCCCCTAAGGTTTTCGCAATTTGTCGGGCGACTGCGTCACCCGATGGGTCGACCTGTAAAAGAAACATTGTGTATATAGTATTGATAATATCAGTTTTTTTGGATACTAACAAAGATATAATATATCGTATCCAGAAAGGTTGATAAATCGTACAGTATAACTTAAATTCCTGACGCAGCAAGTATATTATGGTAGCGACTTTTTATGGAAATGTAACTCCAGTTTTTTTATTTTTTTATTCCAACAACACACTACGAGGGCTCAACGCCTAAATACTATCGTACCGTGGGTGTCGACAAGGAGGGAAGAAGCAACTTGTTAATTCTGGACTTGAAGGTTTGGAGGTTAGGAGGAGAAGGAAAAACACGTGCCGGCAAGGAGTTCCACAACTTGGAAGTCTTCGAGACAAAAGAGCGGGCATACCAAGATGTTCTATTTCTGGTGACCTGGACAGTAAAAGGGTACATTCGCTCTATTCCCCTGGTAGATCTGCTGGGGGCAGCAGGTAGAGCAATTATGGAAGAAAGCTCCTCTGAGCAGTGCCCGTGGCGATATCTATAAAAGAGAGAGAGAGAGAGGGAGAGAGGGAGAGAGAGGTCACCAACGGCACGTCGGTGGATAAGGAACGGCAGCCTTTGGGTGAGGGTAGGGTCAGCAATGAGACGTATAGCTCTCTTCTGAATGGAGTCCAGGATAGCTAGTGTAAAAGCGGTAGCGGCACCCCAGATGTGGAAGCAGTATTCGAGGTTTGGCCTTATTTGTCAGGTATATAAGGTATAGAGATTAGCTGGTGAAAAGTATTTGCGAACCCGGAAGAGGAAACCTAATTTCTTAGCAGCCGATTCTGCAATTGATGTGACATGTTGGTGCCAATTGAGATTTCGATCCACAGAAATGCCAACAAGTGAAAAGAACTCATTACTTTGAATAACTTGGTTGTTCATTGTGATGGGTCTAGGACTGGTGTATCTCTTATGAGATAGCAAGCAAGACTAAGATTTGGTGGAGTTGAATTGTACAAGATTTCTACTTCCCCAGTCTAATATTTTTTGCAGATCCACAGAGACAGAACCCTCAATGAGTCTCCGATCCTCATCTAATTGGGCTAAAGAGGCAGGCTTAGAATATTGTATACTTGAGTGGAGGGTGATGTCGTCCGCGTAACTGTGAACTGGGTTGGATGTGCTAGAGAGGAGGTCATTGATGTGGAGAAGAAACAAAGTAGGGGCTAAAGTTCAAGTGGGGGATTCCTGCATTAATTGGATATAGTTTAGAGGAATGGCCATCCGCTATAACAGAAATGCTTCGGCTGGAGAGGAAATTTGCTGCCCAGGTACAGAGTTTTGGTAGTAGACCACAGACCGGAAATTAATTAAGCAGAGCTGCGTGCTAGACCTGGTCGAATGCTTTGGATATGTCTAGAGCGACAATCTGGGATTCACCGTGTATTTCCATAGACATGTTCCAAGAATAGGTGACAAAGGAAAGGAGGTCGGCAATTGATCTGTGCTGACGGAATCCATACTGCCTGTTGTGGATTAGACTGTGTTTTTCAAGAAATTTTAGCAATTCGGTGTTTATATACTTTTCCATCATTTTATAGACGACTGAAAGGAAAGAAATAGGCCTGTAGTTACTAGAAAGCGCTTTGGATCCTTTCTTGGGGACGGGTTGTACTCGAGCAGTTTTCCCATTACTAGGGAATATGTCTCTATTGTAAGATGTCTGAAACAGATGTGTCCAGGACAGGAGTAAGTTCTGGTGCGCATTTTCTGAGAACAATTACTAGGATCTCGTCAAGGCCAAAGGCTTTGCTGGTATTAAGAGAAGAGAGCATCTTTCGTACCTTTTAGCGAATTTTTTTTTTTTAATTCGCTTATGGGGAGATCTGTGTTTATATATATATATATATATATATATATATATATATATATATATATATATATATATATATATATATATATATCCGACCGATAACTCAAAAAATAATGGACCGATCTTGACAAAATTTGCAGAGTACCTTCCTTTTTCAAGTGGCTTGAATAAGTTCGTTAGCCAGGAAAATCAGACCAGGTTTTTCAGGAAAATGTTGTGTTTTCTTTATAAAAAAATTCATATCTCCGGAAATAACAAAGTAAGGGCAACCATTTTGGTACGCGTGTTTGTATTATAAAGAGTGAACTCTCTACCAAAATTTAGGTCCCTAGCTTTAAAGGCAAAGAAGTTATGGGCAGTTAAAGCAACAAATTTTAGAGTTTTCCTCAAAACGTCAAACTCGCAATGTTAAACGTCAAAATTGGCAATGTTTAGGCAAAGAATGTAAAACAAATACCGTTTGTGAAAAGAAAATGTTTGAAGAAGAGTGTTCTGCAAGCCCTTAAGTTTCAGAATCAACCGTCATTGCCCTTCATTTTACTAAAATGTCTACAGAATATCCATTTCAAATAGACCCTTTCTCTGATACTTTGGCTGTCAGTTTAGTTAAGTTTGGTGGCTTTTTGGATATTTATTTGTAGGTTTAGTGAAGTTTATGGTTTAACGGTCTATCCTTTTGTTTAAGCTAATTATCGAGGAAAAAATTTGTTAATGCATTTTTGCACTTTTTATCGAAATATGATGCGTTTATAAGAAAAAACTCTGGACGCAGTAAGTGCGTTTTGATAGCGCATTTTCGGTAAATTTGCAGTTTAGCTCCCGAACGCTTTTCAAAACACTGTTTTCAGAAACTTGCCTAGACCCCCCCCCTGAATCCACAAACCCCAAGAAACACTTCTTGTTCATACTCCCCAAGGAAGTTACGGGACCAGCAGTGAGTAGGGGTGCATAATTTTTTTAGCTAATTTTTGTAGAACAAATTCGTTCATGCATTTTTGCATTTTTTATCGAAATATGATGCGTTTGTAAGAAAAAAAATCTGGACGCAGTAAGTGCGTTTTGGTAGCGAATTTTCGGTAAATTTGCAGTTTAGCTCCCGAACGCTTTTCAAAACACTGTTTTCAGACATATAATTGGAGGTGGGATGAGAGTAGAATTGCCGGCGAACAACGAGGCAAAAGGTTCAGCCTTGCCCAGGGCGGTAGAAACGATTTCATCCCTGGAAATAAGAGGTGGGAACGTGCTCTTGCAGAAATTATCCCGAATAGATTTAGCTAGAGTTCAGAAGAGTTTGCTGCCGTTGGAGCTTGAGAGGACTTTGTTTTTGATGTGGTTACTAAATGAGTTTTTTGCCTCAGAAAGAATGCAGACATATCGGTTTCTTGTGTCGTTAAATGTTTGACAGTTTTCTTGACTGGGATTGTGTAGAAGCGTTGTGTGAGCTTTGACCTTTTCAAGTCTGGCCTTGTCACAGTATTTAGAGAACCAGGGCTTTTGAGTGGCTGAATAGGTTTTCTGTGTACGTGGAATAAATAACTACATGCCAGTTTTGATGATTTCGGTGGCGTTTTGTGAGATATCAGAGGGGTCAGCATGAGAGAAGCAGACAGATGCCCATGGAATGGGGAAAAGTAATCCCGCATTTCTTCCCAGTTCGCGGAGTTGTAGTGCCAAACGATACGTGGATGTGATGACTGTATGACCCCGGGTTGCATTGTGCAGGAAGCAGTGACCATGCCGTGGTGTGAGCGACCAAGGGGGGCGGTGACTAATATGTTATAGCATTCAGGTTTTGTAGTAAGAAGGAGATCCAAGGGATTTGAGCTGTGTGTTGGGATCCGAGGAAAGTAAGTAGGTTGCTGAACCATATTGGCTAAAGAATTGCTTCCAGCGAATGAAAATGGATGAAATTGAAGAAATCTAAAGGAAGGAAGTTAAGCTTAAGAGGAATACCGAGCATACGAAGACAGACGGAAGTTAAGAACGTTGAACTTAACAAGCCAAACTCCAGACGCTGAAGACGTTTAACGAAACAAATCAAGTCTCAGGCGTTTCCGCAGATGAAGATAGATGGAATTTGAGAAAGCTAATCAAGGAAGTCAAGCTTTAGAAGAAAATCAAGTAGACGAGGAGAGAAGTAGTTTGAAAAAGTTAAAGTTAACAAGCCAACATCCAGACGCCCCGGCAGGTAATAATAGATGAAAGTTGAGAACGGTAAACGAAAAAAACAAGTCAACCGACAGCCGTTTTAGCAAGGTTAACTGCAATAGGAACCGCCCAAGAAGAAGAGAAATATGCAGTAGCGTATCCAAAGCGCAACATTGTCCGAAAGCGTTCAGTTAAACCATGGAAAACAAGCTGGGACCCAAAAGGTATACTAAAGTATCCAATATCCATCTAGGGTTAAAAGCGTCCAGTAAACTATCGGAGTTCAAAACAGGACCAGAAACGTCCAGTAAAGTTTCACAACGCAACTCAACAATCTAGAGGAAAGAGCTAAAGCAATATGTTTTTGCTTTAAACTCCACGAAAAAAAACCACCAAGAAACGCATTAGCACATTAATGCACCTAATGGTTACAAACCTTTCTTGCTACTGTTATAGAAATAAATATAGAAAGCAGCATTCTTGTATGGTTAATCAAGTGATGAATTAACCTTGGTTAAAGCTATCCGCTAATTAAGCCAACTTTGTTGATAGAACGCTCCTTAGTTCTAAAAATGTATTACAAAATGAGTTTCCCAAAATAAACATATCCAAAACATGTGTAATACGAGGGCATATTAATATATGGTTAGCCTGGGGATTTTGCTTTAAGCAGAATTAAATTTAGTTGTTATGGTTGTTTTAGAAATAAGCTGTTAAATTTTGACATCTAAAAGTTAAATAGTGACAAAGTTATGAATTTTTAAAAACGCCAAATTATAAATTATTTAAATATAGATGTAGAAACTTCTTTTCTGGCTTCGCAATTGCTCTTTTCTTCTTTGTAATCGGTTTCGTTATTTTACGGCATCGTCAGAGAGGAGAAAATTGTATTTATTGACAAATTTATGATATAATGTGTATGTATAAAAATCTGTTGCTAGGTGGGGATATTTTCATCAAAATATTCCTTAAAAAAATAAAGTAATAATGACACATGCCGAGTTTGATGGGGAATAAATGTGTATTTAAAATATAGTGTTTGTTTAAGGGAGAAGCAGTGGCGTACAATATTTTTCCAGAAATATTAAATGAAAATTCCGGACGTACGCTACTGGTATAAATAAAAAATTTACTTTTACATCAGAATATGACTCTTGATCCATAGAAGGTGTATGCCGAACTTTACTAGCATATGTATAGTTTTATTTAAGTTATTATAAAAACCAGAATCATTTTTAAAACTCCTACCCCCGATAATACAAAACCTATGTTCATGTAATTTTTTTAAAATTTAGAAACGCCTCAGCTATCCCCCTAAATTTTTAGCATCATTTTAGGAACAGCCTGTATAAGAAGTAAAAATACAAAGTAAATTGCCCAGTGCGTGGACATTAAAAGAAAGAACATTAAAAGCACTAAAATTTACCTTTCTGGGAGATCTGAAGATGGGATATCCCATGTCCACTCTGGCCTTCTGTTCTTGGTATCTCTCCATGCTGCAAGATAAATGGAATAATCAACAAATGCAACAATAACAATAAAGATATAACATAATTTAACGTAAATATTAGTCCAACAAAACAGAACAAATGTTATAGGCCGTGTCAAATAGGAATACAATTATAAAAAAACCTGTTATCGTAGAAAAAAATTCACCAATAGGGAGATCCCGATTTTTGAATTTTGAATTTTTTTACAAATGAGCGCGAACTAGGACCCCTAGAACCCAGCTGCAAGGTTAGTTTCAAGCTCAAGGTTAGCTTAAGCCCTTTCAAAAAAACCCTATATGATCTTATTAATAAGTTTACGGTTTTCACGATATTCAGAATTATATGCAAAAAGTGAAAATTATCAAATTTTAAGATATTTTGCTTCCCCACATGCAGAAAAACCATTTCCGGAATGTGATTTCTGTACATGTTATGCCTTAATAATAGCGTTATCGAATCGCTTTGAAATATTTTGTGTAATTATTCAGAAAATCTGACAAAACAAATTAAAAGCGGACTTTTTGTTCCCTTTTTTTTTTAAATTTCTAATAAACCTCCATGCTGACAAAAAATATGATAAAATTTACTGGCTCATAATTTCAAAAACTTTCCTATTTTATGGAGATTCTAAAATGGTATAAAATATAATCAATATCTGAAAATAATTCACTGTCTACGATTGAAGGTGAATTAGGAAGTGAAATCAGGTAGCTAATAAATAAATAAATAAAGATCTGGACGCAGGAACGGCGTTATGGTAGTTAATTTTCGTAAAAATGTTTTTAATAGCAAATATATCTTTTTATTTAGAAAGCTGGCATCAAATTTGGTTACCAGTATAACCTATATAAAAGAAACAATGTACCATATTTCATCAAAATAACTTTATTGTTTGCAAATGTACAAAAATCTTCCTAAAATAAACTTAAAATGTTGCCGAAAAAACTGGTTTCCTGGCCAACGAACCTTAGGTTAATGGCAAATTAAGCTATCGAAAGAAACATTTTATGAAAAATCGCTACCATTACGCACTTGCTGAGTCCCGAGTTTATTTTTCCACAAGCATGCCTTACATTTCGATGGAAAATGCCAAAAAATGCAATAACATAAAGAGTGTTCGATTAAGAAAAGAAAATTGTTATCACCAGCGATTTATGGGCGATCCTGTGACTGTAAAAATAATTTTATAAGATGCAGTCATGTTATTTTTCACCAACAAAAATCGGAGTCTAATGTAAATGACGCATTCAGAGAGGTTTTCCTTTATATTACTTCATGGAAAAACTAGGTGCCATGCACCGGGTTCTCTCAAATAGTGACTGAATTTAAAAAAATCAAACTGTTGTAACTCAATTGTTTCAAATAAAACAGTCTGTATTTTGTGTTTCAGAAGTGAAGGGCATAATAATAAATGTTTAATAAGTTATTAAAAAAATGTTTTCGGATTTTTGTGAAAAAATTTGACAATTTAGCAAAAAAAAATTTTGGGAGTTCTGTCGAAAAGCTTATTTGATGAAATATGGTACATTGTTTCTACTATATAGATTATACTGGCAACCAAGTTTGATGCCTGCTTTCATTTAAACAAAAAGAAATATTTGATATTAAAAACATTTCTATGAAAATTCACTACCATAACGCACTTGCTGCGTCCAGACTTTTTTTTGTTTGAGATATCAGACAGGGAACATACATATCCATGCACTGGGGCCTGCCAGAGCAACTCATTTTACGCAACACAGGAGGGGACATTTGCTTAAATATTATACAGAAAAAAACAAAACTTGAATATTATACAGAAATACACTCAAATAATTTTGGATACTTAAAAGCTACAAAAGTTATTCAGAAACACCAACAAGTGGCTTAATATTTGCATAAAATATAAGCATATTTTTAAAATATAATTATTTGATATAACACCGGGTGTTCAATTTAACAGTTTGTCTGTGAGACAGGTTAGTATATAATAACTTAGTCCTTATTTAGACGACTAAATTGTAATAAAAAATCGAAAAGACTTACTCAATAGCTGGCTAAAAATCAGTACAAATAGATGCAGTCGCGTGACTAAAACTGAATCAGGTAAAATGGGCTAAATTACAGGTTTTATGGTTGTTTTCAAATGATATATCTATTAGAACAAGCACACACAAGTATATTTCTGTGGCGTTAAAAAAATACAATAGTCTACTAAAACAACTGCACCAATGAACCTGCACGCACAAACTGGAAACACAAACTAAATTTTCAAGTTCGACGAGACAAAACTCACCAACAATTAGTGCCAGTGTGTCATTTTTACCTGAAAACTATAAGCACATTCAAATCAGAGGCATTGCAGATCCTTATCTGCAGCTTAATGTTGCAAAAATGACCACTGGGAAACGAAAATTGATAACAGCCAGGCAATACTTTAAAGCAATGTTGCCATGTCGGCGTAACCGCAACTCTCTTATTACCAGTATTCGTTTTTTGTTGTTCTAGCTTCCACACTTCATCAATTTGGCCAGATTTTCTTGGTGTGTTGTTTTTCAATATACAGGGTGTCCACCTAGTATGGGGTTGCAAGATATTTCGGTTATTTTCGAAGATATAGAAAAAAATCAAATAGTATGGACGCAGCAAGTGCGTTATGGTAGCGAATTTTCATAGAAATGATCTGGCAAATATATTTTTTTAACTTTTTTTCTTTTAACATAGAAATATAAGTTTTCGCATATAGTTTCCTTTTAATATCGAAAACCTACGTACCATCATCATCAACGGGCATCATATCTTTTCTATTTTTTTAGATAATTTTTTTTTTCAAAATTGGTCCATAATTTTTTAGTTAACGGTGTGATACATATATACATACATATATATATATATATATATATATATATATATATATATATATATATATATATATATATATATATACATATATATATATATATATATATATATATATATATATATATATATATATATATATATATATATATATATATATATATATATATATATATATAAATATACAGGCTGTCCCAAAAGTCGTAAATCAAACGTCACACGAAGATAGGCAAGCTTAAGTCCATTCAGAAAAACCCTATATGATCTTATCAAAAAGTTTACGGTTTTCAAGATATTGACAATTTTATGAAAAAAATTAAAACTGTCAAATTTTAAGGTATTTTGCCCAACCAAATGCAGAAAAAATATTTCCAGAATGTGATTTTTGTGCATGTTAAGTTTTTTTTTCAGTACGGAGGTATATTCTAAATTAAAAAGAAATTGGGGAAGAAATGTCCGAGTTTTAATATTTTTTCTTTAGATTTTCTTAATAATAACACAAAATATTTCAGTTTATTGAGGATTAATATGCACCAAAATCACATTGCGCAAAAGTTTTTCTGCATGTGGTGGGGAAACATACCTTAAAATTTTATAAGTTTAATTTTTCTCATAAAATTGTCATTATCTTGAAAACCGTAAACTTTTTGATAAGAACATACATGGTTTTCTAAAAGGCCTTGAGCCAGCCTATATTCGTGTGAAGTTTGATTTACGACTTGTGCGACAACCTGTATGTATATATATATATATATATATATATATATATATATATATATATATATATATATATATATATATATATATATATATATTAATAAGTGGGACAGGTCGCGCTCATTTGAAGAAATTTTTTCAAAATTTAAAAGTCGGGATTTCCCCATTAGTGAATTTTTTCTAAGAAAATTCATTAAAAATTAACTGCCCTTCATTTCTCAAGCTCTACAAAACTATAATATTGCGGTGTATACAGGTGTCTCAAATCTCTTGTACCGACACAAACTTCATTTTTTAAATAGCAGCTGCTACTTTTATGACAATTTCGGATTCCTGAAAAAAATTAAGAGTATGCTGTTCTAAAAAATTTCTTCGAAATACCAACACTTTTCGAGTTATTCGAAAAACCTTGTGAAAATATAATTTTCATTGCTCTACGAAAATACCATTTGTAGCTTTCTAACGACCTGTATTGTGTTACTTTATTGGGGGGTTTTCTCAAATAGTAGCTCGATCAAAATATGAGGTCCAAATCGACAAAACTTATACCGGGTGTTCAGTAATTTATGTTTTTCGGAAGACATTCAAAGTTTTGAAACTCGCTTATTTCAAATGGAACACGATTTTTTTCGCATTTTATTAGATCATACACTGGCCTCCCTCACTTTCATGAGACATTTCGTAAATATATTTTTAATTGCAAATATGTCTTGTTTTTAATACAAGGACATTTGGTTGGCTGTATAACCTATATTGTACCAACAATGCACCATATTTAATTAAAATAGCTTTGTTGTTTCAAAAAGTGGAAACATTTGCCGAAAATACACTTAAAAGGTTCCAGAAAAAACTGCTCCAATTTTCCTGGCCAACGAACTTCCCCAAGCTATTTACACACCTGTCAAGCTATAATTACTCACAAACAGCTTTAGAACCAAAAAAATTGAACAAACAGCTCACATTTTTTTTTACAAAAATTGCCTTCAGTAACTTACACTGAAATATATTTTTCACAAAAATTCGACAACTTTTTTTTACAATGACTAACTAAACATTTATTATTAATAACCAATATTTTTACAAAAATCTTACAAAAAAGTATTTCTACGGAAAAACAAAAACATTTCTGCCAAAAACTTTTCAAATTCAGCCACTATTGGAGAGTACCTGTATACGGCAGCTCGACGGTCTCCACAAGTAATACAAACAAAAAGCTCTCTGAATGCGTCATTTCCATACGACTCCGCTATCTATATTGGTAAAAACCCTGTATCACAATTTGTGATATGTATTTGTGATATGTGCCAAAAACGTGAAAAGTTCCAAGACAATCGAAATAACTCCAAAACGATAAACGATATCAATTTTTTTCCTTACAAACATGCATTATAATTCGATGGAGAATACAATAACATAAGGGGTTCCTATTAAAAAAGGAAGTGTGCATAACCAACGACTTATGGGCCACACTGTGATTGTCGTAATATAAGATTCAGCTTGAGAGACCACCCTTTAATTAACGTATATCATTTTTCTCATATCCTGTACAATAACGGATATATTGAGCTTTACCGTAGAAATACATCACCCTGTATGTGTATCAACAGACAAAAACTGAAACTGACCCCGTATATGGGTAAGACAGGTTTGTATATAATAACTTAATCCTTAATTAGACGGTTTAATTGTAATAAAAAAAATCGAAAAGACTTACTCAATAGCTGGCTAACAATCAGTACAAATAGATGTAGTCGCGTGACTAAAACCGAATCAGGTAAAATGGGCCAAATTACACGTTTTATGGTTCTTTTCAAATGATATATCTATTAGAACAAGCACACACAAGTATTTTTCTGTGGCGTTAAAAAATACAACCAGTGGTTCAGTCAAAGTTTTCTACTAAAACAACTGCACAAATGAACCTGCACGCACAAACTGGAAACACAAACTAAATTTTCAAGTTGGACGAGACAAAACTCACCAAAAATTAGTGCCAGTGTGTCATTTTTACCTGAAAACTCAAAACACATTCAAATGAGAGGCACTGCAGATCGTTATCTGCAGGTTAATGTTGCAAAAATGACTACTGGGAAACGAAAATAGATAACAGCCAGACAATAGTTTAAAAGCAATGTTGCCATGTCGGCGTAACCGCAACTCTCTTATTACCAGCATTCGTTTTTTTGTTGTAGCTTCCACACTTCATCAATTTGGCCAGATTTTTTTTGTGGGTTGTTTTTCAATATACAGGGTGTCCACCTAGAATGAGGTTGCAACATATTTCGGTTATTTTCGAAGTTATTGAAAAAAATTCAAAAATTCTGGACGCAGCAAGTGCGTTATGATAAAGATTTTTCATAGAAATGATCTGGCACCTAATATTTTCTTATAACTTTTTCTCTTTTAACATAGAAATATAAATTTTGGCATATAGTTTCCTTTTAATATCGTAAACTTAAGTATCAAATTTGTGCATCATAGCTTTTCTATTTTTTGAGATATTATTTTTTCTGAAAGAAAACCCAAAATTTTCTCGAAAAACCTGGTTAGATTTTCCTGGCTAACAAACTTATTCAAGCCACTTACAAAAGGAAGGTAGGTACATGATAATTATAATGAAAATCGGTCCAGTTATCGGTGTGATATATATATATATATATATATATATATATATATATATATATATATATATATATATATATATATATATATATATATATATATATAGGATGCCCCAAAAGTCGTTAATCAAACGTCACACGAAGATAGGCAAGTTCAAGTCCTTTCACAAGAACTTTAGATGATCTTATCAAAAAGTTTACGGGTTTCAAGGTATTGACAATTTTATGAAAAAAATGAAAATTGTCAAATTTTATGTTTTTTGCCCAACCACATGCAGAAAAAACAGTTCCAGAATGTGATTTTTGTGCATGTTAAGTGTTTTTTTCAGTGCGGAGGTTTATTCCAAAATAAAAAGAAATTGGTGAAGAAATGTCAGTTTTAATATTTTTTTCAAATTGTCCAAATAATAACTGAAAATATTTCAGATTATTGAGGATTAATATGCACCAAAATCACATTCTGCGAAAGTTTTTTCTGCATGTGGTGGGGCAAAATGCCTTAAAATTTTATAATTTTCATTTTTTTTATAAAATTGTCAATATCTTGAAAACCGTAAACTTTTTGATAAGATCATATAGGGTTTTCTAAAAGGGCTTGAGCCAGCCTATATTTGTGTGAAGCTTTAGTTACGACTTGTGAGACACCTGTATATATATATATATATATATATATATATATATATATATATATATATATATATATATATATATATATATATATATATATATATATATATATATATATATATATATATATATATATATATATATATATATATATATATATATATATATATATATATATAAACATATAAATTGAAACTGACCCCGGGTATGGGTTCTAGGTGGCCTATATCGCGCTAATTTGAAGAAATTTTCTCAAAGTTTAAAAGTTGGGATCTCGCCATTAGTGATTTTTTTCTAAGAAAATTAACTAAAAGTTTACTGCCCTTCATTTCTCAAGATCTACAAAACTATAATATTGCGGTGTATACAGGTGTCCCAAATCTCTTTAACCGACATAAACTTCATTATTTTTTAAATGACAGCGCCTACTTTTATGACAATTTCGGATTCCTGGAAAAAATTAAGAGTATGCTGTTCTAAAAATTTTCTTCGAAATACCAACACTTTTCGAGTTATTCGAAAAATCTTGTGAAATATAACTTTCATTGCTCTTCGAAAATATCATTTGTAGCTTTATAACAACCTGTATTGTGTTACTTTATTGGGGGTATTTCTCAGATAGTAGCTCGATCAAAATATGAGGTCAAACTCGACAAAACTTATACCGGGTGTTCAGTAATTTATGTTTTTCGGAAGAAATACAAAGTTTTAAAACTCGCTTATTTCAAATGGAACACGATTTTTTTCCCATTTGATTAGATCATACACTGGCCTAGTAACTTTAGTGATACATACCCTATACCAGGTCTGGTCTGGACGCAGCAAGTGCGTGATGGTAGCGAATTTTCGTAAAAATGTTTTAAATGGCAAATATGTCTTATTTTTAATACAAGGACACTTGGTTGGCAGTATAACCTATATATAGTACCAACAATGCACCATATTTAATTAAAATAGCTTTGCTGTTTCAAAAAGTACAAACATTTTCCGAAAATAAAATTAAAAGGTTCCAGAAAAAACTGCTCTGATTTTCCTGGCCAACGAATCTCTCCAAGATATTTACACACCTGCCAAGCTATAATTATTCACAAAAAGTTTTAGGACCAAAAAAATTGAAAAAATGGCTCAGAATTTTTTTTTTACAGAAATTGACTTCAGTAATTTTACACTAAATTATATTTTTCACAAAAATTCGACAACTTTTTTTTACAACGACTTACTAAACATGTATTATTAATTACAAACATATCACAAAAAAAATGGTTTCAACGGAAACTCTAAAAACATTTCTGCAAGAACTTCTCAAATTTAGCCACTATTGGAGAGTACCTGTATACGGCAGGTCGATTTTTTCTACGAGTGATACAAACAAAAAGCTCCCTGAATGCGTCATTTCCATGGGACTCCGCCATCTATATTGGTAAAAACGCTGTATAACAATTTGTGATGTGTGTTTGTGATATGTGCCAAAAACGTGAAAAGTTCCAAAATCAATTGAAATAACTCAAAAGCGATAAACAATATCAAGTTTTTTCCTTACAAACATGCATTATAATTCGATGGAAAATACAATAACATAAGGGGTTCCTATTAAAAAAAGAAAATGTGTATCACCAACGACTTATGGGCCACACTGTGATTGTCGAAATAGGCTTATAAGATGCAGCTCGAGACACCACCCTATAATTAACGTATATCATTTTTTCTCATATCTTGTATAATACCGGATATATTGAGTTTTACCGTAGAAATGCATCACCCTGTATATGTATCAACAAAAACTGAAACTGACTCCGTATATGGGTTTAAGGGCTTCTAGTTCGCGCTGATTCGAAGAAATCTTTCTAAAATTCATTAGCCGCGGTCTTCTCAATAACGATTTTTTCTACGAAAATTAGCTAAAATGTAGACTATTAAACCATAGACTCTATATCTGGAACTACTGCGGAAGCATTAGAAAGAGGGTCTATTTGAAATGATTTCTCCAAAATTATTTGAGTAAAATGAAGGAAAATTATGGTTGAAGCTGAAACTTAAGGTTTTATAAAACACACTTATTATGACATTTATTCTGCAAAATCAGTATTTGTTTCAGAATTGTTGTCTGAAAATTGCAAACTTTGACGTTTCAAATCGCGACTTTGACGTTTTAAGAAGGAAAATTATAAAAAATTTAAAATATTTTTCCTGCTATTTCTTGACTTTTTTGGTCAAGAAAACTTAACCATTGTGTGTAACATTCAATTAGTTTTGTTAACCACATAAAACATTTTGTTCTTGTGCTTTCTTCTGATCACCAGTGGCACCAATTTTTTCCCCTCTAAATGCCTATAACTTTTTTTATTTAAACATAGAGATCTGAATTTTGGTGTGTAGGGCAAGTTTGATAGTAGAAATTTATGTGCCAAATTCGGTTGCCATATTTCTGTTATTATGGGAAATACAAAAAATTTCCTAAAGAAAACTCAAAATTTTCCCCGAAAAACTTGTCCGATCTTCCTGGATAACGAACTTATCTAAACCACTTAAAAAAGGAAGGATACCACTTTTTCAAAATCGGCCCATTATTCCTTTAATTATCGGTACGATATATATATATATATATATATATATATATATATATATATATATATATATATATATATATATATATATATATATATATATATATATATATATACAGATCTCCTCCCCAAAAATCGCCGTTTTTTTGATATCACCGCTTTTAGTGAATTTTCGTAGAAAAAAATCACTAATGAGGAGATCCCGACTTTAAATTTTTTCATAATGAGATAGTTAGGCGTCACCAGATTCCATGAGGCATGATGACAATTTCTGACAGTAGCAAGTGTTATTTTCTTCAATAATGTGTCAGAATGTGTCAAAACTTCCGGATAGATGTATTGTTAATCTTGTCGAAGTAAGACTACAAGATGAATTACTCCCGAACTCAGCTAAAGAACATAATGTACTGTTTGGGCGAGAGTAAACGTAATTGTATATTAACCTCGCGTATTTATCACACAACTTATCCCGACCTGGAGAGATATCCTCGTTCAGAATGTTTTTTGAGATTGAACGAGAGGTTTGACAGACCAGGAAGTGTTCTCTATGGGGGAAACAAGTCGACATAATGAGGTCAGTGACGAGAATACTGTAATAAATATTTTGTGCAATGTGATAGAAAATCTTAGTATCAGTGTTAGAGACAAAATGAAAATGATAATGCCCGACGAAGTTTGGTGAACAAGGTCATGAAGAAGAAACTGAATCATGTGAAGACATTTTTACAAAATCCAAAAGTCGCAAACTCCTCATTAGCGAATATTTTCTACGAAAAATATTCAACAGAAAATCACCAATTTCTAAAAAATATTTTTTAGCACATAAACTTACTGAGCGAGGTAATATTGCATCAATCTTGCAGAATATTTTCCATAGAAAGTGTAAGTTTGATAGATTATTACAGTAAGCCTCCTGCAAGTTTGCTGCAAATATCAAGTCTTCCCCCAGTTGCATTATAAATGCAAGTGTTTCTTTTGTAACCTTACTGCCATTTTACTGTAGTGAGCTGTGACAAACTTTCCTCATATACTTGCAAATGTTAACTTACAGCAAGTTCAAATTTTAAAAGTGCTGAGCAAAGTTGGAAAACTTAAGCTTACATTTGCAGCTTATCTGCACACACACTCACACACACACACACACACATATATATATATATATATATATATATATATATATATATATATATATATATATATATATATATAGGTGTGTGTATCCGAGCGATAACTAAAAAAATACTGAACTGATTTCAATCAAACTTGGCACAAATCTTGTTTGAGCGAAAACCGAGGTCGGGTTCGTTGATCAGCCTTTATGCTCAAGTTTTTCCGGTGGAAAATCGGGGAAAACTCTTTCAAAACGCTATATTTTTGTAACTATTAGAGCAACTGAAATGATACTTTACACGTTGCTAAAAATAGCGCAAATGAACCTATGTTGTAAATTTTAAGTAATTTAGTATACAGTATTTAGATTTTTTTTCAAATTAAAAATAAAATCCCAAAGACATGCGTTGAAACGACTTAGTGGTTAAAGTCCAATGACTGACAGACAGAGTAGTTAACTGCCACGCGTAGATTAATTAATGGAACAGTTATAAAGCATGCATCAACAGTAACCAAGTTAAATATATACCAGGCAGAAAACATTATACCCGAACCAACAATCGTGAAATCTCGGCAGCAATTATGAAAAATGACAGACAACATGATACAAATTTGCCAACTGATTATTATTTAACTGGGCGATTCAATCAATTATTAAAATACACTATATTGGTAGCTTTATTATCGGCCACAAACACAGTTTTAGCACAGAATAGATATATTATGCTGTCGCATAATATAGCAGAAATTTGAACAAAAGCAAGCCAATTATCTATAAAAATGATTCTAAAATAATTTCTTTTATCTTTAAACTTAAAGATAAGACGTCATATAAGACCTAAACAGTCGTGGGATGTGTTTCAATGGTAATTCTACTTATTATGTAGTTGATCAATTTTGTATACTTTGAATATAATATCCCGGGCATGAAGCCAATATAAGGTATCACGCAAATAAAACATTTGTTGACGTGTGCCTAGATAGCCCAGGAGGTGCCGCGCTTGCCTCCTAAGCAGAAGGTTACGCGATCGAATCCTGCTCGATAAATGTATGTTTTTTATGTTTTATTTCGACATCTGGAGAAACAATAGTTCACAGATTTCATACGTTTTGAACAAGATCTCGTATTTGTTTAAAACGTCTAAATAAGTGTGTGACCTTTGAGTCTGAAATTATAATTTTGTTATTCTTGTAACTGTTATTGAAAAAACCGGTTTGATTAGGTTGACTAAAACGAGGCCATACTGGCGATTAATAAGGAAAAATAACCGCTACGTTGATAATTTGTCAGTTTTGTATTGTAAATATTTATTAGGTTTCCTTCTCGAAATCTTTTGTATAACTTTAATGAAACTTGTAATAAAAGTTTCTTTTAAAGAGACTTACACTGTCTACAGAGATAGCAAAATTTAGTTCTTTACCTTCATAGCAAATTGAGTTTTGGGCATTTTTCTCAAAAGGAGTGAGAACGTAAGACTTTTTTGATAATAGAGAGATACCGATGGTAACACTCTCGAAAGAATTCTTCAAATGTGCGCGTACTGGGACCTCTAAAATCGCTCTTCAAGGTCTGTGTATGTTTAAAGCATTAACTTTACTAATATGCCGTATAATAGTAGTGTAAGGTTCTTATGAAAAATCGCTACTATAACTCACTTGCTGCATCCCGAATTTTTTTTCAATAGTGCTCGAAGGCATCAGTTAGTATTTTCTGTTACAATCTTTTAAAAAAATATATTATACAATTTGTGCCAAATGTCATCAATAACTTTTGTGAATGACAACCCTAGCTTTGTGTTGACTGTTTTTAAAGTACATATCAAGCTATACAAAATCATCAAATTTTTATGGTACCGTGTTGAGTGAAGGCACAAAAAAAAATTGTGTAGACTTAAAGTTCCCCCGAAGTAATATGAAATGTCCAAAATGAGTTTCAATTATTAGTGAATTTTCATTAAGAAAATTCATTAATAGAGAGGTAACGATTGTAAGACGTTCCAATTTTTTTTTCAAATGAGCGTGAATTAGGCCCTCCAGAACCCAAATCCAAGATCAGTTTGAATTTATTTATATATATATATATATATATATATATATATATATATATATATATATATATATATATCTGTGTGTGTGTGTGTGTGTGTGTATGTATCACACCGATAACTCAAGAAATTCTTTTTATAAACCTACGTACCACACTTGGTTGCCATAGCTTTTTTATTAACGGAGATAACAACAAATTTTCCAAAAGGAAACTCAAAATTCTCCCGGAAAAACGAGTCAGATTTTTCTGGCTAACGAACTTATCCGAGCTACTTGCAAACGGAACGCACTAGTCAAATTTGATTAAAACCGGCCCATTATTTGGGTTATCTGTGTGATACATACATACATGCATACATATTATATATATATATATATATATATATATATATATATATATATATATATATATATATATATATATATATATATATATATATATATATATATATATATATGTATGTATCACACCGATAACTCAAAAAATAATGGTCCGATTTTGATCAAATTTGGCACATACCTTCCTTCTGCAAGTGGCTTTGATCGGTTAGTTAGTCAGGAAAATCGGCAGAGGTTTTCCCGGAAAATTTTGTGTTTTCTTTCGAACAAAATTATATCTCCGGGAATAACAAATTAAGGGCAACCAAATTTGGTGAGCTGGTTTCTGTCATAAAGTGTATCCTGCGCACCAAAATTCAGATCTATATTTTAAAATACAAAAAAGTTGCAGTTAAATTAATTTTTAATTAATTAAATCTGATTCAAGAAAGCTAAAACGTCGAAGTTCATTGAGAACGAATGGGGGTGAAAAATACTACAAGAAATGACTAGCAGGTTCCTAGATATGTCGCTAAGTCGCTATTTTCCTTGATTTCGTTATAATATGAGCAAAAAATATATCGAAATGGTTTTGTGTAAATTTTAAAACATTGAACAACTGTACTACGGGATATAGCTGCTAGTAGACACATGTCTAGCATAGCTCAGTGGCCTAAGTCTCTGTACATCGGATAATCAAATTAAATTGACCCCTGCATGACGAGTTCGAATCCTAGTTAGTGACTTTAATTTTTTCTTTTTTTTTCTGTCTAATTTCACTTTGCCGTTATCTAATCAGATTGTTGTTATTCCGATAAATTTTTAGCGACTTTTTGTATAAAAAATAATTAGACAAAGAGAAGATGAAAGTTTTAAGCCTTAATTCAATTTGAATAGTATATT
This sequence comes from Tillus elongatus, assembly GCA_964006375.1. Classification (NCBI taxonomy): domain Eukaryota; kingdom Metazoa; phylum Arthropoda; class Insecta; order Coleoptera; family Cleridae; genus Tillus; species Tillus elongatus. The sequence continues at coordinate 37,206,393 of OZ023268.1, forward strand.
TTCTTAAAAAAAATTCACTAACGAGGAGACCCCGACTTTTGAATTTAGAAAAAATTTAAAAAATTTCTTCAAATGAGCGCGAGCTAGGCTCCCTAGAACCCATATCCAGGGACAGTTTCAATTATATATATATATATATATATATATATATATATATATATATATATATATATATATATATATATATATATCTAAAATTTAGGTCTGTAAGTTCAAAGACAAAAAGTTAGAGGCATTTAAAGAAACAAAATTGGGGCTTTCCTCAAAACGTAAAAAGTCGCGATTTGAAACGTCAAAATTTGCAACATTTAGGCAAAGAACCTGAAAGAAATACGGATTATGTAAAGAATGTTCTGCAATCACTTAAGTTTCAGCTTAAACCATCATTGCCCTTCATTTTTATAAAATATTTCTAGAAAATTCATTTCAGATAGACACTTCCTCTGCTGCTTTGGAACTAGTTTTACTTAAATTTATGGTTTAACGGTCTATAATTTTTAGCTAATTTTCGTAAAAAAAATTCGTTAATGAGGAGATCGCGGCATTTGAATTCTAAAAAGATTTCTCGAAGTGAGCGTAAACTAGGCCCACAAGAATCCATATCCGGGTTTACTTTCTGTTTACATATATACAGGGTGACGCATTTTGAAATATGGTGCATGTTTGTAAAAAAAATCGAGACACAGGAAGTGCGTTTTAGTAGGGAATTTTCATTAAATGTTTCAAAATGAAATAACGCAATTTGCTATTAACCTAAGGTTGGTCAGCTAGGAAAAGAGTTTTCTCGGAAACAATTGTCGTAATCTGTGCATAAAATATCAACATATTTTTAAAATATAATAATTTGATATAGCACCAGGTGTTCTATTTAACACGCTGTCTGTGAGACAGGGTTGTATATAATAACTTAGTCCTTATTTAGACGGCTAAATTGTAATTAAAAAATCGAAAAAACTTACTCAATAGCTGGCTAAAAATCAGTACAACTAGAGGTAGTCGCGTGATTATCTGTAGCGCTTAAAAAATACACCTAGTGGCTCAGTCAGAGTCCTCTACTAAAACAACTGCACAAATGAACCTGCACGCACAAACTGGAAACACAAACTAAATTTTCAAGTTCGACGAGCCCAATTCACCACAAATTTCATAATACCCAGTGCCAGTGCGTCAGTTTTACCTGCAAGCCATAAGCACATTCAAATGAGAGGCATTGTCAATGTAAATATTTCCTGTAGATCCTTATCTACAGCTTGATGTTGCAAAAATGACTACCGGGAAACGAAAATTGATAACAGCCAGGCAATAGTTTAAAAGCAATGTTGCCATGTCGGCGTAACCGCAACTCTCTTATTACCAGCATTCGTTTTTTGTTATTCTAGCTTCCACACTTCATCAATTTGGCCAGATTTTCTTGGTGGGTTGTTTTTAAATATACAGGGTGTCTACCTAGTATGGGGTTACAAGACATTTCGGTTATTTTCGAAGATATAGAAAAAATTCAAAAAGTCTGGACGCAGCAAATGCGTTATGGTAGTGAACTTTCATAGAAATGATCGGGCACCAAATACTGTTTATAGCTTTTTTCGTTTAACACAGAAATATAAATTTTGGGATATAGTTTTCTTTTAATATCGTAAACTTACGTACCAAATTTGGGCATCAAAGCTTTTCTGTTTTTTAAGATAATTTTTTTTCGAAAGAAAACCCAAAATTTTCTCGGAAAACCTGGTTAAATTTTCCTGGCTAACGCACTTATTCAAGCCACTTACATAAGGAAGGTAGGTACATGCTAAATATAATCAAAATCGGTCCATTATTTTTTGAGTTATCGGTGTGACACACACACGCACACGCATATATATATATATATATATATATATATATATATATATATATATATATATATATATATATATATATATATATAAAGATATATATATATATATATATATATATATATATATATATATATATATATATATATATATATATATATATAAAGATATATATATATATATATATATATATATATATATATATATATATATATATATTTAAATTTTCCTGGCTAACGCACTTATTCAAGCCACTTACATAAGGAAGGTAGGTACATGCTAAATATAATCAAAATCGGTCCATTATTTTTTGAGTTATCGGTGTGACACACACACACACACGCACACGCATATATATATATATATATATATATATATATATATATATATATATATATATATATATATATATATATAAAGATATATATATATATATATATATATATATATATATATATATATATAACATACAAATTGAAACTGACCCCGGGTATGGGTTCTGGGGGGCCTAGATTGCGCTCATTTAAAGAAATTTTCTCAAAGTTTAAAAGTCGGGATCTCGCAATTAGTGAATTTTTTCTAAGAAAATTAACTAAAAGTTTACTGCCCTTCATTTCTCAAGATCTACAAAACTATAATATTGCGGTGTATACAGGTGTCCCAAATCTCTTGTACCGACACAAACTTCATTTTAGTGAATTTTCGTAGAAAAAATTGTGTGTGTGTGTATCACACCGATAACTCAAAAAATAATAGGCCGATTTTGATAAAATTTGGCATGTACCTTTCTTTTGTAAATGGCTTGGATCAGTTTATTAGTCAGGAAAATATGACGAGGTTTTCCGGGAAAATTTTGAGTTTTCATCCGAAAAAAAAATCTTATCTCAAAAAGTAATAAGCCGATTTTAATAAAATTTGGCATGTACCTTCCTTTTGTAAATGGCTTTGACAAGTTTGTTATTTAGGAAAATATGACGAGGTTTTCCGGGAAAATTTTGAGTTTTTATTCGAAAAAAATTTTATCTCAAAGAATAATGGGCTGATTTTGATAAAATTTGGCATGTACCTTCCTTTTGTAAATGGGTTTGAGAGGTTTGTTAATCAGAAAAATCGGACGAGGGTTTCCGGAAAAATTTTAAGTCGGTTTACGATATAAAAAGTAAACTATACACCAAAATTTGGATTTCTATGTTACAAGAAAGAAAAGTTATAATAAAATATTTTATGCCAGATCCTTTCTATGAAAATTCATTACCATAATGCACTTGCTGCGTCCAGGCTTTTTTTAATGGCAGCCGCTACTTCTATGACAATTTAGGATTCCTGGAAAAAATTAAGAGTATGCTGTTCTGAAAGTTTTCTTCGAAATACCAACACTTTTCGAGTTATTCGAAAAACCTTGCGAAAATATAAATTTCATTGCTCTACGAAAATATCATTTGTAGCTTTCTAACGACCTGTATTGTGTTACTTTTCTAGGGTTTTTTCTTAGATAGTAGCTCGATCAAAATATGAGGTCAAAATCGACAAAACTTATACCGGGTGTTCAGTAATTTATGTTTTTCGGAAGAAATTCAAAGTTTTGAAACTCGCTTATTTCAAAAGGACCACGATTTTTTCCCATTTGATTATATCATACACTGGCCTAGTAACTTTCATCAGACATACCCTATACCAAGTCTGGACGCAGCAAGTGCGTTATGGTGGCAAATTTTCGTAAATATGTTTTTAATTGTAAAAATGACTTGTTTTTAATACAAGGACATTTGGTTGGCAGTATAACCTATATACTACCAACAATGCACCATATTTAATTAAAATATCTTTATTGTTTCAGAAAGTACAAACATTTGCCGAAAATAAACTTAAAAGGTTCCAGAAAAAACTGCTCCGATTTTCCTGGCCAACGAACCTCTCCAAGCTATTTACACACCTACCAAGCTATAATTATGCACAAAAGGCTTTAGGAACAAAAAAATTGAAAAAAGAGCTCAGAATTTTTTTTACAGAAATTTTATGCCTTTGGCAATTTTACACTAAATTATATTTTTCACAAAAATTCGACAACTTTTTTTACAATGACTTAATAAACATTTATTATTACCAATATATCACAAAAATCTAAAAAACTCTGGACGCAGCAAGTGCGTTATGGTAGTAAATTTTCATAAAACTATTTTTTGATAGCAATAATGTGTGTTTTTTTAAGAAAGCAGGCATCAAATTTGGTTACCAGTATAATCTATATAGTAAAAACAATGTGCCACGTTTCATCAAAATAACTTTATTGTTTGAAAATGTACAAAAATTTCCGAAAGTAAACTTAAAGTGTTCCCGAAAAAACTCGTTTCTTGGTCAACCTTATAGGTTAATATCAAATTGAGCTATTCAAATATTAAGCATTTGATCAAAATTCACTACCATAACGCACTTGCTGCGTCCAGATTTTTTTTTCTTACAAACATGCATTATATTTCGATGGAAAATGCAAAAATGCAATAACATAAGGCGTGTTTGATTAAAAAAAAAAAGAAAATTTGTATCACCAACGACTTATGGGCCACCCTGTGATTGTAGAAATATTTTTTAAAGATGTAGCTCAAGACACCCTATAATTAATATATACAATTTTTTTTCATATCTTGTATAATAACAGATTTATTGAGCTTCATTGATTTTTTTACGAAAATTCTACAAAAATTATATACCATTAAACGATAAACTCTATAGTTAAGACTACTGCCAAGCGTCAGAGAAAGGGTCTATTTGAAATGAATTTTCTGGAAATATTTGATTAAAATGAAGGACAATGACGGTTGAAACTAAGACTTCAGGGTTTGTAAAACATACTTCTTGAGACATTTTATTTCCATAGCCCGTATTAGATTCAAGTTCTTTTCCTAAATGTTGCCAATTTTGACGTTTAAACCGCAACTTAGACGTTTTGTGGAAAACCCCAATTTATTTTTCTTTAAATGCCTATAACTTTTTTGTCTTTTGATCTACAGAGCTAACTTTTGGTAAGTAGCTTACCTATAAGAATGTAAATCCGCCCTTACTTTGTTAATTCCGGAGATATAAATTTTTTCGAAAGAAAACACAAAATTTTCTGGGAAAACCTGGACCGATTTTCCTGGCTAACGAACTTATCCAAGCCATTTGCAAAAGGAAGGTATTCACCAAATTTAATCAAAATCGGCCCATTCTCTTTTGAGTTATCGGTGTGATACACACACACACACACACACAAATATATATATATATATATATATATATATATATATATATATATATATATATATATATATATATATATATATATATATATATATATATATATATATATATATATAACATATACAAATTTAAACTGACCCCGGATATGTGTTCTGGGGGGCCTAATTAGCGCTCATTTGAAGAAATTTTTTCAAAATTCAAAAGTCGGCATCTTCTCATTAGTGAATTTTTTTAAAGAAAATTCACTAAAAAACGAGTTCTACGGAAACTCTAAAAATCTTTCTGCAAAAACTTTAAAAATTTATCCACTATTGGAGTACCTGTATACAGCAGCTCGACTTTTTCCAAGAGTGACACAAACAAAAAGCTCCCTGAATGCGTCATTTCCATGGAACTCCGCTATCTCTATTGGTAAAAACGCTGTATCACAATTTGTGATATGTGCTAAAAACGTGAAAAGTTCCAAAATCAATCGAAATAACTCAAAAACGATATCAATTTTTTCCTTACAAACATGCATTATGATTCGATGTAAAATACAATAACATAAGGGGTTCCTATTAAAAAAAGAAAGTATGCATAACCAACGACTTATGGGTTACTCTGTGACTGTCGAAATATGTTTATAAGATGCAGCTCGAGACACCACCCTATAATTAATGTATATCATTTTTTCGCATATCTTGTATAATAACGGATATATTGAGCTTTACCGTAGAAATACATCACCCTGTATGTGTATCAACAGACAAAAACTGAAACTGACCCCGTATATGGGTAAGACAGGTTTGTATATAACAACTGAATCCTTAATTAGACGGTTTAATTGTAATAAAAAAATCGAAAAGACTTACTCAAAGCTGGCTAAAAATCAGTACAAATAGATAGTCGCGTGACTAAAACCGAATCAGGTAGAATGGGCTAAATTACACGTTTTATGGTTCTTTTCAAATGATATATCTATTAGAACAAGCACACACAAGTATTTTTCTGTGGCGTTAATAAATACAACTAGTGGTTCAGTCAGAGTTTTCTACTAAAACAACTGCACAAATGAACCTGCACGCACAAACTGGAAACGCACACTAAATTTTCAAGTTAGACGAGACCAACTTAACAAAAATTTGTGCAAATGCGTCCGTTTTACCTGAAAACTCAAAGCACATTCAAATGAGAGGCACTGCAGATCCTTATCTGCAGATTAATGTTGCAAAAATGACTACTGGGAAACGAAAATTGATAACAGCCAGGCAATAGTTTAAAAGCAATGTTGCCATGTCGGCGTAACCGCAACTCTCTTATTATCAGCATTCGTTTTTTGTTGTTGTAGCTTCCACACTTCATCAATTTGGCCAGATTTTCTTGGCGGGTTGTTTTTCAATATACAGGGTGTCCACCTAGTATGGGGTTGCAAGATATTTGGGTTATTTTCAAAGATATTAAAAAAATTCAAAAATACTGGACGCAGCAAGTGAGTTATGGTAGTTAATTTTCATAGAAATGATCTGGCAAAAAAATTTTTTTTAGAACTTTTTTTCTTTTAACAGAAATAGAAATTTTAGCATATAGTTTCCTTTTAATATCATAAATTTACGTACCAAATTTGTGCATCATAGCTTTTCTATTTTTTGAGATATTTTTTTCCGAAAGAAAACCCAAAATTTTCTCGGAAAACCTGGTTAGATTTTCCTGGGTATCAAACTTATTTCATTGATTAACTTATCCAAGCCACTTACAAAAGTAAGGTAGGTACGTGCTACATATAATCAAAATCGGTCCATTATTTTATTATTGGTGTGATACATATATATATATATATATATATATATATATATATATATATATATATATATATATATATATATATATATATATAGTTACAAATCGATTCAATAGATGTAGGTACAGTGTTGCCACATCTACAAAACTTCCCCAACAGCTGGGATTTTTTTTTGCGCAATATGGCAACACTGCGTCCCCACTTCCTGGGGGTGCCTGAGGTGACCCCCCACAGGTGAAGTCTCAACCCTCTAGGACTAAAAAGAACGAAGTTACCAACTTATATATATATATATATATATATATATATATATATATATATATATATATATATATATATATATATATATATATATATATAGTTACAAATCGATTCAATAGATGTAGGTACAGTGTTGCCACATCTACAAAACTTCCCCAACAGCTGGGATTTTTTGCGCAATATGGCAACACTGCGTCCCCACTCCCTGGGGGTGCCTGGGGTGACCCCCCACAGGTGAAGTCTCAACCCTCTAGGACTAAAAATAACGAAGTTACCAACTTGTACCCCGTCGGAACGGATAACTGAGGTCTGCGCATTCCGTGTGTATATACACCCTGTATACGCAGAGAACCCTTACACCCTGGATACGCAGAGATATCTTATAGTATGAGAAACACATCTTGTGTAACATAGGAGTGATGACCACATTTGGATCATCCTGTATATACATCCCCCTGTATACACACAGGGCCGATCTATATTCACAAAACCTTCTAGCAGAAGAAGGTCCTGGAACATTCTGGAATGGAACACTCGAGAAACGAAGTGGAAGGTGCGACGGCTACATAAAGGTGGAAGTAAGCCAGCACAGTTCAGTTCAGTAAGAGAATGTTGAAGTGACTTGAAGAAGCAGTAACCAGTGAATAAAGTGTTAAAGAGAGTTGCGACTGTAGTTCCAGTCTGTGTGCAGATTAGTGATTGTAAGGCCAGATAAACTAAGTTTTATGTGAGAGAGACATTCTAGAACTTTTATTGTATCCATATGTAGAGAGTAAATAAAGTTGTTTTGTTAAAATTGAAAGACTCACTTATCCAGAACCCGGAGAAAACGCAACAATTTGGTGTCAGAAGTGGGATAAGTGAGTAAAGAAGTGAACAACTAAGCTAGCTGTAAATGGTAAACACCAGATCGATTGACTACGACGAGATTGCTGAAATCACAGAGTTGATGGACTTACTGAAAAGGCATGCGAAGAAGACGAACAACGGCGACAAGAAGGTGAAAGAAGACGGCGCGAAGAAGACGAGCGAAGACGGCAAGAGGAGGAACAGAGGTGACAAGAAGATAAAGAAGAGCTCCGAAGTATGTTCCACAATATGAGAGTCGATGTAAAAGAATAAATTAAACAGATCAAAATGTGGACAAGAAAGTAGAAAATGTAACAGAGGATTTTAATAAACGATGGGAAGAAGTGGAAGGATTGAAAGAACAAATGAAGATGATCATGAAAGGAACAGAACTCACACATAAAGAACTGACCGAACAGGTGATTGTCCAGACTGATAGAACTGAACCAAGAGGAGTTACTGGAATGTCCCCAGTTCAAAATCGCCCGGAGGTGGATGTACCAGCTGTGCAGCAGCCTAATGGAAACTTAAAGCCGCCGACTTGTGACGGAGAAACATCGTGGCCCATGTACAGGAGGCAGTTTGAGGTGGCAGCTCTCAGCAATGGGTGGAGTGAGCAACAGGCAGCAACTGCACTAATTCTTTCGCTTCGAGGCAAAGCCCTAGAAATCCTCCAGAACATCCCGGAGTCGAAACAGGAAAACTACTTAACAGTGATACAGGCCATAGACTTTAAATGTGGTAAAAAGTACATGAGCCAGGTCTACCAGACACAACTAAAGACAAGGGTCCAGAAGCCAAATGAGACTCAGCAAGAATTTCGTGCTGAAGTGGAGAAACTTGTGCGACTGGCGTATCTCCAAGCCCCAGAAGAATTTGTCAACCAGATCACCGTCCAGACCTTCACAACGAACTTGACATCGAAATGCAACAAGCTTTGAGGCTCGGAAGGTTCAAAACACTTACAGACTGCGTCATTTATAGCTTGGAATTTGAAGCAGCGAAGAATGTATCTCAATCTCGCCGCAACAGGCTGCGCGAAGTGAAGGAGATAGAGGACCATCAAGACACGACAGAGGAACTGAGACGAGAAATCAAGTTGATGAAGGAAGCCGTAAGCAAGTTCACTGCAACGGTTGGAGCACGTAAGACGAAAGCAAATTGGTCCCACATAGGATGCTACAAGTGTGGTAGGAAAGGGCACATAAATAGGCAGTGCTCACAAACCAAACAGGTGGCTCGCAGAGGACAAGAATACACCAACAGGGAGCGCCGTCAGGGAAACGACCTGACGCCAGTGTAAGGGGGCAACAGCTGGCGTGCGAGTCCCAAGGCCCCAAAGTAAATGTCTCCACTACCTGACGCCACCGTGAGAGCCTTGTTATACCTGGCAGCATAGACGGACGACAATGCAGTTTCACCATCATACTGGTGCCACTAGATCCGTTGTACGTCCAGACATGTTGCCAAACAGGTCGGCACTCACGACCAACAAAAAGCGTATTTTGGAGACGGCAAAAAGAGATAGGATACCCGTGCATGGAGAGGTCACTGTTAACATTAGGCTGGGCAGTACTGAGCTACAGGTAAGGGCTGTCGTCGCAGGAATCGTCGACGAATTTATTCTGGGCTTGGATTTAATGGAAGAGTTCGATGTCCTTTCAGTAGACTTCCAGAATAAGATCTTGAGAATCGGTAACGAAGAGTTGTATTTATCTCCAACAGCCGGCGAAGCTAATCTCAGGGTGAGACTTATTGTCGACGAGGATACACGGATTCCTGGTAACAGTGAGAAGATTGTCAGAGCCAGACTAGAGAAGAAACTTGATGGTATGTCTGCTCTCATAGCGGAGCCCCTAAAAGATAGACATGATGGTGCCCTCGTCGTACCCATAAGAGTGGATAACGTACAAACTAACAGGGTCACATTGAAGAGAGGTGAAGTTATCGCCACTTGCGAACCCATTGACCGAGTGACGTTGTCCAAAAACGTAACACCCACTCCATTAGACAGAAGACTGCCAGTAGAAATAGTAGAGCGGTTCAAGAATTCATGGTGCCAATTGAACGACATGGAGATGGAAATGGCCCTGAAGTTCATATTGGAGGAGGCCGATATTTTCGATCAAGATAAAATCACAGGTCACATCACATGCTAGAAGATGGTGTCATCGAGGAGTCTAATAGTCCTTGGTCGTCCCCAGTAGTTTTGTTCACCAAGTAAGACGGCACTAAGCGATTTTGCGTGGACTATCGGAAGCTGAATGATGTCACCAAGAAAGACAGTTATCCCCTGCCCCGGATCGACGACACTTTGAACACTTTGGCCGGATCAAAGTCGTTCTCTGCATTAGACCTGAAAAGTGGCTACTGGCAAGTAGAACTCCATAAAGACGATAAGGAGAAAACTGCTTTTTCAACCTAGAATAGGTTGTTCCAATTCAAGGTCATGTCATTCGGCTTGTGTAATGCTCCTGCCACCTTCGAGCGACTAATGGAGTTAGTGTTGAGAGGACTGACATGGGAAACATGCCTGGTGTATCTCGATTATGTCATTGTGATTGGAAGGACTTTCAATGAACACCTGTCGAATCTAAAGCAAGTTTTCTCCAGGCTGAGAGGTTCTTATCTGCAACTCAATCCGAAGAAATGCGTCCTCTTCCAGAAGAAAGTCAGTTTCCTCGGACATGTCGTTTCTGAGAAAGGGATAGAAACCGATCCAGAGAAAATAAAGGCAGTAAGAGACTGTCCTGTGCCGAAGAACAAACATGAGGTCAGAAGTTTTCTGAGACTTTGCAGCTACTACCGACGCTTTGTGAAGTACTTCAGCAGCCTTGCGAAACCTCTACATAGCCTAACTGAAAATAAGGCCGAGTTCATCTGGCGACCAGATTGCCAACAGTCTTTTAGAGAACTCAAACATCGTCTTCTCACTGCTCCTATACTGGCTTATCCTCAGGACGAAGGACTCTTTATATTGGACACCGATGCTTCCCAGTATTGCATTGGGGCAGTACTCTCACAGCTCCAAGCCGGAGAAGAAGTTGTGATAGGCTACTTCAGCAAAACGTTCGGAAAAGCAGAAAGAAATTACTGTGTAATCCGGAAAGAACTGCTGGCAGTTGTAAGATCCATCGAACATTTCACAGTTTCCTGTACGGAAGAACATTCCGCGTGAGGTCGGATCATTCTGCTCTGCAATGGCTTCTGAACTTTAGAAATCCCGAAATACAGATAGCACGATGGATAGAGAAGCTGCAGAGCTACGACTTCCGGATTGAACATCGAAAAGGAAGAAGTCACGCTAATGCAGACAGCCTGTCAAGAAGACCATGCTCAGCGAATGAATGCAAATTTTGCGAGCGACAAGAGAACAAAGAGATCGACACAGTAACTCATCAGATCAAACAACTGGTGACGGAACAGGAGAATAATACCGATATAGACGTAAATCTTGAATACATCAGAGATGCACAGAAGACAGATCCAGACCTGAAAAATATTAGAGAGTGGCTCGAAAAGGGGAAAAGACCTGAATGGCACGATGTGTCCCGGCTTGGGGCGGAGGTTAAAGGCTACTGGCTACAGTGGGACTCCTTGTGTCTTAAGAATGACTTGATCACTCGAAAATGGGGAACTGTCGATGGTAGAGACTGTATATATCAGACCGTTGTGCCAAGTGAGTACATATACAGTGTTCTTCATGAGTTACACAATAGTAGGAGTGGAGGCCACTTTGGGGTCAACAGGACTCTCGCCAGAGTCAGAGACCGCTTCCATTGGATAATTTGCCGAAGAAGCGTGGAAGAATGGTGCAAACGGTGTGGCCAGTGTGCTTCAAAGAAAGGACCAAAGACCCGATCCAGAGGAAAAATGATGCAGTACATCTCAGGTACACCATGGGAGAGAGTGGCCGTAGACATCGCAGGACCTTTTCCAATCACAGAGTCTGGGAACAGATACATAATGGTGGCGATGGACTACTTCTCGAAATGGCCTGAAGTTGCGCCGATCCCCAACCAAGAGGCAACGACCGTAGCAGAAGCCCTGTTGCAAAATGTCATATCGCGGCATGGCGTACCTTTGGAGATTCACACAGACCAGGGCCGGAATTTCGAATCAGAAGTCTGGAAGAGCCTAATGGACTTGCTAGGCATAAAGAAAACACGAACAGCGCCACTCCACCTTGAATCAGACGACATGGTAGAACGGCATAACAAGACCATCAACCAGTACCTTGCTATGTTCGTCGAAGAAAATCAGAGAAACTGGGACAAGCTGATACCTCTGTTCCTCCTAGCTTACAGAAGCTCTCAGCATGAATCTACCGGCTACACCCCATCCATGATGTTGACCGGCAGAGAGATGCGGTTACCAATTGACATGACGGGACCATCACCGAACGAGGACATAGCGGACCTAGCTACGTTACCTGAGTATGTCGCCGACTTAGAAGGAAAACTGCGCACTATACACAGATGTGTCAGAGATAGGCTCATCTTAAGCAGTGACCGGATAAAGATGCGCTTGGATCGCAGAGCAACACCCCATACATTCGAGGAAGGTAATGCAGTGTGGCTGTACCAACCAACAAGGAGAAAGGGCATCAGTCCCAAACTTCAGAAACCATGGGAAGGACCATACTTGGTGACTAAGAAAATTAACGACCTAGTCTACAGAATCCAGCTGTCTCCAAGAACTAAGCCGAAAGTTGTTCACATAGAGAGGTTGAGTTGCACAATCTGGCAACACCGCATCCCCATCCCCTTGGGGTGCCTGGGGTGACCCCCCACAGGCGAAGTCTCAACCCTCTAGGACCAAAAATAACGAAGTTACCAACTTCCACCCAGTCGGAACGAATAACTGAGGTCTGCGCATTCCGAACACCCTGTATACGCAGAGCACCCTTACACCCTGTATACGCAGAGAGATCTTATAGTACGAGAAACACCTCTTGTGTAACATAGGAGTGATGACCACATTTGGATCACACTGTATATACATCCCCCTGTATACACACGGGGCCGATCTGTATTCACAAAACCTTCTAGCAAAAGAAGGTCCTGGAACATTCTGGAATGGAACCAGTGAATAAAGTGTTAAGAGAGTTGCGACTGTAGTTCCAGTCTGTGTGCAGATTAGTGATTGTAAGGCCAGATAAACTAAGTGTTTTGTGAGAGAGACATTCTAGAACTTTTATTGTGTCCATATTTAGAGAGTACATAAAGTTGTTTTGTTAAAATTGAAAGTCTCACTTATCCACAACCCGGCGAAAACGCAACAATATATATATATATATATATATATATATATATATATATATATATATATATATATATATATATATATAAGTAACTCACAAATTCAATGAAATTTAAAGTGACCATTATTAAGGAAATTCAAGTTAATAAATTATTCAAATTGGACGCGAGGAAGAGGTTATTCCGCTGTAAGTTTGTTTACGCCAGGGATTTTTTCTTGCCTAAGTTATTTAAGAGAATTTTAAAAATTTTCTCCAAATCTTTTAACATAGAAATATAAATTTTGGCATATAGTTTCCTTTTAATATCGTAAACTTACGTACCAAATTTGGGCATCATATCTTTTCTATTTTTTGATATATATTTTTTTTCGAAAGAAAACCCAACGTTTTCTCTGAAAACCTGGTTAGATTTTCCTGCCTAACGAACTTATCCAAGCCACTTACAAAATGAAGGTAGGAACATGCTAAATATAATCAAAATCGATCCATTATTTTTTGAGTTATCGGTGTAATACATATATATATATATATATATATATATATATATATATATATATATATATATATATATATATATATATATATATAACGTCACATGAAGATAGGCAAGCTTAACTCCTTTCACAAAAACCTTATATGATATTATCAAAAAGTTTACGGGTTTCAAGATATTGACAATTTTATGACAAAAATGAAAATTGTCAAATTTTAATGTATTTTGCCCAACCACATGCAGAAAAAACATTTCCAGAATGTGATTTTTGTGCATGTTAAGTTTTCCTTCAGTGCCAAGGTTTATTCCAAATTAAAAAGAAATTGGTGAAGAAATGTCCGAGTTTTAATATTTTTTTCTTCAGATCTTCTAAATAATAACACAAAATATTTCAGATTATTGAGGATTAATACGCACCAAAATCACATTCCGCAAAAGCTTTTTCTGTATGTGGTGGAGCAAAATACCTTCAAATTTTATGATTTTCATTTTTTTCAAAAAATTGTCAATACCTTGAAAACCGTAAACTTTTTGATTATATGATATAAGGTTTTTGTGAAAGGACTTGAGTTTGTCTATCTTTGTGTGACGTTTGATTTACGACTTTTGGGGCATCCTGTGTATATATTTATATATTTATATATTTATATATTTATATATATATATATATATATATATATATATATATATATATATATATATATATATATATATATATATATATATATATATATATATATATATATATATATATATATATATATATATATATATAGGGTTTTCTTAAAGGGCTTGAGTCAGCCTAAAATATTTTGTGCCAGATCATTTCTATGAAAATTCACTACCATAATGCACGTGCTGCGTCCAGGCTTTTTTAAATAGCAGCCGCTACTTCTATGACAATTTAGGATTCCTGGAAAAAAACTGCTGTTCTAAAAAATTTTCTTCGAAATACCAACAGTTTTCGCGTTATTCGAAAAACCTTGTGAAAATATAATTTTCATTGCTCTACGAAAATATCATTTGTAGCTTTATAACGACCTGTATTGTGTTACTTTTCTAGGGTTTTTTCTCAGATAGTAGTTCGATCAAAATATGAGATCAAAATCGACAAAACTTGTACCGGGTGTTCAGTAATTTATGTTTTTCGGAAGAAATTCAAAGTTTTGAAACTCGCTTATTTCAAAAGGACCACGATTTTTTCCCCATTTGATTAGATCATACACTGGCCTAGTAACTTTCGTGAGACATACCCTATACCAAGTCTGGACGAAGCAAGTGCGTTATGGTAGCCAATTTTCGTAAAAATGTTTAGTTGCAAATATGACTTGTTTTTAATAGAAGGACATTTGATTGGCAGTATAACCTATATATACTACCAACAATGCACCATATTTAATTAAAATAGCTTTGTTGTTTCAGAAAGTACAAATATTTGCCGAAAATAAACTTAAAAGGTTCCAGATAAACTGCTCTGATTTTCCTGGCCAACGAACCTCTCCAAGCTATTTACACACCTACTATGCTATAATTATTCACAAAAAGCTTTAGGGCCAAAAAAATTGAAAAAAGAGCTCAGAATTTTTTTTACAGAAATTGCCTTATATGTATATATATATATATATATATATATATATATATATATATATATATATATATATATATATATATATATATATATATATATATATATACCAAAATTTTGGACTGTATGTTCAGAGACAAAAAACTAAGAGGCAGTTAAAGAAAAAAAATTGGGGTTTTCCTCAAAACGTAAAAAGTCGCGATGTGAAACCTTAAAATTGGCAACATTTAGGCAAAGCACTTGAAAGAAATACGGATTATGTAAAAAGTGTTCTGCAAGCCCTTAAGTTTCAGCTCAAACCATCATTGCCCTTCATTTTAATAAAATATTTCTAGAAAATTCATTTCAGATAGACACTTTCTTGGTTGCTTTTTGGAAGTAGTTTTACTTAAATCTGTGGTTTAATGGTCTATAATTTTTAGCTCATTTTCGTAGAAAAAATTCGATAATGGGAGATCGCGGCTTTTGAATTCTAAAAAGATTTCTTGAAGTGAGCGTAAACTAGGCCCCCTAGAATTTATATCTGGGTTTACTTTCTGTTTACATATATATATATATATATATATATATATATATATATATATATATATATATATATATATATATATATATATATATATATATATATATAGGGTGACACATTTCTACGGTAAAGCTCAATATAATTGTTATTATGCAAGACACGAGAAAAAATTGTATACGTTACCTATAGGATGTTTTGAGCTACATCTTATAAAATTATTTAGGAGAAGAGTTTTCGCGGAAACAAATGTCGTAATCTGTGCATAAAATATAAACATATTTTTAAAATATAATAATTTGAAATAGCACCAGGTGTTCTATTTAACACGTTGTCTGTGAGACAGGTTTGTATATAGTAACTTAGTCCTTATTTATACGGCTAAATTGTAATTAAAAAATCGAAAAAACTTACTCAATAGCTGGATAAAAATCAGTACAAATAGATGTAGTCGCGTGACTATCTGTGGCGTTAAAAAATACTAGTGGTTTAGTCAGTTTTCTACTAAAACAACTGCACAAATGAACCTGCACGCACAAACTGGAAACACAAACTAAATTTTCAAGTTCGACGAGCCCAACTCACCACAATCTTAATAATACCCATTGACCCAGTGCCAGTGCGTCAGTTTTACCTGAAATCCATAAGCACATTCAAATGACAGCCATTGTCAATGTAAAAATTTCCTGTAGATCCTTATCTACAGCTGAATGTTGCAAAAATCACTACTGGGAAACGAAATCGACGTAACCGCAACTCTCGTTTTTTGTTGTTCTAGCTTTCACACTTCATCAATTTGTCCAGATTTTCTTGTATGGGGTTGCAAGATATTTCGGTTATTTTCGAAGATATAGAAAAAATTCAAAATGTCTGGAGGCAGCAAGTGCGTTATGGTAATAAATATTCATAGAAATGATCTGGCACCAAATATTTTTTATAACTTTTTTTTTCTTTTAACATAGAAATATAAATTTTGGCATATAGTTTCCTTTTAATATCGTAAACTTACGTACCAAATTTGGGCATCATATCTTTTCTATTTTTTGATATATATTTTTTTTCGAAAGAAAACCCAAAGTTTTCTCTGAAAACCTGGTTAGATTTTCCTGCCTAACGAACTTATCCAAGCCACTTACAAAATGAAGGTAGGAACATGCTAAATATAATCAAAATCGATCCATTATTTTTTGAGTTATCGGTGTAATACATATATATATATATATATATATATATATATATATATATATATATATATATATA
Organism: Tillus elongatus; assembly: GCA_964006375.1. NCBI lineage: Eukaryota > Metazoa > Arthropoda > Insecta > Coleoptera > Cleridae > Tillus > Tillus elongatus. Next base: position 37,223,476 of record OZ023268.1, read on the forward strand.
TATATATATATATATATATATATATATATATAGAGGCTGTCCCAAAAGTCGTAAATCAAACGTCATACGAAGATAGGCAAGTTCAAGTCCTTTCAGAAAAACCCTATATGATCCTATCAAAAAGTTTAGGGTTTTCAAGATATAGATAATTTTATGAAAAAAATAAAAATTGTCAAATTTTAAGGTATTTTGCCCAACCACATGCAGGAAAAACATTTCCAGAATGTGATTATTGTGCATGTTAAGTTTTTTTTGTGCGGAGGTTTATTCCAAATTAAAAAGAAATTGGTGAAAAGATGTCCGAGTTTTAATAGTTTTTTGTTCAGATTTTCTAATTAATAACATGTATATATATATATATATATATATATATATATATATATATGTATATATATATATATATATATAGAAACTGACCCCGGGTATGGGTTCTAGAGATCATAGACCGCGCTCATTTGAAGAAATTTTTTTCAAAATTCAAAAGTCGGGATCTCCCCATTAGTGAATTTTTTCTAAGAAAGTTCACTAATAATTAGCTACCCTTCATTTCTCAAGTTCTAGAAACTATAATATTGCGGTGTATACAGGCTGTCACAAATCTCTAGTACCGACGTCAACTTCATTTTTAAATGGCAGCGCCTACTTTTATGACAATTTCAGATTCCTGGAAAAAAATTAAGAGTATGCTTTCCTAAAAATTTTCTTCTAAATATCAACACTAATAACTAATTTTCATTGTTTTACGAAAATATCATTTGTAGTTTTATAACGACCTGTATTGTATTACTTTTCTGGGGGGTTTTCTCAGATAGTAGCTAGATCAAAATTTGAGGTTAAACTCGAGGCAACTTATACCGGGTGTTAAGCAATTTATGTTTTTCGGAAGATATTCAAACTTTTAAAGCTCGCTTATATCAAAAGGAACACTATTTTTGTTCGCATTTGATTAGATCATACACTGGCCTATAACTTTCATCAGACTGCAACTAAATTCATCTGTTGCATTTACCGGTCACCTTCTGACAACAACTTTGTCCAGCTCTTTGACTACATTTCTGAAAAAAAAACCGACCATCTGATTTCTGAATATCTTTGCTCTGAGATCACTATTCTTGGTGACTTCAATGTCCATAATAAGGAATGGCTAAGATTTTCAAAAACCGATCCAGAAGGGATAGCAGCGGAGGCCTTTGCAGTCAGCAATTCTTTAGCGAATATGGTTCAGCAACCTACTTACCTTCCTCGCATCCCAACACACAGCTCAAATTTCTTGGATGTCCTTCTTACTACAAAAGCTGAATGCTATAAGATACCAGTCACCGCCCCACTTGGTCGATCAGACCACGGCATGGTCACTGCTTCCTGCGCAATACAACCCGAGATCATACAGTCATCACACCCACGTATCGTTTGGCACTACAACTTTGCAAACTGTGGCTAAATTTATTACTTTTCCTCATTTCCATGGGCGTCTGTCTGCTTTTCTCATCCTGACCCCTCTAATATATCACAAAACGTCACCGAAATTATGCAAGATGGCATGAAATTATTTACTCCACGTACACAGAAAACCTCTTCAGCCACTTAAAAGCCCTGGTTCTCTAAATCCTGTGACAAGGCCAGACTTGAAAAGGTCAAAGCTCACAAAACGCTTCGACACAATCCCAGTCAAGAAAACCGTCAAGCATTTAACGACGCAAGAAACCGCTATGTCTGCATTCTTTCTGAGGAAAAAACTCGTTTAATAACCACATCAAAGTCCTCTTAAGCTCCAACGGCAGCAAACCCTTCTGGACTCTTGCTAAATATATTGGGAATAATTTCAGCAAGAGCACGTTCCCACCTCTTGTCTCATGGGATGAAATTGTTTCTACCGCCCTGGGCAAGGCTGAACTTTTTGCCTCGTTGTTCGCCGGTAATTCTACTCTCAACCCACCTCGACATGTTCAACCACCAACAGTCCCCAATGTCGGGCATAAAATGAGGGATATCATTTTCAAAACTAAAAAGGTACGAAAGATGCTCTCTTCTCTTAATACCAGGAAAGCCTCTGGCCTTGACGAGATCCCAGCAATTGTTCTTAAAAAATGCGCACCAGAACTTGCTCCTGTCCTGACTCGTATGTTTTAGATATCTTACAATAAAAGCATATTCCCTAGTAACTGGAAAACTGCTCGAGTACAACCCGTCCCCAAGGAAGAATCCAAAGCGCTTCATAGCAATTACAGGCCTATCTATCTCCTTTCAGTCGTCTTTAAAGTGATGGAAAAATATATAAACACCGAATTACTAACATTTCTTGAAAAACACAGTCTAATCCACGACAGGCAGTATGGATTCCGTCAGCGCAGATCAACTGCCGACCTCATTTCCTTTGTCACCCATTCTTGGAACAAGCTATGAAACGACACGGTGAATCCCAGATTATCGCTCTAGACATATCCAAAGCATTCGATCAGGTTTGGTACGCAGCGCTACTTAATAAACTTACGACAGCACCATCCACTCAAATATACAATATTCTAAGCCTGTCTCTTTAGTCCAATTAGATGAGGATCGCAGACTCATGGAGGGTTTTGTCTCCGCGGATCTTCAAAAATATTAAAGTGTGGAAATATAAATCTTGTACAATTCAACCTCACCAAATCTCAGTCTTGCTTTCTTTCTCATAAGAGATACACCAGCCCTAAACCCATCACAATGAACAACCAGGTTATTCATAGTCATGAGTCCTTTTCACTTGTTGGCATTTCTGTGGATCGAAAACTCAATTGGCACCAACATGTCACATCAGTTGCAGAAGCGGCTGCTAAGAAATTAGGTTTCATCTTCCGGACTCGCAAATACTTTTCACCAGCTAATCTCTATACCTTATATACTTCACAAATAAGGCCAAACCTCAAATATTGCTCCCACATCTGGGGTTCCGCTGCCGCTTCTACACTCGCTATCCTGGACTCCACTCAGAAGAGAGCTATACGTCTTATCGGTGACTCTACCCTCACCCAAAAGCTGCCATCCCTTGCTCACCGACCTGCCGTTGGTGACCTCTCTCTATTTTATAGATATCTGCTCGGGCACTGCTCAAAGAAGCTTTCTTCCATAGTTCCTCCAACTGCTGCCTCCAACAGATCTACCAGGGGAACAGAGCGAATGCACCCTTTTAATATCCAGATCACCAGACCTAGAGCATCTTTTATGCCCGCTCTCTTGTCCCCCCGAGGACTTGCAAGTTGTGGATTTCCTTGCCGACAAATGTTTTTCCTTCTCCTCCGAACCTCCAACCTGCAGGTCCAGAATTAACAAGTTGCTTCTTTCCTCCTTATCGACACCCACGGTACGATAGTATTTAGGCTGTAAGCCCTTGTGGTGTGTTGTTGAAATATATTTATAAAAAAAAATACCCTATACAAAGTCTGGACGCAGCAAATGCGTTATGGTAGCGAATTTTCGTTAAAATGTTTTTAATTTCAAATATGTCTTGTTTGAAAAGAAGGACATTTGGTTGGCAGTATAACCGATATAGTACTAACAATGTACCATATTTCATTAAAATAGCTTTGTTGTTTCAAAAAGTACAAATATTTTCCAAAAATAACTTAAAAGATTCCAGAAAAAACTCCTCCGATTTTCCTGGCCAACGAACCACTCCAAGCTAATTACACACCTACCAAGCTATAATTATTCACAACCAGCTTTAGGACAAAAAAACTCACAATTTTTTTTACAGGAGTTGTCTTCAGTAATTTATGTTTTTCACAAAAAAACTTTTTTTTACAATGACTTACTAAGCATTTATTATTAATCACCAAAATATCACAAAAAATTTACAGAAAATTATTTCTACGGAAACACTAAAAACATTTCTGAGAAAACTTTTCCAATTCAGCCACTAGTGGAGAGTACCTGTATACGGCAGCTCGACTTTCTCCACGAGTAATACAAACAAAAAACTCCCTGAATGCGCCATTTCCATGGGACTTCGTTATCTATATTGGTAAAAAGGCTGTATCACAATTTGTGATATTTGTTTGTGATATGTGCCAAAAACGTGAAAAGTTCCCAAACAATTGAAATAACTCAAGAACGATAAGCGATATTAATTTTTCCCTTACAAACATGCATTATAATTCGATGGAAAATACAATAACATGAGGGGTTCCTATTAAAAAAAGAAAGTGTGTATCACCAACGACTCATGGGCCACCCTATGATTGTCGAAATAGGTTTATAAGGTTCAGGTCGAGACACCACCCTATAATTAACGTATATGTTTTTTTCTCATATCTTGTATAATAACGAATATATTAAGCCTTAACGTAAAAATGCGTCACCCTGTATGTGTATCGATAGACAAAAACTGAAACTAACCCCGTATATGGGTTCAAAGGCTTCTAGTTCGCGCTGATTTGAAGAAATCTTTTTAAAATTCATGTCGCGGTCTTCTCAATAACCAATTTTTTCTACGAAAATTTGCTAAAATATAGACTATTAAACCATAAACTCTATGCTGGAACTACTGCCAAAGCATTAGAAAAAGGGTCTATTTGAAATGGATTCTCCAAAATTATTTTAGTAAAATGAAGAAAAATTATGGTTGAAGCTGAAACTTAAGGCTTTGTAAAACACGCTTATTATGACATTTCTTCTACCTAATCAGTATTTGTTTTAGATTTGTTGGCTGAAAATTGGAAATTTCGACGTTTCAAATCGCGACTTTGACGTTTCAAGAAGGAAAATTATAACATTTTTTATATATTTTTTCTGCTATTTCTTGACCTTTGTGCGTCAAGAAAACATAACCGTTCTATGTAATATTCAATTGGTTTTGTTAATCGCATAAAATATTTTGTTTTTGTGCTTTACTCTGATCACCAGTGGCACCGAATTTTCTTTTCTCTAAATGCCTATAACTTTATTTTCTTTTAACATAGAGATCTGAATTTCGGTATGTAGGGCAAGTTTGATAGAAATGTATGTGCGAAATTTGGTTGTCACAGTTCTGGTATTTTAGAAGATAAAAAAACGTTCCCAAATAATACACAAAATTTTCCCGCAAAAACTTGTCCGATTTTCCTGGCTAACGAACTTCTCGAAGCCACTTAATAAAGGAAGGCACTTACCACTTTTCATCAAAATCGGCCCATTATTTTTGAGTTATCCGTACGATATATATATATATATATATATATATATATATATATATATATATATATATATATATATATATATATATATATATATATATATATATATATATATATATATATATATACATATATATCTTTTGTAATGTTGATAATGTGATTGTTAATAATGAGTAGCTTGCTGCTGATGAACCGGGACGGTTCGAAAGTGCAGTCCACACAAACAAATAAAAAATCACAAAAAGTACAGCAAATAAATAAAGTATATATATATATATATATATATATATATATATATATATATATATATATATATATATATATATATATATACATCCAGATCTCCTAATTAGTGAATATTTTGTTTTACGACAAATTCCCTAACATCTACGGTTTTTAAAAACATTACCACTTTTAGTGAATTTTCGTAGAAAAAATTTACTAAATTGTTAGTTGGTTGTATACAGTCTCTATTTTTTAACACTTTGTGTTATTTGGAGCTGTCGTGACAACATACTACTTGGTTCCGCAACCGACTTCGTGTCTTATCACTCACTTAGTGTTGGTAGGCTGGCTACCATAACCGTTTTACTTTATAGGTGTATTTTTGTTACAATTAGTATGCCGTACTGACGAGCTCTAATTAGAGCGAAACCGGTCTACGGTTCTAATTGTGGTGAGAATGCATCTAGCCTTATATACTTTGTCCCTATATTAGGGTAGAAATGGGACAGGGCTGACAATTTACTAAATTGTTAGTTGGTTGTATACAGTCTCTATTTTTTAACACTTTTTGTTATTTGGAGCTGCCGTGACAACATACTACTTGTTTCCGCAACTAGGTGGCGGCACGTTGCTTCGTGTCTTACCACTCAACTATTGACTATATTTATCTGATCTTCCTCATCATTGACTAAAATGAAAACACCTATGCCCAGTTTAACAAAGCTCAAGGCTTCAGACGACCATTCACAGATTATATTTGGGTTTTTGCCATGACAACCAAATATATGGAAGCTGTGATTGGTTGTATTAAGCCTTGATTAGCTGTTTATTTTGGACGCCTTAAATTATGGCCACTTCAAGAGAGTGTATGTCGTGATGTCGTGATTAAATTGATTGTTTGTTAATAACGAATTTTTTGTAGCAGCTGTTAGCAAATAAGAGAGATCACGTCTCCTAGGCTTTCAAAACATGTGATAAATGTTGGTGCGATAACACAAACAATAATTGATCGATATAGATTAAACTTGGCACAAGTATTTCTTCTGTAACTAGTTTTAATAAGTACGTTAATCAGCAAAATCGTCAGTTAAATAAACAAAAAATTGTCGTAAAATCTTTGTGGCTACGAAACAAAAAACTTTTAGCTTATTTTCTGACTCAAGAATCTAAGTTACAGACACATTATAATTTTCGTCACCCATATGTCTGTATTTTCCAAATCTATATTATAACTTATCTGTTTAGATGTGGTTAGCCATTCGCGATAAATATAAAGCTAGATACATTTGACCATAATTAGAAACACATACCGGTTTCGCTCTCAGTAGATCTCATCAGTGCGTTAAACAAAAAGCAGAATCACCCCAGAAGCAACAAAAAAATAACAGAGTGTTATGTGCTACATACGTATTTCGACAACGAAGTTGTCATCATCAGTAGCTGTCGCCAAACTAACTGTATGAGAAAAAGTTGTCATATTCATACACTTACGTACATAAAGCGCCGCCGTGGCCGTGTTGGAAAGTCAACTGAAACTTCCCAATTCTAACTCGGGGGACGACGGTTCGAGACTTGTCGGCAGCGGATAATTTTTCAAATCACTTCTGTCATTAAGATCGAGCTTAAGGTAGAGGGTAGGTTAGTTTAGATGAGCAAAAAGGGTCAGCATTGGCCTAATTGCCAGTAAGCACCTTACCTAGGTACATAAACTATCTATACTACAAATGATGTAATACCGGTGATGCAATACTGGATGATGCAACACCGGATGATGTCATACCTCATTATGTAATACTGGATGATGAATACCGGTTGTTGTATCGATGTTGAAAGCAACCATGCATTATCCCCTACCAGGTATTTCAAAAAGTCTTTGAGTTGACTGGACCCTTGTCTGAATTCATTAAAATTTGTGGATTAACTTTGCGGAGTTCTAAACGTTCCAAAGCATCTAACTTAGACCCTCGGTGGTTCAGGGGCAAGAACGTGTGCCTCTGAACCGAAGGGTACTGGGTTTGATCCCAAGGTTCTCCTTTCACCTTTTCAGTGCAAACTGTAACATTAACATCAACCGAGGTTCTGGAATTGTATTTCAGCACGTTTCGCCCTTCGGAGGGGGCGTTAAGCCGTCAGTTCCGTGTCCATGCAATGTTGGGCATGTTAAGGATCCCTACCCTCCTTACAGAAAGGGCGGGGTTCTGCAAAATTTTCAGGATAGTGTGGTGAAACTGCTCCCTGCGGTCGGTGATTGGCCATAGTCGCAGAAAGAAGCCTGCGTTAAAAGAAACAAAACACACACACACAAAGCATCTAACTTGCAATAATCCGTAGTTACTTTCAATAACTTAAGATTCCTATTATCCACTTGTGTCCAGAGTCAATCATATCTTGAGAAACGCTAGATTTACTGGAAATATAATTATAGAGATAGAAATAGATTATTACAATATATTGGATAAATGCCAAATTTGTACCTAGAGTTATGGTCCTTTGGTCCACCGAAAAGGCCCTTTTAATTATCAACTTTATGAACGACTCTGAACTCATTATCTTTGAATATTTTTTTTCTAACCCTTTTGTAAGAAAATAGTAAAAAGGAAGTACAGAGAGGTTTTTGGGTGGCTCATCAGGTTCAGGCTTTAATGTCGTAATGTTTTTTCCTCCCTCAGGGCTCGTCCGCGTCTTTGCAGCCCCGATAGCACTGCAGTTTTTGGCTTATTGTGCATGCCCTCTAGTCTTTTCTACTCCACCGATTCCAAAATCACTTTGCCCAGAACTAGTCTGCACAGAGATTGGTAGGGTGAAGTTTTATATTGCTCTGTCTCCGGTCTAGACTGACCGTAGAGTCTTTTGCGGTCCAGAGCTTTACACTCGCACAAGATGTGCTGGGCTGATTCCTCCCTCTCGCCGCAGAGTGTCTGCATGCGAGGTCCGCCTCGAACCGTCCCATTTTATGCAGGTGTCTCTTGACGGCCATGTGTCCCGTCAAGAGACCTGTTATGTTTCGGAACTGTCCTTTGATAAGATTTAGCAGCACCACAGCTCTCTTTGAACTGGGTTCGTCAATTACTGACTTCCCATGTTTGAGCACTGGACAGTCTGCCCAGTACACCTTGTGTTCGTTTCTGACCCAGGACTGAATGGCTCCCCTGGCCGTGCTCTTTGTCACGCCTAGAACCGGTTCTGGTCCCATAAATGGTTCTGCTCACCCTCTCTTCCCGAGACTGTCAACTTCTTCACTGCCTGTGACCCCCGAGTGACCCGGCGCTTACTTACATGTGCAGCGGTGAAAATTGAGTATTATTGTACTACTTTGCCCGAGTTGTTTTAGAATATTATGTTACAAAAGGACCGTGGCTATATGAACTGGGTTACTAGTCCGAAGCCAAAAAAAAAAATTCGTAAAAATATTTCAAATCCGATAGCTCAATAAATTTCCCATTAAGCCAGAATCTTCAATCATGAACCATAGTAACGCCTATGTAAAGGCACGTGTCTAAAAATAATAACATAAAAAGCTTCGCGGATAACTGCGGATAAAAACCTTTTTTGTTCTTTATTGTTTGCAAAAACTGGATGGGTTGACTAACACAAAACCATCCAAGCAATTAATAAGAAAAATACCTGCCATATTTATAATTTGACAGGTGCATTCCATTTGTAAATAATTAATTTTTTTCTGAGTTACTTTTGTAACTTTAATGAAATTTGTAACAAAATTATTTTAAAGGCACTTGCAGTACTTACATATTATAGATATCTAAGATGAAATTATAATTTTTTAGCTGCATATAAAACATTTTTTTTTTTCAAATAATGGCTAACTGGGACTTTAAAACCGATCTACAAGGTCCATTTAAATTTAAAGAATTAGTTTTAATAGTATATCTTACTAATAGTGTACAATTCAAAAATTCCCTGCTACTAGATAATAAAATAATGCTTGTTATTGGATGGGAGAGAGATAATATAAATTTAAATGGAGGCTTCTGTAACCAATAAATACGAGGCTCGTCTGACTGGATCTTGTATCCTCCAATGGCTGCGTCGACGTAATGAAATAGTGTTTGTGAGTAGATGGCTCATAGGATAAATTCAACAGGAGGCTTCTTCAACCAGTCATAATATAAGGTTTGTCGCATTGGTACTTGTTTTCTCCAATGGCTCCGTTAACTTTTATGTTGATATTCTTGAATACTCTCAGAAAAGATGGGCGACATTATACAGTCAGTGTTTCAGCAGCTGGTGGAAGATAGCCAGAATGAGCTCTGACTATGAGAAGTCTGGACGCAGCAAGTGCGTTATGGAAGTGAATTTTCATAAGAATGTTTTTAATAGTATATTGCGAGCAGCCATCAATCTGATTACCGGTATAGACTATGTAGTAGAAACAATCTACTATATTTAATCAAAATTACTTATTGTTTGAAAATATACAAACTAACCAACAAAACTTAGGTTAATAGCAAATTGAGTTGTTGAAATTTGAAGGATTTCATGAAAATTCGCTACCAAAACGCATTTACTGGGTCCAGATTTTTTTCTTATAAATGCATCATATTTCGATAAAAAATGCAAAAATGCATTAACGAATTTGTTCTACGAAAATTAGCTAAAAATTATAGACCGTTAAACCATAAACTTCACCAAACCTACAACGAAAGCATCAACTTAACTAAACCGACAGCCAAAGCATCAGAGAAAGGGTCTATTAGAAATGAATTTTCTGTAAATGTTTTAGTAAAATGAAAGGCAATGACGGTTGAATCTGAAACTTAACTATTCGCAGAACAGTCTTCTTGCAACATTTTCATTTCACAAACCGTATTTGTTTTACGTTCTTTGGTTGTTGCCATCGAATTGAGGGTCTTCCGAATGATGCTGCAAATGTGCACTGGTTGCCTGTTGTGACTCCGTGTATTTTTGCTTCTTCATCCAGGGTGTTCCCATCATCACCTGGCTATACCGTACTGATGATAGCTAATAAGCTTGAAACACGTGTATGCGGTTGTCTTCTTGCGGCCTTGCCGCTAACCTTTCTCTTTGTAGAGTTTATATATATGTATATATATATATATATATATATATATATATATATATATATATATATATATATATATATATATATATATATATATATATATATATATATATATATATATATATTTCTAGGAAAATTTTGGGTTTTATTTCGAAAAAATTCATATCTCCAAAAATTAAAAAGATATGGTAACCAAATTTGGTACGCTGGTTTCTGTTATAAAGTGTTTCCTTTGTACAAAAATCAGATCTCTAGCTTAAAAGACAAAGAAATACGACTCGAAATGACTAGCTCCTAGATCTGTCCCAGCCGCCATTTTCCTTCATTTCGTTAAATTATGAGAAGAAAAAATCACTTTGAAACAAAAATTGTATGGTGTAAATAATCAAGACGTTAGAAAATTAATATACTCTAGAGTATATACCTGTTAGTACATAGATCTGTCACGTCGACAATGCCAGAGAGGTGAAGGAAACAGTGTGGATTAATGATGGACTCCTATAACACGCGTTCTAATCTCAGTTAGTGACTTCACTTTTTTTTAAATTTTCTTAGCCTTATTTCATTTTACTGTTGTCTGATCAGATTGTGTAATTCTGATTAATTTTTTAGCGAGTTTTTGTATGGCAAATTCAATTAGGACGAGATGAAAGCTTTTAGGACCAAATTCTATTTGAATAGCACATTTGGTTGTTCCTTATTGCCCTAACTTAGTGAAACCATTCCATACTTAATACAGCTGTAGACTTTTCCTGTGGCTTCACAAGTGTTTATTCTTTTCCGCAACCGATTTAAATTTTTACTGGACGCAGCAAATGTGTCATGGTAGCGAGTTTTCATTAAACTTTCAAATTTCAATAGCTCAATTTGCTAATAACCTAAGGTTAGTTGGTCAGGAACCAGTTTTTTCGAGAACATTTTAAGTTTATTTTCGAAAAATTTTCAGTACATTTTCAAACAATAAAGTCATTTTAATGAAATATGGTACATTGTTTCTACTATATAGGTTATACTGGTAACCAAATTTGATGTCTGTTAACTTTAAAAAAAGACATATTTGTTAAAAACATTTTAATGAAAATTCACTACCATAACGCAGTTGCTGCGTCCAGACTTTTTTTCTTTTAACCTAATTTTTTACCGATTATAATGCATATTGGTATCCAAAAAAAATTGATAGCGTTCATCGTTTTCGAGTTATTTAATCACATTTTTGGCACATATAAAAAATTGTGATATGGCGTTTTTACTATTAAAAATGGGAGTCGAATGCAAATGGCGCATTCAGAGAGGTTTTCGTTTATATTTTTTCATGAAAAAATTGAGATCCGTATACAGGCCCTCTCAAATCGTGACTGAAAAAAATCAAACTGTCATAACTCAATTGTTTCAAATAGAACACTACGTATTTTTTGTTTCGGAAGTGAAGCGCATAAGAATAAATGTTTAGTAAGTTATTTAAACAAAATGTTTGGATTTTCATGAAAAATTACTTTACTTTTTTGGAGTTTTGTCGAAAAGCTTATTTAAGGAAACATGGTACATTGTTTCTACTATATAGGTTATACTGATATCGAAATTTGATGCCAGCTTTCATAAAAAAAAACATATTTGCTACTAACATTTTTTGAAAATCACTCCCATAGCGCACTTGCTGCGCCCAGGCTTTTCTGTTTTTAACTTGTTATCTGGCTGTTGGGACTGTTTGTTTCCAAGAAACCATTTTTGCAACATTAATCTGGAGCTGAGGATTTACTAGGAAATATTTATATTGGCAATGGGAGACACCTGCGTCTCATTTAACCATCGTTATCTCTTCCAGGTAAATATTAGTTGAATGGACACTGGTATCTAGAATCTGGTGATAAAAGGTATCTTTAAAACTTCTAAGTTTAGTTTGTGTTTGCAATTTGTGCACAGCATACATATACATATTCTGTGCTTACAGGTTCACCGGTCCAGTTATTTAAGTAAAAGAGTGTTTTTTTTCAAATCTGTGACTAGGACAAATATATTGTAATATTGTTTTAACGCCAAAGAAACTTGTGAGTGTTTCCTTTAATAGATATATGGTTTAAATACAACCATAAAGTATATTATTCAGTGCATTTTACGTGAGGTAGGCTGGAAGTGACACAACCAAATCTCTATACTGATTTTTAGCCAGATAGGTAAGTGCCTTAGATTTTTCCAGTACAATCTAGCGAAGTAAAAAGTGAGTACATTATTTTAAAAAATCGCACTTGCAAACAACGTGGATTATGAAAGCTACTCAATTTCTTATATGAATACAACGTTCTGAATAATATAAAAATATTACATTCCATAAATTTGTTTCTTGTTTATATACAGACTAAGACGCTTTCTGGTGTTGCTTCTGAATAACTTTTAGACTTTCAGGAGTCCAAAATGATTTGAGTGCATTTCTAGGTAAAATTTAAGATTCATCTAATGTGTTTCATTATCTACCTAAGATACGAGTATATAGGGTGTAACGTAAAATTGTAATTTTTATACAAATAACCGTATGTCTTTTGGTTGCCTCCCATACAGTTTTTGTAGAATAGGGACATTTTCATTAATTTTTTGGTATTATAATATAGTGAGAGACACTAAGTGAGTGGTAAGACACGAAGCAACGTGCCGTCACCTAGTCGCGGAACCAAGTAGTATGTTGTCACGCCAGCTCCAAATAACACAAAGTGTTAAAAAATAGATACTGTATACAACCAACTAACAAATTAGTAAATTGTCAGCCCTGGCCCATTTATACCCTAATATAGGGACAAAGTATGTAAGGCTAGATGTATTCTCACCACAATTAGAACCGTAGACTGTACGGACGGGCTCTAATTAGAGCGAAACCAGTCTACGGTTCTAATTGTGGTGAGAATGCATCTAGCCTTACATACTTTGTCCCGATATTAGGGTAGAATTTGGCCGGAGCTGACAATTTACTAAATTGTTAGTTGGTTGTATACAGTCTTAATTTTGTAACACTTTGTGTTATTTGGAACTGGGGTGACAACATACAACGTGGTTCCGCAACTAGGTGGCGGCACGTTGCTTCGTGTCTTACCACTCACTTAGTGTTGGAAGGCTGGCTACCATAGTCGTTTTACTTTATAGGTGTATTTTCGCTACAATTAGTATACCGTACTGACCAGCTCTACTCATAGCGAAACCGGTCTACGATTCTAATTGTGGTGAGAATACATCTAGCCTTACATACTTTGTCCCTATATTAGAGTTGAAATAGGTCAGGGCTGACAATTTACTATGTGAAAATTGGAACCTGTGATGGGCACTAATAAGTACACTTGGAAAACACTCAAATCATCACAACACATATTTCAGATACCTTACGCTCGTTTCGTTGACCATGTCAACATCTTCAGAGGAAGAAAAATTCTGAATTTTTCTTCCTCTGAAGATGTTGACATGATCAATGAAACGATCGTAAGGTCTCTGAAATATGTGTTGTGGTGATTTGGGTGTTCTCCAAGTGTACTTATTGCAGACAATTTACTAAATTGTTAGTTGGTTGTATACAGTCTCTATTTTTTAACACTTTTTGTTATTTGGAGCTGGCGTGACAACATACTACCTGGTTCCGCAACTAGGTGGCGGTACGTTGCTTCGTGTCTTATCACTCACCTAGTATTGGAAGGCTGGCTACCATAGCCGTTTTACTTTATAGGTGTATTTTCGCTACAATTAGTATGCCGTACTGACGAGCTCTAAATAGAGCGAAACCTGTCTAAGGTTCTAATTGTGGTAAGAATACAACTAGCCCTAAATATAGTGAGGTATTGGAACGTATGAAAAAGTGACGGGAATAGCGTTTAGAGCGGCACATAAAATCCAGCACAGGGCTTTGAAGAAGTTTTATTATTAAATATATAAAAGTTTAAATTAAAAAATACATCGCTTAAATTAAAATAACCGTTTTTGATTTTTAAAAACGTAAACAATTTTAAAATTTAGGTATTTATTAAATTTCAACCAAAATAAGATTTATTAAGTTTCAACTTATTATAGGAACTTAAAAAAGAATTTCAAGGCCTACCCTTCTATGATATTTCATGGTCAGACATTGGTATTTTTGATATATTTATAATTTTTGTATATATTTTTTACTTCCATCAATTGATTATACACTTCTGAACATGTCATTTAAATTATACTGCAGAATTTGAGCGTTGCCTACTCTACTTTCCAATAGATTTGTTTTCTCACTTGTCCAATAAAATTTATTTTGGAAAAAGTCTGGACGCAGCAAGTGCGTTATGGTAGTGAATTTTCATTAAAATGGTTTTAATAGCAAATATATCTTCTTTTTTTTAATAAAAGCGAGCATCAAATTTGGTTACCAGTATATCCTATATAGTGGAAACAATTATATTTCATCAATACAACTTGTAATATTGTTTAAAAAGTACAAAATTTTTCCGAACATGAATTTAAAATGTTCCTGTCTCAAGTAAGTGAAATAAGTCATAAGAGAGGTAAGAAACTGGATAATCTTATACTTTAATACGACGAAAATTGCGTGCTAAATGGGTTCATCTTCAGACAGCCAAGCGGCCAACGCATCCATCACTTTTGATAATTTTATATATAATATAAAGAAATGTTCCAGTTTACATTTTTACCCGAACTACAATTTTGTTTTATAAGCAGGTAGACTTATTTATATTCTAGTGAGTAAACAAAATAAGTCTGGGCGCAGCAAGTGCGTTATGGTAGTGAATTTTCATAAAAATGTTTTTAATATCAAATATGTCTGTCTAATGCAAGCAGGCATCAATCTGGTTACCGGTATAACCTATATAGTAAAAACAATGTACCATAATTTATCAAACTGGTTTCCTAACCAACAAACCTTAGGTTAATAGCAAATTGAGTGATTGAAAGTTGAAGGATTTAATGAAAATTCGCTGCCAAAACGCACTTACCGCATCTAGATTTTTTGTTCTTACAAACATGCATGATATTTCGGTAAAAAATGCAAAAATGCAATAAGATAAGGGTGAGTGAGAAAAAAAAACAATTGTAGGGACCACCAACGCCTTATGGACTACCCTGTGATTGTCAAAATATTTTTATAACATGTAGCTTAAGACACCCTATAATTAACGTATAAAATTTTTTCTCGTATCTTGTATAATAACAATTATTTGTGCTTTACCGTAGAAATGCGTCATCTTGTATATATGCAAACGGATAAAAACTGAAAGTAAACCCGGATATGGATTCTAGAGGGCCCAGTTTGCACTCATTTGAAGACATATTTTTAAAATTGAAAAGTCGCGGGCTTCTCGGACGAACTTTTCTACCAAAATTAGCTAAAAATTATAGACCGTTTAACCATAAGCATCAACTTAACTTAACCTGCAGCCAAAGCATCAGAGAAAGGTTCTATTTGAAATGAATTTTCTGTAAATATTTTAGTAAAATGAAGGTCAATGGCGGTTGAAGCTGGAACTTAATGGTTTGCAGAACACCTCGCGGCATTGTCTTTACATAATTTGTATTTGTTTAAGGTTCTTTCCCTAAATGTTGCGAATTTTGCGTTTCAAATCACTCTTTGGCGTTTTGAGGAACCCCCCCCCCTTTTTTTTAAATGCCCATAACTTTCTGTCTTTTAACTTACAGACCTAAATTTTGGTACGTGGGTCACTATACAAATATAATATTACCACAGAACAACCACAAATTTGGTTGCTCTTACTTTGTTGTCTCCGGAGATATACATTTTTTTTTAAAGAAAATACAAAATTTTCGAGCCGATTTTCGTGGCTAACGACCTTGTTCAAATATTACCATACAATATTACAATAATAGTTAGTTATAACATTTGTATCATAGAGCCTCGGTGGTTCAGCAGTAAGAACGTGTGCCTTTGAACCGAAGGCTACCGGGTTCGATCACAGGGTTCTCCTTTCACTCTTTCAGTACATACTGTAACATTAACATCAACCGAGGTTGTGGCATTGATTTTGAGCAAGTTGAACGTCGCCACGTTCCATCCTTGGGAGGGGGCGTAAAGCAGTCGCTCCGGTGTACCGTGTGAGGTTGGGCACGTTAAAGACCCCCACCCTCATTACAGAAAGGCAGAGGTTCGGAAAACTTCCAGGATGTAGTGTGAAACTGCGGAAATAGACCGTAGTAGAAAGTAACAAAAAAAAAACATTTGTATCAACAAACGACAAATTATTTATTTCAAGTTACTAAAGATCTATTTCAGATGTTCGAAATGTCGTCCTTCTATCTGAATACACATTTGTATCCTATTTCTGAATTCCTAGGAAAGGTTTCCCAACATTTCCAGAGTCACCTTCTGAAATGCAGTCCTAATTTTAAGTTTCAGGTGCCCTATGTCCCTCGGAGTTTCATAATAAACTACTTCCATAATGAATCCCACAGAAAGAAATCCAGGCATGTTAAATATGGTGATCTTGCTGGCCACTGGACCGCCCCACATCTTCCAATCCATTTATTGGGATAAAATATGTCTGATTGTTATTTCACATCATCAGCATACTGACGAACGTTTTTACGTGCCAGACAATGTTCGAAAATAATGACTCATCCGAAAATTAAACATTATCAAAAAAGTCGTAGTACTCCCTCATTTTATTCGTTGCCCAGTTACAAAAGTAAAGCCTAGCTTAATGATTTGTATCTGTCAAATTTTGGTGATTAGTAAGACGATAAGGGTGGAATCTGTTCTTCTTCATGACCTTGTTCACCAAACTTCGTCACGCGTCATCATTTTCATTTTGTCTGATACTAGGATTTTCTATCAGATTGCACAAAATGTTTATTACAGTATTCTCGTCACTGACCTCATGATGTCGACTTGTCTCCCCATATAGAACACTTCCTGGTCTGTCAAACCTCTCGTTCAATCTCAAAAAACATTCTGTACGAGGATATCTCTCCAAGTCGGGATAAGTTGTGTGATAAATACGCGAAGTTAATAAACAATTACGTTTACTCTCGCCCAAAGTACATTATGTTCCTTAGCTGAGTTTGGGAGTAATTCATCTTGTAGTCTTACTTCGACAAGTTTTGACACATTCTGACACATTATTGAAAAAAATAACACATGCTAATGTCAGAAATTTCCACCATGCCTCATGGAATTTGGTGACGCCTAACTATCTCATTATGAAAAATTTCAAAAGTCGGAATCTCCCCATTAGTGAATTTTTTTCTACGAAAAATCACTAAAAGTGGTAATGTTTTTAAAAACCGTATTTCGAACCGTCCCGGTTCATCAGCGGTAAGCTACTCATTATTAACAATCCCATTATCAACATTTAAAAAGATATATACATACATATATATATATATATATATATATATATATATATATATATATATATATATATATATATATAATTATTGCATACCCAGACATGGCTATATATTTAAAAAAAATGTTTTAAAATAAACACATACCTGGAAGTAAAAAATCCAATTTATTGTCCTAGCTATAGTCAGACACAGGTGGTAAATTGCAGCCTTTTGTCCTACTGAACCTACAAATTAAAAACAATTAAATATAAATATATTCGTCAATGAATAGATTTTGACATAGTTTAAATTTATTAGGTAAGACATAAAAACATTTTTGTATCAGAAAACATTGAACAATTAAACTCACAATGAATGAACTGCTTAACAAAATACAAAGTGATATAAACCCGGTATAGACAGCTACAAACACAAACAAGCTGGTAAAAGACCAAATTTATAAACTGTCTTCGACAGAACAAAGTGAATTTAAATAGGAATGTGATTAGGGATTTTAACAAAATGTGTTAATATGTATATAAAATAAGTAAAAATTTGTTAATTATCAATTAGGGAAACTATGTGTTAGTAATTATTCTAGAAAAATAAGGTTTAATGTGTTAATGAACTGATAGGTTATAAATTTTAAAACAAACACAATTTGACTTACATGTATAAAATCGGAATATTGAATTATATGCAGGAAATGACTTTCTTTTGACTAATGTAGTTAAATCATGTTATTGGCTTATCTGAAAACAGAAAATGGTGATTGGTAAATAAACAAGTTTAAATAATAATTAACAACTGTGATTCGAAGCTACAAAACAAAAGATAAAAATTAGAACTTCCGGGAGGAAGAACGGGAAATTGGGAAGAAGACGCTGGTAGAAAGAACAAGCTAGTAGATTGCAGCAAGAGAAAATGTTCAAAAAAGTTAATATAAATGATTAAAAACTAGAGTGAAAGTATTTTATAGGTTATACCTACCAGTAAACAGCTATACAACAACTCCAATCAAGAATACCCGTACATAAATTGAGTAAAAACAGTGAATAAGCTACAAGATTGACCCACGCCAAGTAAACTCAAAGGTAATACATCAATAATTGTTAAAAAGTGTATTATATCTTCAAAACAAGAAATGAACCTGTAAGTTTTATAAAAGAATAATATGTCAACCTCAATCCAAGAAGTTAAATGTCATTTGCAAACATACCAAAAGAAGAACTAAATATAAAATATTTATGAAGTACTTGTAAGAGTCACCAGAGGGCGATAAGTAAACGTAAGAAATTCAACCTTATTTCCTCCATTTTAATATTTCCGTTGCCAAGCAACAAAATTCACCTGAAACGACGTTACCATGGTGATAAATAATTGCCAATGAAACTATTCAGATCCGTCATAGCAAGTCATAACTTTTTTTTAAACAAAGCATTGGAAATAAAATTCACCATAATAAGTCATAATTGCATTAATAAAGCTGGCATATTTGTATGTTAAAATTAGTAATATACGGGATCCCAAGTAAGAATTTAAATTTATAAAATTAAGTCAATAACCAAACAAAAAGCTTTTTGATAAAAATAATAATAATAAATATTAAAAAAAAATAATTCAAATTATATATTGCTCATTATTTTATTTTCTGTAAATGTCACACATATCTGTCCATTGACCAATTAATCCTCTAGCCGTATATAAAAAGTTCAGCAAATATAATATATATGCACCAAGAGTAAGAATTTTCGACATTGGTGAACCCAACTATTAAACATTCCCTGTAGGTAAGAAGAGTCTCAACAAAATAGCTGTGGCATAGTAAGTAGATCAAAAACCAGGTAGATATTTAATTTGATAAAATGATATATATATATATATATATATATATATATATATATATATATATATATATATATATATATATATATATATCGTACCGATAACTCAAAAATAATGGTCCGATTTTGATGAAAAGTGGTAAGTACCTTACTTGTGGCTTCGTTAAGTTCGTTAGCCAGGAAAATCGGACAAGTTTTTGCGGGAAAATTTGGAGTATTCTTTGGAAAAAAATTTTTAACTCCTAAAATACCAGAACTGTTACTACCAAATTTGGCACATACATTTCTATCAAATTTTTCCTACACACTGAAATTCATATCTCTGTTTAAGAAAAAAAAAGTAATAGGCATTTAGAGAAAAGAAAATTGGGTGCCACTGGTGATCAGAGTAAAGCACAAAAACAATATATTTTATGTGATTAACAAAACCAATTGAATAATACATAGAACGGTTATGTTTTCTTGAGGCACAAAGGTCAAGAAATAGCTAAAAAAATATATTTTTTTAATAATTTTCCGTCTTAAAACGCCATAGTCGCGATTTGAAACGTCGAAATTTTCAATTTTCAGCCAACAAATCTAATACAAATACTGATTAGGTAGAAGAAATGTCATAATAAGTGTGTTTTACAAAGCCTCAAGTTTCAGCTTCAACCATTATTTTCTTTCATTTTACTAAAATAATTTGGAGAATCCATTCCAAATAGACCCCCTTTCTAATGCTTTGGCAGTAGTTCCAGCTATAGAGTTTCTGGTTTAATAGTCTATATTTTAGCAACTTTTCGTAGAAAGTGTTCGTTATTGAGACCGCGACTTATGAATTTTAAAAAGATTTTTTCAAATCAGCGCGAACTAGAAGCCCTTAAACTCCTATACGGGGTTAGTTTCAGTTTTTGTCTGTTGATACACATACAGGATGACGCATTTTTACGGTAAAGCTCAATATATCCGTTATTATACAAGATATGAGAAAAAAAAACATATACGTTAAATAAAGGGTGGTGTCTCGACCTGCATCTTATAAACCTATTTCGACAATCAGAGGGTGGCCCATAAGTCGTTGGTGATACACACTTTCTTCCTTTAATAGAAACCCCTTATGTGATTGTATTTTCAATCGAATTATAATGCATGTTTGTAAGGAAAAAAATTGATATCATTTATCGTTCTGGAGTTATTTCAATTGTTTTGGAACTTTTCACGTTTTTGGCACATATCACAAACACATATCACAAATTGTGATACAGCGTTTTTACCAATATAGATATCAGAGTCCCATGGAAATGACGCATTCAGGGAGCTTTTTGTTTGTATTACCCGTGGAAAAAGTCTAGCTGTCATTAACAGGTACTCTCCAATAGTGGCTGAATTTGAAAAGTCTTCGCAGAAATGTTTTTAGTTTTTCCGTTTTTCTTCATATTTTGACCGAGCTATTATCTCAGAAAAACCGCCAGAAAAGTTACACCATACATGTCGTTACAAAGCTACAAATGATTTCTGGAACCTTTTAGGTTTATTTTCGGAAAATGCTTGTACTTTTTGAAACAACAAAGCTATTTTAATGAAATATGGTACATTGTTAGTACTATGTAGGTTATACTGCCAACAAAATGTCCTTCTTTTCAAACAAGACATATTTGAAATTAAAAACATTTCTACGAAAATTCGCTACCATAACGCACTTGCTACGTCCAGAGTTGGTATAGGGTATGTCTTTTTTAAAATATATATCAACAACACACCACGAGGGATTACAGCCTAAATACTATCGTACCGTGGGTGTCGACAAGGAGGAAACAGGCAACTTGTTAATTCTGGACTTGAAGGTTGGAGGTTCGGAGGAGAAGGAAAAACATGTGCCGGCAAGGAATTCCACAACTTGGAAGTCCTCGGGACAAAAGAGCGGGCATAAAAATATGTTCTATGTTTGGTGACCTGGACAGTAAAAGGGTGAATTCGCTCGGTTCCCCTGGTAGATCTGTTGGGGGCAGCAGGTGGATGAACTATGGAAGAAAGCTCCTCTGAGCAGTGCCCGTGCAGGTATCTATAAAAGAGAGAGAGGTCACCAACGGCACGTCGGTGGGCAAGGGATGACAGCCTTTGTGTGAGGGTAGGGTCATCGATGAGACGTATAGCCCTCTTCTGAATGGAGTCCAAGATAGCGAGTGAGAAGCGGCAGCGGCACCCCATATGTGGGAGCAGTATTCGAGGGTTGGCCTTATTTGTGAAGTATATAACGTATAGAGATTAGCTGGTGAAAAGTATTTGCGAGCCCGGAAGAGGAAACCTAATTTCTTAGCAGCCGGTTCTGCAATTGATGTGACATGTTGGTGCCAATTAAGTTTTCAATCCACAGAAATGTCAACAAGTGAAAATGACTCATTACTTTGAATAACTTGGCTTTCATTGTCATGGGTCTAGGGCTGGTGTATCTCTTATGAGAATGAAAGCAAGACTGAGATTTGGTGGGGTTGAATTGTACAAGATTTCTACTTCCCCAGTCTAATATTTTTGCAGATCCGCGGAGACAGAACCCTCCATGAGTCTGCGACCCTCATTTAATTGGACTAAAGAGACAGGCTTAGCATATTGTATATTTAAGTGGAGGATGCTATCATCCGCGTAACTGTGAACTGGGTTGGATGTCCTAGAGAGGGGGTCATTGATGTAGAGAAGAAACAAAGTAGGGGTTAAGCTGAACCTTGAGGAACTCCTGCATTAATTGGATACAATTTGGAGGAATGACCATCCACGACAACGGAAATGCTCCGGTTTAAAAGGAAATTTGCTATACATTTCGGTGGTAGGCCAAGGGCCGGAAGGTTATTAAGCAGCGCTGCGTGCCAAACCTGATCGAGTGCTTTGGATATGTCTAGAGCGACAATCTGGGATTCACTGTGTAGTTTCATATACTTGTTCCCAGAATGGGTGACAAAGGAAAGGAGGTCGGCAGTTGAACTGCGCTGACGGAATCCATGCTGCCTGTCGTGGATTAGACTGTGTTTTAAAGAAATTTTTAGTAATTCGGTGTTTATATACTTTTCCATCACTTTAGAGATGACTGAAAGGAAAGAAATAGGCCTGTATTTGCTAGGAAGCGCTTTGGATCTTTTTTTGGGGACGTGTTGTACTCGAGCAGTTTTACAGTTACTAGGGAATACGCTTCTATTGTAAGATGTGTGAAACAGACGAGTCAGGACAGGCGCAAGTCCTGGTGCGCATTTTTTGAGAACAATTGCTGGGATCTCGTCAAGGCCAGTGGCTTTCCGGGTATTAAGAGAAGAGAGCATCTTTTGGGCCATTTTAGTTTTGGAAATGATACCCGTCATTTTATGTGCGACATTGAGGACTGTTGGTGGTTGAACATTTGGAGGTTGGTTAAGAGTGAAATTGCCGGCGAACCACGAGGCAGCCTTGCCCAGGGCGGTAGACAAGATTTTGTCCCCTGAAAGAAGAGGTGGGAATGTGCTCTTGCAGAAATTATTCCCAATAGATTTAGCAAGAGTCCAGAGGGGTTTGCTGCCGTTGGAGCTTAAGAGGACTTTGTTCTTGATGTGGTTATTAAACGAGTTTTTTGCCTCAGAAAGAATGCGGACATAGCGGTTTCTTGCGTCGTTAAATGCTTGACGGTCTTCTTGACTAGGATTGTGTCGAACTGTTTTGGGAGCTTTAACCTTTTCAAGTCTGGTTTTGTCATAGGATTTAGAGAACCAGGGCTTTTGAGTGGCTGAAGAGGTTTTCTGTGTACGTGGAATAAATAATTTCATTCCAGCTTCGATAATTTCGGTGACATTTTGTGGGATATCAGAAGGGTCAGGATGAGAGAAGCAGACAGACGCCCATGGAAATGAGGAAAAGTAATCCCGCATTTCGTCCCAGTTCGCGGAGTTGTAGTGCCAAACGATACGTGGGTGTGATCACTGTGTGACCTCGGGTTGCATTGCGTAGGAATCAGTGACCATATCGTGGTCTGAGCGACCCAGGGGGGCGGTGGCTGATATAGCAGTCAGAATTTATAGTAAGAAGGAGATCCAAGGGATTAGAGCTGTGTGTTGTGGAGCTGTGTGTTGGGATGCGAGAAAAGTAAGTAGGTTGCTGAACTATATTGGCTAAATAATAGCTGACTGCAAAGGCCTTCGCTGCTCTCCTTTAGGGATCGGTTTCTGAAGATCCTAGCCATTCCTTATTATGGACATTGAAGTCACCAAGAATAGTGACCTCAGGGGAACGATACTTAGAAATCAAATGGTCGGTTTTTTCAGAAAGGTTATCAAAGAGCTGAAGAAAGTTGTTGTCAGAAGGTGACCGGTAAATGAAACAGATGAATTTAGTTGCAGTCTAATGTAAGTTATAGGCCAGTGTATGATGTGATCAAATGTGAAGTAAAATAGGGTTCCTTTTGAAATAAGCGAGTTTAAAAACTTTGAATTTCTTCCGAGAAACATAAATTACTGTACACCCGGTATAAGTTGCGTCGAGTTTGACATCATATTTTGATCGAGCTACTATTTGAGAAAAACCCCCTGAAAAGTAACACGATACACGTCGTTTTAAAGCTACAAATGATATTTTCGTAAAACAATGAAAATTATATTTTCACAAGATTTTTCGAATAACTCGAAAAGTGTTGAGATTTCGAAGAAAATTTTTAGAACAGCATACTCTTAATTTTTACCAGGAATCTGAAATTTGTCATAAAAGTAGGGGCTGCCATTTAAAAAGGAAGTTGACGTCGGTACAAGAGATTTGGGACATCTTGTATACACCGCAATATTATAGTTTCTAGAGCTTGAGAAATGAAGGGCAGCTAATTTTTAGTGAATTTTCTTAGAAAAAATTCACTAATGGGGAGATCCCGACTTTTGAATTTTGAAAAAATTTCTTTAAATGAGCGTGGTCTATGACCCCTATAACCCATACCCGGGGTCAGTTTCAAATTTATGTATATATATATATATATATATATATATATATATATATATATATATATATATATATATATATATATATATATATATATATATATATATATATATATATATATATATATAAGTAGGTATTGCGCCACTCTGGCCAGACAGTGACGTCACAGGTAGTGGGGGTAGGAGTGGGGGTACCCCCACTCCTCCCCTAGTGGGCGGAGCCCCTCCCATAGCCCCATCCATAGCCCCACCCCTAGCCCCACCCCTAGCCCCACCCCTAGCCCCACCCCCGGCCACGCCCCCCAAGATGGCGTCCAGCCACGCCCCCAAGATGGCGTCCAAGATGGCTTCGTAACCTGCATTCTAAGGTCATTGGCCTGTCTAGGAAACTTTGGCCAGACAGTGACGTCACACGACTTGGGCCAGACAGTCACATGCAAACATTCCAAAGTGTCTAACCTATTACTTCAAATTATTATATTTTGAAAAAAACCATTTGGAGCAGGTGAGTTTCGAACCCGGGGCATTCAGATGGGAGGCAACGATGCTACCCATTGAGCTAAGCAGACGCTTGTTAATTTATTGTTTTAGGCTGGTATATATATACGACTTTTAATTACAAACAAACCATACATGTAACATAATTAAAGTTTTTGTTATTATTAGACAAATGGATGATTTACAAAATAATAATTAATATGTTTAATATTAGAGGCGGAACCAAAACGGAGGAACCAAAATGGTGGAATAAAAATGGCGGAATGAAAGATGGAAGCCTAACCTGTGATACCTTAAGCTGACATATATACCCCTGACATTATAAAAATGGCGGCTTTCGTTCTTAAAGATGGTGCCTTTCGCTGATAAAGATGGTTGAAGACTCCATTATTTAAAGATACGTCACCCCAACCTTTAGAGCCGACAAATGAGAGTGAGGTTGATAAGCGAGAATAATGGTATTGGTCGAAGACTCTATGATTTAAAGTTACGCCCCCCATTAAAACAAACCATTCATAAAGCTTTTGTTATTAGACATAAGACATAATAATTAATATGTTTAATATTAGACAGACTATTAGATTTCGCATAGAAATTAGCCGAACGCCACAATTGTTATATGGGTAGGTTCTAACAATAACACACAGAGGTCGTTGGCAAACAAAAGAAGGAAGTTCAGAAACAAAATAGACAACAGGTTCAAATAGGAAACCAAATATCGTAGAGACAATAGAGGTCGCTGGCAAAACAAAGAAGGAAGCTCAGAAACAAAATGGACAACAGGTTCAACTCTTATGGTAGCGTCAAACAAATACAAAGAGAGAAACAATGGTTGGTTACAGGTTCAATTCCCTTCTTAAGCTAACCCCCACGTGTTTAGTGTCATGTTACTCGTCTAAGTAAGCAGAATTAAAAAATGGCGACTAAAATAAGAGAAAAAACTTAAAACCCTTATCGCGGAAGATCCGTGAGATGTACGAGAGAACCAACACATGCATGGTGTTAAGGAGGTCAAATCAAAGTGGAATATACAATAAAATGGCCACTTCCGGTCTAAACTTTAAATCCTTATATCTTTTGAACGGAAAGTGATAGAAATGAACTGACTTTAAAAATATATCGTTTCATAACAAGCTCTACAAGAAAATGAGATAAAAAACTTTAAACCCTTATCGCGGAAGATCCGTGAGATGTACGAGAGAACCAACACATGCATGGTGTTAAGGAGGTCAAATCAAAGTGGAATATACAATAAAATGGCCACTTCCGGTCTAAACTTTAAATCCTTATATCTTTTCAACGGAAAGTGATAGAAAGGAACTGACTTTAAAAATATATCGTTTCATAACAAGCTCTACAAGAAAATGAGATAAAAAACTTTAAACCCTTATCGCGGAAGATCCGTGAGATGTACGATAGAACCAATACATGCACGGTGTTAAGGAGGCCAAATCAAATTGGTATATACAATAAAATGGCCACTTCCGGTCTAAACGTTAAATCGTTATATCTTTTCAACGGAAAGTGATAGAAAGGAACCGACTTCAAAAATGTATGTTTCGTAACAAGGTCTACAAGAAAATGAGATAAAAAACTTCAAATCCTTATCGCGGAAGATCGGTGAGATGTACGAGAGAACCAATACATGCACGGTGTTAAGGAGGCCAATGCAAATTGGAATATACAATAAAATGGCCACTTCCGGTCTAAACTTTAAATCGTTATATCTTTTGAACGGAAAGTGATAGAAAGGAGCCGACTTCAAAAATGTATGTTTCGTAACAAGGTCTACAAGAAACTGAGATAAAAAACTTAAAACCCTTATCGCGGAAGATCCGTGAGATGTACGATAGAACCAATACATACACGCTGTTCAGCAAAGCAAACTCTATAAGCATATTCAATAAAAATGTTACTTCCGGTAGACACTTCCGGTATAGCCGTTCTTAGAGCTAGATACATGTGTGACACCTCAAAATCATCGGCTTGTTGAACAGAAGAAATATAATATTTAAGTAAGTCAGAACAAGCTGTGTTAACACCTAAAAACAACACACTCTCTCTTAGACTTAATGAAGTTACTTTCAGAGAAAATTTCAACCATACCAGAAAGAACAGTAATCAATAGCGTATGTAAATGTTGACTACATCAAGTGATGCGTGCTACAGACAAATTTTAGTACACCCTCTTAGACTTATTGAAGTTGACGGCACAGGCAGCTGTCAAGCGTACCTAACAAACCAAAGTAAATATGTCTTGAAGAACAGTCTTCAATTGCCCTAAACCAACACATCTCTATCATTTCAGAGTAATCTTAGCCATGTGACCAGTTAAACTAAGTATCTTGAAGTGTAGCTTTTATGTTTATGAGATATAAAATAAGAAAACCAAAGAGTTAATTGTCTATTACAACAACAAGCAGAAGGGGTTGACTTGGTACCTACAGCTGCTACATACTTGGTAAAAATGGGTGCCACTAGCATTTCAGAGTAATTTTAACCACACAACACTCTAACTAACTGTATTGAGACGTGGCTTTATGTGTTAATGGGTGGAAATAACAAAACTAAAGAGTTGATTGTCTATTACAACTATCAGCTAAAGAAGCATTTAGGTAGCCGGAATACCGATATCCTAAATATTTCAAGAGTAATCTTAGTCATACAACACTCTTAACTAACTGTCTTGAGATGTGGCTTTATGTGTCATTGGTTGGAAAATAAGAAAACTAAAGAGTTGATTGCCTATTACAACAGTCAGCTGAAGGAACATTTGGGTTATCGGAATACCGATATGCCAAATGTTCTAACCGAAGGAGCCCACTTAGAGACATCTCCAGGGGCTCGGAATACCGATGCCCTAGAAGTGTCGGAAGCAACATTTCAATTAACACCAACAACCGCTAAATACTTGTTGGACTTTAGTATGTTTGGTATTAAATTTGGCTTGTTGGATAACCAATCATTTTTATGAAAAATGCAACAATTTTTATTTCTGCGTAAGCGAATTTAATCAGAAATATAGAACCAACCTTCAAGAAACCGAAAAAAGAGAATAAGAACATTAAGAACAAACATTCCGATACCGAAGTGATCCTAAACACACCATATGATGCAAATTCTGTAAATCTCTTTAACAGAAGAAAAACAGAAGTGAAACACCGTAAGACAAATAGAACCGACGTACATAACAGATGTATTCAGAACCTTATTGAGTTTACTAAGTTTTAAGTATACGAACATAACAGTCTATGTACCAACCAACCAACCAACCAACTGTTTTTGAGGTGTAGCTTTTATGTATGTATGTATGTAATTTAATTTTCGATAGTGTAAAATAAAATTAAAAAGTGTGATATATGAAAAAATAAGAAAACTAAAGAGTTGATTGCCTATTACAACAGTCAGCTGAAGAAACAATTAGGTAGCCAGAATACCGATACCCTAAATATTTCAACCGAAGGAGTTCACTTAGAGTCACATCTCAACTAACGCCTACAACCGCTACATACTTGGTGGACTTTGGTGGAACACAGACTGAAAACAACTTGATATCTGGTACATATGTCTGTAAAGATTTCATTCTAAATTTAGCCTGTTGGATATCCAATCTTTTCTATGAAAAGTGCAACCAACCAACTAACCAACCACCCAACCAACCAACCAACGTTGAGGGGCGTAGAGATAGCAAGCTATCTACAAGTGGACCCCTCTGAACCTATGATGTTAATAATCGATTAAGAGATTGAATTGGTACGTGTTTATATTGAAGGCTTGCAAGCTACGTACAAGTGTCTGAATATATGATGGTAATGATGGGTTAAGATATTTAATTGACATGTATTAAAGGCTTAGCGGTTTTCACTTGAGTCATCGTCATTCGAAAACTATTAGAACGAAAACCAGGTCCTTTACTCTGGTATATCTTACTCAGTAGGAACCAAATGTCTTCGAAAACAACATTCTTTGCTTTTCTGAAAGGCAAGTGAGCAGCCCCCTTGTCGAACCCCTCCGAGCTAAAGGTAAACCCCACTCTGTCTTCGGGATCGACATCATGGACTATATGACTCACAATATCTTTAATACGATCTTTGACCCACTTCTCTGGATCGTTGACATCGTCAGGTATATCTTGTAGTCTAAAGCATACGCTTCGTCTATCAAGTTTAAACTTCTTATTGGAGGTCACTGTATCTTCAAGTATTTGGAATGCCATTGTTTCGTGCTACACAACTGACTGTGTTGGTTAAAGGACCGAAGTTTAGCCTCGTGTTTATTAAAGAACAAAGTTTAGCAGGTACTACTTGTTTTCACCTTCACTGTTGGCTACCGACTGAACCTTAGCGGACGCTCCTCGTCTTAATATTCGACAAACAACACAGACAACACAACTTATTGTTTTCACCTTCACTGTTGGTTAACGACTGAACCTTAGTGGACGCTTCACGTCTTAATATTCAACAGACAACAACGACAGCTGTCATACAGCTGTCTGACATGACATGACAGACAGCTGTCATACAGCTGTCATACAGCGGTCATACAGCTGTCTAACAGCTGTCTAACACAGCTGACTAACACAGCTGTCTAACACAGCTGTCTAACACAGCTGTCTAACACAGCTGTCTAACACAGCTGTCTAACACAGCTGTCTAACACAGCTGTCTAACACAGCTGTCTAATACAGCTGTCTAACACAGCTGTCTAATAGGACAGACATATGTCTAACACATGTCTAGCAGATGGGTAACAGTCACTCTTTTGCGGAACATAAGCTGAATGTTTTTGAGCCAAACAAGAAGAACACAATTTAAAACACATCTACGACAACCATGAGACAACCGACATGGACTTTGAACAATTTTAAAAATAGATGCGACCAGGTTAGTTGATCAACCAACCAGGTCAATCACAGCTGACGCTATAAATAAAAACGATGCTGGAAGCGAGTGACGTCACAAGAAACGGTGGTGCATGTGCTCAGGTTAGACCTCTAAGCTTTCCAGGTTAATACCGGGTTAGGTCCAGGACAAGGTGGTGGACCAGTCAGGTCAGCTAAGTGTCATGGTGGTGGAACGGTCGGGTCAGATAGACGACACTCGTCGGGTCAGATAGACGACACTCGTCGTCTATCTGACCCGACCGTTCCACCACCATGACACTTAGCTGACCTGACTGGTCCACCACCTTGTCCTGGACCTAACCCGGTATTAACCTGGAAAGCTTAGAGGTCTAACCTGAGCACATGCACCACCGTTTCTTGTGACGTCACTCGCTTCCAGCATCGTTTTTATTTATAGCGTCAGCTGTGATTGACCTGGTTGGTTGATCAACTAACCTGGTCGCATCTATTTTTAAAATTGTTCAAAGTCCATGTCGGTTGTCTCATGGTTGTCGTAGATGTGTTTTAAATTGTGTTCTTCTTGTTTGGCTCAAAAACATTCAGCTTATGTTCCGCAAAAGAGTGACTGTTACCCATCTGATAGACATGTGTTAGACATATGTCTGTCCTATTAGACAGCTGTGTTAGACAGCTGTATTAGACAGCTGTGTTAGACAGCTGTGTTAGACAGCTGTGTTAGACAGATGTGTTAGACAGCTGTGTTAGACAGCTGTGTTAGACAGCTGTGTTAGACAGCTGTGTTAGTCAGCTGTGTTAGACAGCTGTTAGACAGCTGTATGACCGCTGTATGACAGCTGTATGACAGCTGTCTGTCATGTCATGTCAGACAGCTGTATGACAGCTGTCGTTGTTGTCTGTTGAATATTAAGACGTGAAGCGTCCACTAAGGTTCAGTCGTTAACCAACAGTGAAGGTGAAAACAATAAGTTGTGTTGTCTGTGTTGTTTGTCGAATATTAAGACGAGGAGCGTCCGCTAAGGTTCAGTCGGTAGCCAACAGTGAAGGTGAAAACAAGTAGTACCTGCTAAACTTTGTTCTTTAATAAACACGAGGCTAAACTTCGGTCCTTTAACCAACACAGTCAGTTGTGTAGCACGAAACAATGGCATTCCAAATACTTGAAGATACAGTGACCTCCAATAAGAAGTTTAAACTTGATAGACGAAGCGTATGCTTTAGACTACAAGATATACCTGACGATGTCAACGATCCAGAGAAGTGGGTCAAAGATCGTATTAAAGATATTGTGAGTCATATAGTCCATGATGTCGATCCCGAAGACAGAGTGGGGTTTACCTTTAGCTCGGAGGGGTTCGACAAGGGGGCTGCTCACTTGCCTTTCAGAAAAGCAAAGAATGTTGTTTTCGAAGACATTTGGTTCCTACTGAGTAAGATATACCAGAGTAAAGGACCTGGTTTTCGTTCTAATAGTTTTCGAATGACGATGACTCAAGTGAAAACCGCTAAGCCTTTAATACATGTCAATTAAATATCTTAACCCATCATTACCATCATATATTCAGACACTTGTACGTAGCTTGCAAGCCTTCAATATAAACACGTACCAATTCAATCTCTTAATCGATTATTAACATCATAGGTTCAGAGGGGTCCACTTGTAGATAGCTTGCTATCTCTACGCCCCTCAACGTTGGTTGGTTGGTTGGGTGGTTGGTTAGTTGGTTGGTTGCACTTTTCATAGAAAAGATTGGATATCCAACAGGCTAAATTTAGAATGAAATCTTTACAGACATATGTACCAGATATCAAGTTGTTTTCAGTCTGTGTTCCACCAAAGTCCACCAAGTATGTAGCGGTTGTAGGCGTTAGTTGAGATGTGACTCTAAGTGAACTCCTTCGGTTGAAATATTTAGGGTATCGGTATTCTGGCTACCTAATTGTTTCTTCAGCTGACTGTTGTAATAGGCAATCAACTCTTTAGTTTTCTTATTTTTTCATATATCACACTTTTTAATTTTATTTTACACTATCGAAAATTAAATTACATACATACATACATAAAAGCTACACCTCAAAAACAGTTGGTTGGTTGGTTGGTTGGTACATAGACTGTTATGTTCGTATACTTAAAACTTAGTAAACTCAATAAGGTTCTGAATACATCTGTTATGTACGTCGGTTCTATTTGTCTTACGGTGTTTCACTTCTGTTTTTCTTCTGTTAAAGAGATTTACAGAATTTGCATCATATGGTGTGTTTAGGATCACTTCGGTATCGGAATGTTTGTTCTTAATGTTCTTATTCTCTTTTTTCGGTTTCTTGAAGGTTGGTTCTATATTTCTGATTAAATTCGCTTACGCAGAAATAAAAATTGTTGCATTTTTCATAAAAATGATTGGTTATCCAACAAGCCAAATTTAATACCAAACATACTAAAGTCCAACAAGTATTTAGCGGTTGTTGGTGTTAATTGAAATGTTGCTTCCGACACTTCTAGGGCATCGGTATTCCGAGCCCCTGGAGATGTCTCTAAGTGGGCTCCTTCGGTTAGAACATTTGGCATATCGGTATTCCGATAACCCAAATGTTCCTTCAGCTGACTGTTGTAATAGGCAATCAACTCTTTAGTTTTCTTATTTTCCAACCAATGACACATAAAGCCACATCTCAAGACAGTTAGTTAAGAGTGTTGTATGACTAAGATTACTCTTGAAATATTTAGGATATCGGTATTCCGGCTACCTAAATGCTTCTTTAGCTGATAGTTGTAATAGACAATCAACTCTTTAGTTTTGTTATTTCCACCCATTAACACATAAAGCCACGTCTCAATACAGTTAGTTAGAGTGTTGTGTGGTTAAAATTACTCTGAAATGCTAGTGGCACCCATTTTTACCAAGTATGTAGCAGCTGTAGGTACCAAGTCAACCCCTTCTGCTTGTTGTTGTAATAGACAATTAACTCTTTGGTTTTCTTATTTTATATCTCATAAACATAAAAGCTACACTTCAAGATACTTAGTTTAACTGGTCACATGGCTAAGATTACTCTGAAATGATAGAGATGTGTTGGTTTAGGGCAATTGAAGACTGTTCTTCAAGACATATTTACTTTGGTTTGTTAGGTACGCTTGACAGCTGCCTGTGCCGTCAACTTCAATAAGTCTAAGAGGGTGTACTAAAATTTGTCTGTAGCACGCATCACTTGATGTAGTCAACATTTACATACGCTATTGATTACTGTTCTTTCTGGTATGGTTGAAATTTTCTCTGAAAGTAACTTCATTAAGTCTAAGAGAGAGTGTGTTGTTTTTAGGTGTTAACACAGCTTGTTCTGACTTACTTAAATATTCTATTTCTTCTGTTCAACAAGCCGATGATTTTGAGGTGTCACACATGTATCTAGCTCTAAGAACGGCTATACCGGAAGTGTCTACCGGAAGTAACATTTTTATTGAATATGCTTATAGAGTTTGCTTTGCTGAACAGCGTGTATGTATTGGTTCTATCGTACATCTCACGGATCTTCCGCGATAAGGGTTTTAAGTTTTTTATCTCAGTTTCTTGTAGACCTTGTTACGAAACATACATTTTTGAAGTCGGCTCCTTTCTATCACTTTCCGTTCAAAAGATATAACGATTTAAAGTTTAGACCGGAAGTGGCCATTTTATTGTATATTCCAATTTGCATTGGCCTCCTTAACACCGTGCATGTATTGGTTCTCTCGTACATCTCACCGATCTTCCGCGATAAGGATTTGAAGTTTTTTATCTCATTTTCTTGTAGACCTTGTTACGAAACATACATTTTTGAAGTCGGTTCCTTTCTATCACTTTCCGTTGAAAAGATATAACGATTTAACGTTTAGACCGGAAGTGGCCATTTTATTGTATATACCAATTTGATTTGGCCTCCTTAACACCGTGCATGTATTGGTTCTATCGTACATCTCACGGATCTTCCGCGATAAGGGTTTAAAGTTTTTTATCTCATTTTCTTGTAGAGCTTGTTATGAAACGATATATTTTTAAAGTCAGTTCCTTTCTATCACTTTCCGTTGAAAAGATATAAGGATTTAAAGTTTAGACCGGAAGTGGCCATTTTATTGTATATTCCACTTTGATTTGACCTCCTTAACACCATGCATGTGTTGGTTCTCTCGTACATCTCACGGATCTTCCGCGATAAGGGTTTAAAGTTTTTTATCTCATTTTCTTGTAGAGCTTGTTATGAAACGATATATTTTTAAAGTCAGTTCATTTCTATCACTTTCCGTTCAAAAGATATAAGGATTTAAAGTTTAGACCGGAAGTGGCCATTTTATTGTATATTCCACTTTGATTTGACCTCCTTAACACCATGCATGTGTTGGTTCTCTCGTACATCTCACGGATCTTCCGCGATAAGGGTTTTAAGTTTTTTCTCTTATTTTAGTCGCCATTTTTTAATTCTGCTTACTTAGACGAGTAACATGACACTAAACACGTGGGGGTTAGCTTAAGAAGGGAATTGAACCTGTAACCAACCATTGTTTCTCTCTTTGTATTTGTTTGACGCTACCATAAGAGTTGAACCTGTTGTCCATTTTGTTTCTGAGCTTCCTTCTTTGTTTTGCCAGCGACCTCTATTGTCTCTACGATATTTGGTTTCCTATTTGAACCTGTTGTCTATTTTGTTTCTGAACTTCCTTCTTTTGTTTGCCAACGACCTCTGTGTGTTATTTTTAGAACCTACCCATATAACAATTGTGGCGTTCGGCTAATTTCTATGCGAAATCTAATAGTCTGTCTAATATTAAACATATTAATTATTATGTCTTATGTCTAATAACAAAAGCTTTATGAATGGTTTGTTTTAATGGGGGGCGTAACTTTAAATCATAGAGTCTTCGACCAATACCATTATTCTCGCTTATCAACCTCACTCTCATTTGTCGGCTCTAAAGGTTGGGGTGACGTATCTTTAAATAATGGAGTCTTCAACCATCTTTATCAGCGAAAGGCACCATCTTTAAGAACGAAAGCCGCCATTTTTATAATGTCAGGGGTATATATGTCAGCTTAAGGTATCACAGGTTAGGCTTCCATCTTTCATTCCGCCATTTTTATTCCACCATTTTGGTTCCTCCGTTTTGGTTCCGCCTCTAATATTAAACATATTAATTATTATTTTGTAAATCATCCATTTGTCTAATAATAACAAAAACTTTAATTATGTTACATGTATGGTTTGTTTGTAATTAAAAGTCGTATATATATACCAGCCTAAAACAATAAATTAACAAGCGTCTGCTTAGCTCAATGGGTAGCATCGTTGCCTCCCATCTGAATGCCCCGGGTTCGAAACTCACCTGCTCCAAATGGTTTTTTTCAAAATATAATAATTTGAAGTAATAGGTTAGACACTTTGGAATGTTTGCATGTGACTGTCTGGCCCAAGTCGTGTGACGTCACTGTCTGGCCAAAGTTTCCTAGACAGGCCAATGACCTTAGAATGCAGGTTACGAAGCCATCTTGGACGCCATCTTGGGGGCGTGGCTGGACGCCATCTTGGGGGGCGTGGCCGGGGGTGGGGCTCCGCCCACTAGGGGAGGAGTGGGGGTACCCCCACTCCTACCCCCACTACCTGTGACGTCACTGTCTGGCCAGAGTGGCGCAATACCTACTTATATATATATATATATACATACATATATATATATATATATATATATATATATATATATATATATATATATACATACATATATATATATATATATATATATATATATATATATATATATATATATATATATATACCAGTGGCGATTTCTCCTAGTGAGCTAGGTGTGCGCCGCACACCCTAAAATATAATTAAAATGTGCACAGTTAAATATGTTTTATTTCTTTTTCCCTTAGTCTTAATACACTACATATGTTATGACAATCGATTTAATTTACTTATTTGATTTCATAAATAGTCGGTTAATAGTGACTTGGAATGAAGTCGGCACCACGTCTTCATTCAGAAAATATGAGTAGGTCAATAGCAACTGGGAATGAATTCGGGTTAGGTGTGCGTTGTTATTTCCGAACAACTTTACTCGACAGAGCTGTATTGGTATACAAAACAGTCCCGCACCCATGTGTTTAAAATAGTAAGGAAATACCATTCGTTTTAACACTGCAGTGAGCGGTAAAAATACCGCTCAAGACAAATGAATGGAACGCCGGTTTAACAAACGTTGTGATAGCATTATTTACAAACATTACAACTGCGCTTGCCTGGACCACAGTATTCTAGAATCAAAGACTATAATACATTTTAGTAAATTTTCGTAGAAAAAATTCACTAATGGGGAGATCTCGACTTTTGAATTTTGAAAAATTGTTTGCAAATGAGCGCGAACTAGGACCCCTAGAACCCATTTCCGGGGTCAGTTTCAATTTTTATATATAAGAATTTAATTTGAGTCAAGTTTTAAAATATAGAAATTTTTCATTAAAATGAAGAAACTGATTTCAAGTACCATCCATTTTTCTAGAAATTGTAATGGTACATAATGAGGTGAGGTAATTTTGGAGATTAGAAATCAGATGACAGAACTTTAGAACAATTGACATTTAGGTTAAAATTTAGTCAAAATTGCATCATTTGCAGTCACAAGTTTAGACTTATTTGTAAGATGCTTTGTACTATTTATATAACAATAAAGTATAAACTATATATATATATATATATATATATATATATAGATATATATATATATATATATATATATATATATATATATATATATATATATATATATATATATATATATAGGTATCACACCGATAACTCAAAATATAATCGGCCGATTTTGATAAAATTTGGCATGTACCTTCCTTCTGTAAATATATTGGATAATTTCGTTAGTCAGGAAAATCGGACGAGGTTTTCCGGGAAAATTTTGAGTTTTTATTCGAAAAAAATTTGTATCTCAAAAAATAAAAAAGATAAGATAACCAAATTTTGTAAGTAGGTGTACGATATAAAAATTAAAGTATACACCAAAATTTAGATTTCTATGTTGCAAGATAAAAAAGTTATAACAAAATATTTTGTGCCAGATCATTTCTATGAAAATTCACTACCATAACGCACTTGCTGCATCCAGGATTTTTACACATTTTATTATTTAGTACCATATCAACATTGAACTACTTTTAATGTTTACGGTTTTCACCCCGTTCCGGACAGTGCTAACGCTAACACAAATTTGTGTGAAGAGAAGAGCTTGATAATAATCCCATGTTCTTTTCGTGTTTTAAAGTTTTAAGTGACTTTTTAATTTGTTAGTGTTGCAGTGGGAAATTAATTTATTTATATACGTATCATTCCCATATAGGTCGAAGAATATATATATATATATATATATATATATATATATATATATATATATATATATATATATATATGTACATTTAGTGTTAATAATTTTTAAAACCACCACTAACAGCAACTCGTTACCGCACACCCGAACATTTTGGTCAGGAGACGCCACTGATATATACATGTCATTAATTAGAAATTCTGATGCCAAAATTTGGTACGTAAGTTTACAATATTAAAAGAAAACTATATGCCAAAACTTGTAATTCTATGTTAAAAGAAAAAAAGTTATAAAAAAAAATATGATTCGGACTTGCTGCGTCCCGAATTGTTGAATTTTTTCAATAACTTTGAAAATAACCGAAATAGCTTGCAACCTCATACTAGGTGGACACCTGTATATTGAAAAACAAATCACCAAGAAAATCTGGCCAAATTAATGCAGTGTGGCAGCTACAACCATAAACGAATGCTGGTAACAAGGGAGTTGCGGTTACGCCGACATGGCAACACTGCTTTTAAACTATTGCCTGGCCGTTATCAATTTTCGTTTCCCAGAAGTCATTTTTGCAACATTAAGCCGCAGATAAGGATCTGCAATGCCTCTCATTTAAATGTGCTTAGAGTTTTCAGGTAAAAATGAGGCACTGGCACTAATTTGTGGTGAGTTGGTCTCGTCGAACTTGAAAATTTAGTTTGTGTTTGCAGTTTGTGCGTGCAGGTTCATTTGTGCAGTTGTTTTAATAGAAGACTCTGACTGAACCGCTAGTTGTATTTTTTTAACGCTACTGAAAAATAATTGTTTGTGCTTGCTCTAATAGATATATCATTTGAAATCAACCATAAAACGTGTAATTTAGCCCATTTGACCTGATCCAGACTTAGTCACGCGACTACATATATTTGTACTGATTTTTAGCCAGCTATTGAGTAAGTCTTTTCGATTTTTTTATTAGAATTTAGCCGTCTAAATAAGGACTAAGTTACTATATACAAACCTGTCTTACAGACAACGATTTAAATAGAACACCTGCTGCTATATCAAATTATTGTATTTTAAAAATACGTTTATATTATATGCACAGGTTAAGTACCTTGTTTTTTCATGAAGTGATGAAAACCTCTCTGAATGCGTCATAATTAGACTCCGATTTTTGTTGGTAAAAACGCCGTACCACAATTTTTGATATGTGCCAAAAATGTGAAAAGTTGCAAAACAATTGAAATAAGAAGAAAACAAACATGCATTACAATTACAATTAGATGGAAAATGCAATAATATAAGGAGTATTCGATTTAAATGAGAAAATTTGTATCGGCAACGTCTTATGGAACACCTATGATTTTCGAAATGTGTTTGATAAGATGCCGCTCAAATTGCAGCTATTCAAATTTGAAGCATTTAATGAAAATTCGCTACCATAACGCAATTGCTGCATCCCGAATTTCTTTCCTTACAAACATGCATTATGTTTCGATGGAAAATGCAAAAATGCAATAATATAAGGCGTATTCCATCAAAAAAAGAAAATTTGTATCATCCAACTACTTACCTGTGATTGTAAAAATACTTTCTTAAGATGTAGCTCAAGACACCCTATAATTAACGTATACAATTGTTTTTCGTATCTTATATAATAACAGTAATCTTGAGCTTTACCGTAAAAATGTGTCACCCTGTATATATGTAAATAGATAGAAACTAAAACTGACTCCGGATATGTATCCTAGGGGCTCTAGTTCACGCTCAATTGCAAAATCTTTTTAAAATTCAAAAGTCGCGGTCTCCTCAATTTTTAGTGAATTTTCGTAGAAAAAATTCACTAATGGGAAAATCCCGACTTTTGAATTTTGAAAATTTTTTTGCAAATGAGCGCGACCTAGGACCCCTAGAACCCATATCCGGGGTCAGTTTCAATTTTTATATGTTTATATATATATATATATATATATATATATATATATATATATATATATATATATATATATATATATATATATATATATATATATATATGTATCGCACCAATAACACAAAAAATATTGAGTTTTCATTCGAAAAAAGTTTTTATCTAAAAAAATAAAGAAAGGTATAAAAACCAAATTAGGTACGTAGATTTACGATATAAAAAGTAAACTATACACCAAAATTTAGATTTATATCTTACAAGAAAAAAAAGTTATAATAAAATATTCTGTGCCAGACCATTTCTATGAAAATTCACTACCATAACGCACTTGCTGCGTCCAGGCTTTATTTTTCTTGTACGTAAATTTGCTAAAAATTATAGAGAATTATACCATAAACTCTATAACTAAAGCTGCAGCTAAAGCATCAGAGAAAGGTTCTTTTTGAAATGGATTTGCTCGAAACATTTTAGTAAAATGAAAGACAATGGTGGTTGAAGCTGAAAATTGAGGACTTCTAAAACACATTTCTTGCAACATTTTCACTACGTAGCTCGTATTAGCTGCGGGTTCTTTGCGTTTTAAGAGGAAAAGTTATCAAATTTTCAAAGTAATTTATCTGGCATTTCTTAACCTTTTTGCGCCAAAAAACTTTGTCTTTGTTTGTAACATACATAGGATTTTGTTATCCCCACAAAATATCTTACTTTTGTGCGTTTATCTGGTCATCAGTGTGACCCCAAATTTTTTCTTTAAATGCCTATAACTTTTGTTTCCTTTCACCCTATACCTCTGAAGTTTTGGCACATGGTCTACTTTTAGTGAATTTTCATTTAAAAAAAATTGGGTGCCACTGGTAATCAGAGGAAAGCACAAGAACAAACTGTTCTATGTGATTAACATAACCAATTGAATATTACACACAACGGTTAAGTTTTCTTGACGCAAAAAGGTCAAGAAATAGCAGAAAAAATATTTTAAATATTTTATAATTTTCCTTCTTAAAACCCCAAAGTCGCGATTTGAAACGTAAAAATTTGCAATTTTCAGACAACAGAGCTTTAAGTTTCAGCTTCAACCATAATTTTCTTTAATTTTCCTAAAATAATTTTGGAGAATCCATTTCAAATAGACCCTCTTTCTAATGCTTTGGCAGTAGTTCCGGCTATAGAGTTTATGGTTTAATAGTCTATATTTCAGCAAATTTTCGTAGAAAAAAATCGTCATTGAAAAGACCGCGACTTAATAAAATTTAAAAGATTTCTTCAAATCAGCGCGAACTAGAAGTCCTTAAACCCATATGCGGGGTCAGTTTCAGTTTTTGTCTCTTGATACACATACAGGATGACGAATTTCTGCGGTAAAGCTCAATGTATCCGTTATTATACAAGATATGAGAAAAAATTATATACGTTAATTATAGGGTGTTGTCTCGAGTTGCATCTTATAAACCTATTTAGACAATCACAGGGTAACCCATAAGTCGTTGGTGATACACACTTTTTTTTTAATAGGAACCCCTTATGTTATTGTATTTTCCATCGAATTATAATGCATGTTTGTAAGGAAAAAAATTGATATCGTTTATCGCTTTTGAGTTATTTCTTTTTTTTTGGAACTTTTCACGTTTTTGGCACATATCACAAACATATATCACAAATTGTGATACAGCGTTTTTACCAATATAGATAGCGGAGTCGCATGGAAATGATGCATTCAGGGAGCTTTTTGTTTGAATTACTCGTGGAAAAAGTCGAGCTGCCGTATACAGGTACTCTCCAATAGTGGCTGAATTTGAAAAGTTTTCGCAGAAATATTTTTAGAGTTTCTTTAGAAATCTTTTTTTTTAGATGTTTGTAATATGTTGGTAATTAAAAATAAATGCTTAGTAAGTCATTGTAAAAAAAGTTGTTGAATTTTTGTGAAAAATATAATTTAGTGTAACATTACGGAAGGCAATTTCTGTAAAAAAATAATTTTTTTATCCTAAAGCTGTTTGTGAATAATTATAGCTTGAGAGGTATGTAATTAGCTTAAAACGGTTCGTTGTCCAGGAAAATCGGAGCAGTTTTTCTGGAATCTTTTAAGATTATTTTCGGAAAATGTTTGTACTTTTTGAAACAACAAAGCTATTTTAATGAAATTTGGTACATTGTTAGTACTATATGGGTTATACTGCCAACCAAATGTCCTTCTTTTCAAGCAAGACATATTTGAAATAAAAAATATTTTTACGAAAATTCGCTACCATACTTTGTATAGTGTTTGTTTAAAAAATATATATATATTTCAACAACACACCACGAGGGCTTACAGCCTAAATACTATCGTACCGTGGGTGTTGACAAGGAGGAAAGAGGCAACTTGTTAACTCTCGACTTGAAGGTTCCGAGGAGAAGGAAAAACATGTGCCGGCAAGGAATTCCACAACTTGGAAGTCCTCGGGACAAAAGAGCGGGAATAAAAAGATATTCTAGGTCTGGTGATCTGGATAGTAAAAGGGTGCATTCGCTCTGTTCCCCTGGTAGATCTGTTGGGGGCAGCAGGTGGAGGAACTATGGAAGAAAGCTCCTCTGAGCGGTGCCCGTGCAGATATCTATAAAATAGGGAGAGGTCACCAACGGCACGTCGGTGGGCAAGGGACAGCAGCCTTTGGGTGGGGGTAGAGTCACCGATGAGACGTATAGCTCTCTTCTGAGTGGAGTCCAGGATAGGGAGTGTAGAAGCGGCAGCGGCACCCCAGATATGGGAGCAGTATTCGAGGGTTGGCCTCATTTGTGAAGTATATAACGTATAGAGATTAGCTGGTGAAAAGTATTTGCGAGCCCGGAAGAGGAAACCTAATTTCTTAGCAGCCGCTTCTGCAATTGATGTGACATATTGGTGCCAATTGAGTTTTCGATCCACAGAAACGCCAACAAGTGAAAAGGACTCATTACTTTGAATAACTTGGGTGTTCATTGTGATGGGTCTAGGGCTGGTGTATCTTTTATGTGAAAGAAAGCAAGACTAAGATTTGGTGGGGTTGAATTGTACAAGATTTCTACTTCCCCGCTTTAATATTTTTGAAGATCCGCGGAGAGAGAAGCCTCGATGAGTCTGCGATCCTCATCTAATTGGACTAAAGAGACAGGCTTAGAATATTGTATATTTGAGTGGAGGGTGCTGTCGTAAGTTTATTAAGCAGCGCTGCGTGCCAAACCTGATCGAATACTTTGGATATGTCTAGAACGACAATCTGGGATTCACCGTGTAGTTCCATAGACTTGTTCCAAGAATGGGTGACAAAGGAAAGGAGGTCGGCAGTTGATCTGCGCTGACGGAATTCATACTGCCTGTCGTGGGTTAGACTGTGTTTTTCAAGAAATTTTAGTAATTCGGTGTTTATATACTTTTCCATCACTTTAGAGACGACTGAAAGGAGATAAATAGGCCTGTAGTTGCTAGGAAGCGCTTTGGATCTTTTCTTGGGAACGGGTTGTACTCGAGCAGTTTTCCAGTTACTAGGGAATATGCCTCTATTGTAAGATGTCTGAAACAGACGAGTCAGGACAGGAGCAAGTTCTGGTGCGCATTTTTTGAGAAAAATTGCTGGGATCTCGTCAATGCCAGA
Organism: Tillus elongatus; assembly: GCA_964006375.1. Classification (NCBI taxonomy): domain Eukaryota; kingdom Metazoa; phylum Arthropoda; class Insecta; order Coleoptera; family Cleridae; genus Tillus; species Tillus elongatus. The sequence goes on from OZ023268.1 coordinate 37,266,199, forward strand.
TGCTTTCCTGGTATTGAGAAAAAAGAGCATCTTTGGTACCTTTTTAGTTTTTAAAGTGATATCCGTCATTTTATGCGCGACATTGGGGACTGTTGGTGGTTAAACATTTGGAGGTAGGTTGAGAGCAGAATTGCCGACGAACGAGGCAAAAATTTCAGCCTTGCCCAGGGCGGTAGAAACAATTTCATCCCCTAAGACAAAAGGTGGGAACGTGCTCTTGCAGAAAATATTCCCAATAGATTTAGCAAGAGTCCAGAAGGGTTTGCTGCCGCTGGAGCTTAAGAGGACTTTGTTTTTGATGTGGTTAGTTTTTTGCCTCAGAAAGAATGCGGACATTGCGGTTTCTTGCGTCGTTAAATGCTTAACGGTTTTTTTGACTGGGATTGTGTAGAAGCTTTTTGTGAGCTTTGACCTTTTCAATTCTGGCCTTGTCACATGATTTAGAGAACCAGGGCTTTTGAGTGGCTGCAGAGGTTTTCTGTGTACGTGGAATAAATAATTCCATGCCAGCTTGGATGATTTCGGTGACGTTTTGTGAGATATCAGAGGGGTCAGGAGGAGAGAAGCAGACAGACGCCCATGGAAATGAGGAAAAGTAATTCCGCATTTCGTCCCAGTTCGTGGAGTTGTAGTGCCAAACGATACGTGGGTGTGATGACTGTGTGACCTCGGGTTGCATTGTGCAGGAAGCAGTGACCATGCCGTGGTCTGAGCGATCAAAGGGGGCGGTGACTGATATCTTATAGCATTCAGGTTTTGTAGTAAAATGGAGATCCAAGGGATTTGAGCTGTGTGTTGGGATCCGAGGAAAGTAAGTAGGTTGCTGAACCATATTGGCTAAAGAATTGCTAACTGCAAAGGCCTCCGCTGCTCTTCCTTTTGGATCGGTTTTTGAAGATCGTAGACATTCCTTATTAAGAAAATTAAAGTCACTAAGAATATTGACCTCGGAGGAAGGATATTCAGAAATAAGATGGTAGTTTTTTTCAGAAAGGTAGTCGAAGAGCTGGACAGAGTTGTTGTCAGAAGGTGACCGGTAAATGCAACAGATGAATTTAGTTGCAGTCTGATGAAAGTTATAGGCCAGTGTATGATCTAATCAAATGTGAAAAATAGTGTTCCTTTTGAAATTGAGATTTGGGACATCCTGTATACACCGCAATATTATAGTTTGTAGAGCTTGACAAATGAAGGGCAGCTAATTTTTAATGAATTTTCTTAGAAAAAATTCACTAATGGGGATATCCCGACTTTTGAATTTTGAAAAAATTTCTTCAAATGAGCGCGGTCTATGACCCCTAGAACCCATACCCCGTGTTAGTTTCAATTTTTATGTGTATATATATATATATATATATATATATATATATATATATATATATATATATATATATATATATATATATATATATATATATATATATATATTTATATTTATATATACATATTAATTGAATTAGAAAATCTGATGAAAAAACTATTAAAACTCGGACATTGCTTCACCAATTTCTTTTTAATTTGGAATAAACATCTGCACTAAAAAAATTAACATGCACAAAAATCACATCCCGGAAATGTCTTTTCTGCATGTGGTTGGGCACAATACCTTAAAATTTGACAATTTTAATTTTTTTCATAAAATTGTCAATATCTTTTTTTTTTTTTATTTAATTTTATTGGCTGCGGCATCTTAGGCCATTAGCACATTCTTTCCCATCATTCAATATTGTTTTAAATTTTCCAGACAGAGTCAACTTGGCTCGCCCGGGAATCGAACCCGGGACCTCTCGCTTAGCAGGCTGGCACCTAGCCACCTGCGCCACGAGGGCGTCAATCAATATCTTGAAAACCATAAACTTTTTGATAATATCATATAGTGTTTTTCTGAAAGGACTTCAACTTGCCTATCTTCGTGTGACGTTTAATTTACGACTTTTGGGATAACCTATATATATATATATATATATATATATATATATATATATATATATATATATATATATATATATATATATATATATATCTGTGTGTGTGTGTGTGTGTTTGCATATATGTATCACACCGATAACTCAAAAAATAAAAGATCGATTTTGATTATATTTAGAATGTACCTATCTTCCTTGTGTGAGTGGCTTGGATAAGTTTGTTAGGCAGGAAAATCTAACCAGGTTTTCCGAGAGAATTTTGAGTTTTCTTTCGGAAAAAAATTATCTCAAAAAATAAAAAAGCTATGGTGCCCAAATTTGGTACGTAAGTTTGCGATATTAAAAGGACACTATATGCCAAAATTTATATTTATATGTTAAAAGGAAAAAGTTATAAATAATATTTGGTGCCAGATCATTTCTATGAAAATTCACTACCATAACGGACTTGCTGCGTCCAGACATTTTGAATTTTTTCTATATCTTCGAAAATAATCAAAATATCTTGCAACCCCAAACAAGAAAATCTGGCCAAATTGATGAAGTGTGGAAGCTACAACAACAAAAAACGAATGCTGATAATAAGAGAGTTGCGGTTACGCCGACATGGCAACATTGCTTTTAAACTATTACCTGGCTGTTATCAATTTTTGTTTCCCAGAGGTCATTTTTGCAACATTAAGCTGCAGATAAGGATCTACAATGCCTCTCATTTGAATGTGCTTATAGTTTTCAGGTAAAAATGACACACTGGCACTAATTTATGGTGAGTTGGTCTCGTCGAACTTGAAAATTTAGTTTGTGTTTGCAGTTTGTGCGTGCAGGTTCATTTGTGGAGTTGTTCTAGTAGAAAACTCTGACTGAACCACTACTTGTATTTTTTTATCGCCACAGATAGTCACGCGACTACATGTATTTGTACTGATTTTTAGTCAGATATTGAGTAAGTCTTTTCGATTTTTTTATTACAATTTAACTGTCTAAATAAGGACTAAGTTATTATATACAAATCTGTCTCACAGACAGCGTGTTAAATTGAACACCCGGAGCTATATCAAATTATTATATTTTAATAATACGTTTATATTTTATGCACAGATTAAGACACTTGTTTTTTCATGAAGTAATATAAATGAAAACCTCTCTGAATGCGTCATTTGCATCAGACTCCGATTTTTGTTGGTAAAAAAGCCGAACTACAATTTTTGATATGTTCAAAAAATGTGCAAAGTTGCAAAACAATTGAAATAAGCAGAAAACAAACGTGCATTACTATTACAATTCGATGGAAAATGCAATAATATAACGGGTATTCGATGTAAAAAGAAAATTTGTATCGCCAATGCCTTATGGGACACCTGTGGTTTTCTAAATGTTTTTTATAAGATGCCGTTCAAATAGCAGCTATTCAAATTTGAAGCGTTTAATGAAAATTCGCTACCATAACGCATTTGCTGAATCCCGATTTTCTTTCCCTACAAACATGCATTATTCTTCGATGGAAAGTGCAAAAATGCAATAATATAAGGCGTATTCAATTAAAAAGAAATTTAAAAAGAAAAATTGTGTCATCCAACTACTTACGGACCGGCCTGTGATTGTAGAAATAGTTTCTTAAGATGTAGTTCAAGACACCTATAATTAACGTATACAATTGTTTCTCGTATCTTGTATAATAACAGTAATATTGAGCTTTACCGTAGAAATGTATCATCCTGTATATATGTGAATAGATAAAACTGAAAGTAACCCCGAATATGTATCCTAGGGGCCCTAGTTTGCGCTTAATTGGAAAATCTGTTTAAAATTCAAAAGTCGTGGTCTCCTCAATAGCGATTTTCTTGTACGAAAATTTGCTAAAAATTATAGAGAATCATACCATAAACTCTATAACTAAAGCCGCTGCTAAAGCATCAGAGAAGGGGTGTTTTTGAAAAGGATTTTCTGGAAACATTTTAGTAAAATGAAGGAGAATGGTGGTTGAAGCTGAAAATTGAGGACTTCTAAAACACATTTCTTGCAACATTTAAGGACTAAGTTATTATATACTAACCTGTCTTACCCATATACGGGGTCAGTTTCAGTTTTGGTCTGTTGATACACATACAGGGTGATGTATTTCTACGGTAAAGCTCAATACATCAGTTATTATAAAAGATATGCGAAAAAATGATATACGTAAATTATAGGGTGGTGTCTCAAACTGCATCTTATAAACCTATTTCGACAGTCACAGGGTGGACCATAAGTCGTTGGTGATGCACACTTTCTTTTTTTAATAGGAACCCTTTATGTTATTGTATTCTCCTTCGAATTATAATGCATGTTTGTAAGGAAAAAAATTGATATCGTTTAGCGCTTTTGAGTTATTTCAATTGTTTTTGGAACTTTTCACGTTTTTAACACATATCACAAATTGTAATACAGCGTTTTTACCAATAGAGATAGCGGAGTCCCATGAAAATGACGCATTCAGGGAGCTTTTTGTTTGTATCACTCGTGGAAAAAATCGAGCTGTCGTATACAGGTACTCTCCAATAGTGGCTGAATTTGAAAAGTTTTCGCAGAAATATTTTTAGAGTTTCCGTAGAAATCTTTTTTTTTAAGATTTTTGTGATATGTTGGTAATAATAAATGTTTATCAAACCATTGTAAAAAAAAGTTGTCGAATTTTTTGGAAAAATATAATTTAGGGTAAAATTACCGAAGGCAATTTCTGTAAAAAAAATTCTGAGCTCTTTTTTCAATTTTTTTGGTCCTAAAGCCTTTTGTGAATAATTATAGCTTGGTAGGTGTGTAAATAGCTTGGAGAGGTTCGTTGACTAGGAAAATCGGAGTAGTTTTTTCTGGAACCTTGAACCTTTTAAGTTTATTTTCGGCAAATGTTTCCACTTCTTGAAACAACAAAGCTATTTTAATTAAATATGGTGCATTGTTGGTACTATATAGGTTATACTGCCAACCAAATGTCCTTGTATTAAAAACAAGACATATTTGCAATTAAAAACATATTTACAAAAATTTGCTACCATAACGCACTTGCTGCGTCCAGACTTGGTATAGGGTATGTCTCAAGGTGAGTGAGGCTAGTGTATGATCTAATCAAATGGGAAAACAATCGTGTTCCTTTTGAAATAAGCGAGTTTTAAAACTTTGAATTTCTTTCGAAAAACATAAATTACTGAACACCCGGTATAGGTTTCGTCGAGTTTGACCTCATATTTATATATATATATATATATATATATATATATATATATATATATATATATATATATATACACAGGCTGTCCCACAAGTCGTAAATCATACTTCACACGAATATAGGCTGGCTCAAGGCCTTTTAGAAAACCCTATATGTTCTTATCAAAAAGTTTACGGTTTTCAAGATATTGACAATTTTATGAAAAAAATTAAAATTATAAAATTTTAAGGTATTTTTCCCCACCACATGCAGAAAAACACTTGCGGAATGTGATTTTGGTGCATATTAATGCTCAATAATCTGAAATATTTTGTGTTATTATTTAGAAAATCTAAAGAAAAAATATTAAAACTCGGACCTCTCTTCCCCAATTTCTTTTTAATTTGGAATATACCTCCGCACTGAAAAAAACTTAACATGCGCACAAAAATCACATTCTGGAAATGATTTTTCTGCATGTGGTTGAGCAAAATACCTTAAAATTTGACAGTTTTCATTTTTTTCATAAAATTGTCAATATCTTGAAAACCGTAAACTTTTTGATAAGATCATATAAGATTTTTCTGAAAAAACTTGAGCTTGCCTATCTTCGTGTGACGTTTGATTTACGACTTTTGTTATATGTATATATATATATATATATATATATATATATATATATATATATATATATATATATATATATATATATATATATATATATATATATATATATATATGTTTATGTATATGTATGTATGTATGTATGTATCACACCGATAACTAAAAAATAATGGACCAATTTTGAAAAAAAAATTATTTAAAAAAATAGAATAGATATGATGCCCACATTTGGTACGTACGTTTACAATATTAAAAGGAAACTATATCCCAAAACTTATATTTCTATGTTAAAAGAAAAAAAGTTATAAAAAATATTTTGTGGCAGATCATTTCTATGAAAATTTACTACCATAACGCACTTGCTGCGTCCAGACTTTTTGAATATTTTCTATATCTTCGAAAATAACCGAAATATCTTGCAATCCCATACTACGTGGACAGCCTGTATATTGAAAAACAACACACCAAGAAAATTTGGCCAAATTGATGAAGTGTGGAAGCTACAACAACAAAAAACGAATGCTGGTAATAAGAGAGTTGCGGTTATGCCGACATGGCAACATTGCTTTTAAACTATTGCCTGGCCGTTATCAATGTTCGTTTCCTAGAAGTCATTTTGGCAACATTAAGCTGCAGATAAGGATCTGCAATGCCTCTCATTTGAATGTGCTTATAGTTTTCAGGTAAAAATGACACATTGGCACTAATTTTTGGTGAGTTGGTCTCGTCGAACTTGAAAATTTAGTTTGTGTTTCCAGTTTGTGCGTGCAGGTTCATTTGTACAGTTGTTTTAGTAGAAAACTCTGAGGACCTCGGTGGTTCAGAGGTAAGAACGTGTGCCTTTGAACCGAAGGGTACCGGGTTCGATCCCGGCGTACTCCTTTCACTTTTCCAGTACAAACTGTAAAATTAACATCAACCGAGGTTCTGGCATTGTATTTGAGCAAGTTGAATGTCTGCACGTTCCGCCCTTCGGAGGGGGCGTTAAGCCGTCGGTCCCGTGTCCATGCGATGTTGGGCACGTTAAAGATCCCTACCCTCCTTACAGAAAGACAGGGGTTCGGCAAAATTTCCAGGATAGTGAGGTGAAACTGCTCCCTGGCGTCGGTGATTGGCCATAGTCGCGGAAATAGGCCGACGTTAAAGAAACAAAACACACACACAACAGAAAACTCTGACTGAACTACTAGTTGTATTTTTTAACGCCACAGAAAAATACTTGTGTGTGCTTTTTCTAATAGATATATCATTTGAAAACAACCATAAAACGTGGAATTTAGCCCATTTTACCTGATTAAGTTTTAGTCACGCGACTGCATCTATTTGTACTGATTTTTAGCCAGCTATTGAGTAAGTCTTTTCGATTTTTTATTACAATTTAGCCGTCTAAATAAGGACTAAGTTATTATATACAAACCTGTCTCACAGACAACGTGTTAAATGAAACACCCGGTGCTATATCAAATTATTATATTTTAAAAATATGCTTATATTTTATGCAAGATTAAGACACTTGTGGTGTTTCTAAATAACTTTTGTAGCTTTTAAGTATCCAACATTATTTGAGTGTATTTCTGTATAATATTTAAGTTTTCTTTTTTTTTAATAATACTTAAGTTAATGTCCCCTCCCGTGTTGCGTAAAATGAGTTGCTTTGGCAGGCCCCAGTGCATGAATATGTGTGTTCCCTGTCTGATATCTCAAACAAAAAAAATTTGGACGCAGCAAGTGCGTTATGCTAGTGAATTTTCATAAAAAGGTTTTTAATATCAAATATTTCATTTTTTTTTAATGAAAGCAGGCATCAGACTTGGTTGCCAGTATAACCTATATAGTAGCAACAATGTACCATATTTCATCAAATAAGCTTTTCGACAGAGATCCTAAAAATTCTTTTGCTAAAATGTATAATTTTCACGAAAATCCGAAAACATTTTTTAAAAAACTTATTAAACATTTATTATTATGCCCTTCACTTATGAAACACAAAATACAGACTGTTCTATTTGAAACAATTGAGTTACGACAGTTTGATTTTTTTAAAATTCAGTCACTATTTGAGAGCACCCGGTGCATGGCACCTCGATTTTTTCATGAAGTAATATAAATGAAAACCTCTCTGAAAGCGTCATTTGCATTAGACTCCGATTTTTGTTGGTAAAGAAATAACATGACTGCATCTTATAGAATTATTTTTACAGTCACAGGTCGCCCATAAGTCGCTGGTGATAACAATTTTATTTTCTTAATCGAACACTCTTTATATTTTTGCATTTTTTGGCATTTTCCATCAAAATGTAAGGGACGTTTGTAACAAAATAAACTCTGGACTCAGCAAGTGCGTAATGGTAGCGATTTTTCATAAAATGTTTCTTTCGATAGCTTAATTTGCCATTGACTTAAGGTTCGTTGGCCAGGAAACCAGTTTAAGTTTATTTTCGGAGGATTTCTGTACATTTGCAAACAATAAAATTATTTTGATGAAATATGGTACATTGTTTCTTCTATATAGGTTATACTGGTAACCAAATTTGGTGCCAGCTTTTTTAAACAAAAAAAGATATATTTGATATTAAAAATATTTTTACGAAAATTCACTATCATAACGCCATTCCTGCGTCCAGACCTTTATTTATTTATTTATTAGCTACCTGATTTCACTTCGTAATTTACCTTCAATCGTCGACAGTGAATTATTTTTAGATATTGATCATATTTTATACCATTTTAGAATCTCCATAAAACAGGAAAGTTTTTGAAATTATTCTTCACTAAATTTTATCATAATTTTTTGTCAGTACGAAGGTTTATTCGAAATTTAAAAAAATTGGGAAAGAAAAGGCCGTTTTTAATTTGTTTTGTCAGATTTTCTGAATAATAACACAACATATTTCAGATTGATTCGATAACGCATTTATTAAGGAATATAACATGCACAGAAATCACATTCTGGAAATGGTTTTTCTGCATGTGGGGAAGCAAAATACCTTAAAATTTGATAATTTGAACTTTTTGCATATAATTCTGAATATCGTGAAAACCGTAAACTTTTTGATAAGATCATATAGGATTTTTTGAAAGAGCTTGAGCTAACCTTGAGCTTAAAATTAACTTTGCAGATGGGTTCTAGGGGCCCAAGTTTGCGCTCATTTGTAAAAAAAAATAAAAATAAAAAATCGGGATCTCCCTATTGGTGATTTTTTTCTACGAAAACAGTTTTTTTTTTAAATTGCATTCCTATTTGACACGGCCTATAAAATTTGTTCTGTTTTGTTGGACTAAAATTTACGTTAAATTATGTTATATCTTTATTGTTATTGTTGCATTTGTTGATTATTCCATTTATCTTGCAGCATGGAGAGATACCAAGAACAGAAGGCCAGAGTGGACATGGGATATCCCATCTTCAGATCTCCCAGAAAGGTAAATTTTAGTGCTTTTAATATTCTTTCTTTTAATGGCCACGCACTGGGCAATTTACTTTGTATTTTTAGTTCTTATACAGGCTGTTCCTAAAATGATGCTAAAAATTTAGGGGGATAGTTGAGGTGATTCTAAATTTTTTAAAATTACATTAATGTAGGTTTTGAATTATCGGGGGTTGGAGTTTTAAAAATGATTCTGGTTTTTATAGTAACTTAAATAAAACTCTAGATATGCTAGTAAAGTTCGGCATACACCTTCTATGCATCAAGAGTCATATTCTGATGTACAATGATATGTTTAATTTATACCAGTAGCGTACGTCCGGAATTTGCACTGAATATTTCTGGAAAAATATTGCACGCCACTGCTTCTCTTTAAACAAACACTATATTTTAAATCCACATTTATTCCCCATCAAATTTGGCATGTGTCGTTATTAATTTAGGAATGTTTTGATGAAAATATCCCAACCTAGCAACATATTTTTATTCATAGTTGTCATAAATTTATGTAAATAAATTCAATTTTCTCCTCCCTGGCGATGCCGTAAAATAACGAAACAGATTACAAAAAAGAACATATTATAATTTGGCGTTTTCAAAAATTCACAATTTTGTCACTATTTAACTTTTAGATTTCAAAATTTAACAGCTTATTTCTAAAACATACATAACAACTAAATTTAATTCTGCCTAATGCAAAATCCCTAGGCCAACCATATATGAATATACCCTCGTATTACATATGTTTTGGATATGTTTACTTTGGGAAACTCATTTTGTAATACATTTCTAGAACTAAGGAGCGTTTTGCCAACAAAGTTGGCTTAATTAGAGGAAAGCCTTAACCAAGGTTAATTCATAACTTGATTAACCATACAAGAATGCTGCTTTCTATATTTATTTCTATAACAGTAGCAAGAGAGGCTTGTAACCATATAATTAGGTGCATTAATGTGCTAATGCGTTTCTGGGTGGTTTTTTTTCGTGGAGTTTAAGGCATAAACAGATTGCTTCAGCTTTTTCCCCTTGATTGTGAAGTTGCGTTGTGAAACTTTACTGGACGTTTTTCGTCCTGTTTTGGTTTCCGATAGTTTACTGGACGCTTTTAGCCCTAGATGGATTCTGGATACTTTATTGGACCTTTGGGGTCCCAGCTTGTTTTGCATGCTTCAACTGAACGTTTTAGAACAAGGTTGCGCTTTGGATACGCTACTGCATATTTCTCTTCTTCTTGGATTCCTATCGCAGTTAACCTTGCTAAAACGGCTGTCAGTTGACTTGTTTTTTTTTTCGTTTACCGTTCTCAACTTTCATCTATTATTACCTACCGGGGCGTCTGGATGTTGGCTTGTTAAGTTTAACTTTTTCAAACTAGTTCTGTCCTCGTCTACATAATTTTTTCTAAAGCCTGACTTCCTTAATCAGCTTTCTCAAATTCCATCTATATTCATTTGCGGAAACGCCTGAGACTTGATTTGTTTCGTTTAACTTCTTCAACGTCTAGAGTTTCGTTTGTTAACTTCAACGTTCTTAACTTCCGTCTGTCTTCGTATGCTCGGTGTTCCTCTAAAGCTTAACTTTCTTCGTTTATATTTCTTCAATTTCATCCATTTTCATCCGCTGGAACGTCTGTGCTTGACTTGTTTCGTTTAACCTGCTTAACTTTGCTATAGCGTATGTAGCTTGACTTGTTTCGTTTACCTTTCTTAAATTCTATCTATCGTCATCTGCTGGAATATCTGCAACATAACTTGTTCTGATTAACGTACTCAACATTAATATGATGCATATATTGCTTCTTTCCCATTCCCTTCGAAAGTAATTTCATCAATTATCTCATAGTTATCTTTCGATGCTTTCTGCTTGGACTCCCTGCATATATATATATATATATATATATATATATATATATATATATATATATATATATATATATATATATATATATATATATATATCCGACAGTCATTAAGGTTTTGAGCATAGTATATTGTTCACTCGCAGTATCTGCACGATGAAGATATCAGACAGCGTTTTTATGGGGTCCCCGTATTTATGTCTTAGATTGTGGGTCACTTTTGGTAATATCAATCAATGAAATATATTCTGATTTGTATGATATTACTGTGGATTGTTTTCCCGAGTTTTAATTAATCTTTTAAGCGCCCCTACCTGAAAACTACATTGTGGTTTTCTACTTCTGCTTCTATTTCTTGCTTTCTGTTTTTGAGTGCTACGATGATTTCTTGTTATTTTGTACAATTCTTTGCTCCATCTTGTATTGCTTGATTGTTTGGACTTGCAACCCTAAAACAACTTGCAAGGCTATACTGGCCTTGTATTATTTGTTTTTACACTATATGGCCATTCATTTATATACTCTATTCTCGGATTAACTACTTACTGGGCACTTGATTTAATCTTGCTCTTTTCACCATATATTTCTGCAAGCTGCCGGCACTTGTAGATAATTTTGTCCATAAATTGCATGCTTTTACTGGACACTGTGTGGTCCTTGCGTCAATTCCACTTTGGATTCTTTTGACCCTGTATCCCTGGAGGCTCTCTCCACTTGACCTATTAAGCTTGTGGACTCTGCTGTCCCTAGATTGTATGCTTTACTGTTGTTTGACTAGTTTGTTTAATTTGTAAAATTAAACAAACCTTTAAACTAATATACTTGTTTGCTTTGTCTTGGACACTTTGATATTACCTTTAAAGAATTTTTAGTGGGGATTGTATTTCTTGGAACGCGGCCTCCCAATCCGTATTTAATAGTATATATATATATATATATATATATATATATATATATATATATATATATATATATATATATATATATATATATATATATATATATATATATATATATATATATATATATATATACATGAGAATTAGGTGCTGTTGGGATGCAACCTGCTGCCCCTGACAATTATGGCTCAGACCAAAGCACTGGTTTAGAAGGCTCGAGGGATCATTTTTGAAGAAACACACATTGATTTAAAACCCATATACAGTGTGTCCCAAACTGGATGGTATATTGCTATCTCCGTTATTATTAGAGATAGGGAGACGGTTAAATTAACAATGTTTTGTAGAATTTTATGCTCGTTCCAAATACGACTTGTATTTTGCACATTATTAGGAATCTCTTTACAGAGTAATCTTTTTGTGCTATTCTCAACTTTGGATTGTCATTTATTTTTGAGCTACATCTTACAACGTTTGGTTTTGTTACGGCAGCCATATTGGATTTTTTGCTCATGTGATAGCTTGTGAAAAGAGCTTTCCAATGATGTACAACATACTTGATAAATCTTATAATTGCACTGACAATTTTGAAAAAACCCTTTTGATGATAGTAGGCTATGAAATCCAATACCAGAAAACAAATGACAAAAAAAAGTGTTCAAAAAGCAGTAGGCGATGGAGTCTAACAATATACTTCTACTTTTAACAAAATTTTCCGTAATGATTCACGATTTAAAAAATTGTGATTTAATTTACAATACTTAATTAGGTAATAATGCTAGGTAATATTATTTGAAAAAGTTTAATAACGAAACGTGGCAATAACAAATAGAAACTTAAACTTCACAAAACAACATAATTAGAAACGGAACTCAACAAATAATAAAATAAAAATACACTAAATAGAAAATTGTTCAATATGGCCACCGTATTGTTCAATGCACTTTATAAACCTTTTTGAAACATGCCTGCAAACTGAGGGTGTTCTGGTTAATATGATTTATAGCTTCCCTGATTATGTTTTCTAATCCATTGATATTTTGTGGTGGATCGAATTTATACAAATCATTCTTCAGAGTACCCCAAAATTAAAAATCCATGGATGTTATATCAGGACTTCGAGCACTCCAATGAATCGGCCAATTGTGACAAATGACATGATTATTAAAATTTTGGCACAAAAATTCTTTGACGATCCTAGCCTTGTGAGCTGGATAACCGTCTTGTTGGTACCAAATCTCGTCTAAATTATCATGAACTCTTCTAATGGTTGGCAAGATATCATTTATCAATAGATTAAGATACCTTTCCCCAGTTAAAGCAACGTGTTAAATACACCTCAAATTGTTGAAGAAGAATGACAATATTCTTTATTCGCGATAGTGTTAAATCCATAGCAACCTTTCTTCTGTTGTTTTTTAATTCACGTTTAAAAATAAAACAATTCTCAAAGGCGTGTTCGTAAATCATTAATCTGCTTTTTATTGAGTTCTGTTAGCAAATTTAGTTATTTACTAGGTTTACCTATTTAATTAAATTATAACAATTTTTTAGGATAATGTTGCAACGTAAAATATCATTTGTAATGGGCAGATTCATTGGTGTGCTCAAAGTTCCTATTTTTTTATCGTGAATCATTACGAAAAATTATGTTAAAAGTAGAAGTCTATTGTTAGACTTCATGGCCTACTGCCTTTTGAACACTTTTTTTCTCCTTTGTTTTCTGGTATTGGATTTCATAGCCTACTATCCCAAAACGGTTTTTCTCAAAATTGTCAGTACAATTACAAGATTTCTCAAGTATGTTGTACATCATTGGAAAGCTCTTTTCACAGGCTATCACATGAGCCTCTTTAGCATCCTTAAATTTAATACAGATTTTAGCAAAGTTCACTGTCATGGGTACACTTATTTAGTTAAATGTTTAAGAAGAGACTGAGCATGTACACGGTGGCTGGAAACTGAAATAAAAAGTAGAATAACCCCAAAGAAGTACAAAAATAATAACAGAGGGCTATGCGCTAAACATGTATTTCGATAACGAAGTTTGGCGACAGCTATTGATGAAGACAACTTCGTTGGCGAATTATTATCTAGCGCATAGCTCTCTCTTCTTATTTTGTGATTTTTGCGGTGTTTCTCCTTTTTGTTTAAATACTTACGGAGAAACCATGTACTAACAAAATGTACACCATATTGACAACCTTGGTTAAAATGCTAATATAAGTGTTATGTAATTATTTACTCTTTTTTTTAAACATCGACTTTGGTTATATACTTACCCTTAATCTGCCATTTTTTATGATTTATTAACTAACCCCTTGGTCGCTCAGACCACGGCATGGTCACTACTTCCTGCGCAATGCAATCCGAGGTCACACAGTCATGAAACCCACGCATCGTTTGGCACTACAACTCCGCGAATTGGGAAGAAATGCGGCATTACTTTTCCCCATTTCCATGGGCATCTGTCTGCTTCTCTCATCCTGACCCCTCTGATATCTCACAAAACGTCACCGAAATCATCCAAGCAGGCATTGGACTATTTATTCCACGTACACAGAAAACCTCTTCAGCCACTCAAAAGCCCTGGTTCTCTAAATCCTGTGACAAGGCCAAACTTGAAAAGATCAAAACTCAGAAAACGCTTCTACACAATCCCAGTTAAGAAAACCGTCAAGCAGTTAACGACGCAAGAAACCGCTATGTCCGCAATCTTTCTGAGACATCAAAAACAAAGTCCCTTAAGCTCCAACGGCAGCAAACCCTTCTGGACTCTTGCTAAATCTATTGGGAATAATTTCTGCAAGAGCACGTTTCCACCTCTTGTTTCAGGGGATGAAATTGTTTCTACCGCCCTGGGCAAGGCTGAACTTTTTGCCTCGTTGTTCGCCGACAATCTTCTCTTAATACCAGGAAAGCCTCTGGCCTTGACGAGATCCCAGCAATTGTTCTCAAAAAATACGCACCAGAACTTGCTCCTGTCCTGACTCGTCTGTTTCAGCTATCTTACAATAAAGGTATATTCCCTAGTAACTGTAAAACTGCTCAAGTACAACCTGTCCCCAAGAAATGATCCAAAGCGCTTCCTAGCATCTACAGGCCTATTTCTTTCCTTTCAGTCATCTTTAAAGTGATGGAAAAGTATATAAACACCGAATTACTAAAATTTCTTGAAAAACACAGTCTAATCTACGACAGGCAATATGTATTCCGTCAGCGCACATCAACTGCCGACCTCCTTTCCTTTCTCACGCATTCTTGGAACAAGTCTGTGAAACTACACGGTGAATCCCAGATTGTCGCTCTAGACATATTCAAAGCATTCGACCAGATCTGCTTAATAAACTTCCAGTCTATTAGGTTGTTCAAAGTAATGAGTCCTTTTCCCTTGTTGGCATTTCTGTGGATCGAAATCTCAATTGGCACCAACATGTCACATCAATTGCGTAAGCGTCTGCTAAGGGGTGCCGCTACCGCTTCTACACTCGCTATCCTGGACCCCATTCAGAAGAGAGCTATACCTCAATTAGGTTTCTTTTTCCGGGCTTGCAAATACTTTTCAACAGCTAATCTCTATACCCTACATACTTCACAAATAAGAACAAACCTCCAATACTGCTCCCAGATCTGGAGTGCCGCTGCCGATTCTACACTCTCTATCCTGGACTCCATTCAGAAGTGAGCTATACGTCTCATCGGTGACCCTACCCTCACCCGAAGGCTGCCATCCGTTACCCACCGATGTGCCGCTGGTGGCCTCTCTCTCTCTTTTATAGATATCTGCACGGACACTGCTCACAGTTCCTCCACCTGCTGCCCCCAACAGATCTACCAGAAGACCAAAGCTAATGCACACTTTTACTGTCCAGGTCACCAGACATAGAATATCTTGTTATGCCCGCTTTTTTGTCCCGATGACTTCCAAGTTGTGGAACTCCTTGCTGGCACTTGCTTTTCCTTCTCCTCCGAACCTCCAAACCTACAAGTCCAGAATTAACAAGTTGCCTCTTCCCTCCTTGTCGACACCCACGGTACGATAGTATTTAGGCGTTGAGCCCTCGTGGTGTGTTGTTGGCATAAAAAAATAAAAAAACTGGAGTTACATTTCCATAAAAAGTCGCTACCATAATATACTTGCTGCGTCAGGAATTTAAGTTATACTGTACGATTTATCAACCTTTCTGGATACGATATATTATATCTTTGTTACTATCAAAAAACCTGATATTATCAATACTATATACACAATGTTTCCTTTACAGGTCGACCCTTCGGGTGACGCAATCGCCCAACAAATGCAGAAAACCTTGGGGGACTACGAAGTAGTGAAGTCCTATTTGGGACCAGGCTTATTAGGAGTTCGAAGAGATCGCTTTTTCAAACAGGTAACACAATTTTTCTAGTCCTATTATAAAAGCACACGCTGTATGTGTAGCCTGAGCTAAGTTCGAATGAGATATTCATTAGTGCAAACGTATGATCTGTTGTATAAGCAAAATAGTTTTGGTTTCTAGTAAAATTATAAATTTGGTCTTGAAATAGAGCGATGAGAAGCTGGAAGTGCAAAATCGATAAAACGTCATAGCAGCACCATTCACTATAAGATGTATAAAATTTAAATAAATCATTAGTAGATTTCACGAGAAGAGAAAGTAGATTAATGTCTGATTTGGCTGACCGGATAGTTCCTACATATTTAATTAAGTTAATTTTAAGAGTTTATGTATTTTTTTTTTTTTGGTTTTTTTTTCTTCATCTGCCCACAAACAAGTATATACTTTCGGGTGTTATACATGTGTTTATTTCTTTAGTTCTGCTTTGTGCTCTTGCTAAATTTGGCAATAAATGTGACCTGCAACTAGAACATAGGCGTTGTTATTGTATAGTTGCTATTTCGTAGTTCTTAAAAGCGGAGGTACATAATACACCTTTTCCATATTTACTTAGGTTATTTAGCAAGAAATTATGTATTTTAAATTTTCTTTTGTTGTTGAAATAAACTATATATATATATATATATATATATATATATATATATATATATATATATATAATGTTTTTTCTAACTTAAAGAGAAACGTTAAAAATAAACACATAGCAATTCAATATATTTTATTCGCAATTAACTAAATCCTACGCTAACTGTCGTAGGCAAATATTTCTTAAAAAATCATTTACTGTGTTGAGAAACGTTTAACTATAAATATTGATATAGTCGCTGACACGCTATCTTGATAACCTTCATTAAAATGCAAATATAATTATTTTTTAATATTTATTTACTTTTGCATTCATAAGTTTGGTTTAACGCTAACTCTTAATCTGTATATTTATTTTAGTGAATTTTCTTTAAAAAAATTCACTAATGAGGAGATCCCGACTTTTGAATTTTGAAAAAATTTCTTCAAATGAGCGCTAATTAGGCCCCCCAGAACACATATCCGGAGTCAGTTTCAATTATATATATATATATATATATATATATATATATATATATATATATATATATATATATATATATATGTATATATATATATATGTATGTATATGTATGTATATATATATGTATATATATATATATATATATATATATATATATATATATATATATATATATATCACACCGATAACTCAAAAAATAATTGACCGATTTTGATTAAATTTGGTAAATTAATTCCTTTTGCAAATGGCTTGAATGAGTTCGTTAGCCAAGAAAATCTGCCCGGGTTTTCCCGGAAAATTTTGTATTTTCTTTCGAAAAAAATTTATATCTCCGGAATTAACAAAGTAAGGGCAACCAAATTTGGTACACGGGTTTACGTTCTTATACGTAAGTTACCCACCAAAATTTAGCCCTGTAGCTCAAAAGACAAAAAGTTATAGGCAATTAAAGAAAAATAAATTAGGGTTTTCCTCAAAACGTCAAAGTTGCGATTTAAAATGTCAAAATTGGCAACATTTAGGCAAAGAACTTGAATCTAATACGGGCTATGAAAATAAAATGTCTTAAGAAGAATGTTTTACAAACCCTGAAGTCTTAGTTTCAACCGTCATTGTCCTTCATTTTATTAAATATTTCCAGAAAATATATATAATCCTCCCCACACTCAGTCCCGATCTAAGAGCGGCGTGCATGGAGCAGCAAGGAATATGTCACTTAAAGTTCCTGCTTTCGAC
Source organism: Tillus elongatus (assembly GCA_964006375.1). Taxonomy (NCBI): domain Eukaryota; kingdom Metazoa; phylum Arthropoda; class Insecta; order Coleoptera; family Cleridae; genus Tillus; species Tillus elongatus. The sequence continues at coordinate 37,284,297 of OZ023268.1, forward strand.
AATGTAAGTCATAGTTTTTCTTTTAATTATAATGTATATACATTACCTTTTAACCTAAACGAACACAGTTATTTTTATATACAATGTTTGTTTTACAGGTGAACTCTTCGTTTGATCCCATTGAAAAGCAGTCATGTGGTTATAGTATCCCAAAACTGTCTGGCAGCGAACGGAGCAACGAGGGTATGGGCAACTGCCCGGGCCAACCTGCCAAACAATGCAGAGGTGTTTCCAGTCATGGACAAAAAAGAATTCATAAACCTCTGATAACGTCAAATCCTCAGTCCAGTGGAGCAAGGAATCTGCCACCTAAAGTTCCTGCTTCCGACCATGTAAGTCATAGTTTTTCTTTTAATTATAATGTATATACATTACCTTTTAACCTAAACGAACACAGTTATTTTTATATACAATGTTTGTTTTACAGGTGAACTCTTCGTTTAATCCCATTGAAAAGCAGTCATGTGGTTATAGTATCCCAAAACTGTCTGGCAGCGAACGGAGCAACGAGGGTATGGGCAACTGCCCGGGCCAACCTGCCAAACAATGCAGAGGTGTTTCCAGTCATGGACAAAAAAGAATTCATAAACCTCTGATAACGTCAAATCCTCAGTCCAGTGGAGCAAGGAATCTGCCACCTAAAGTTCCTGCTTCCGACCATGTAAGTCATAGTTTTTCTTTTAATTATAATGTATATACATTACCTTTTAACCTAAACGAACACAGTTATTTTTATATACAATGTTTGTTTTACAGGTGAACTCTTCGTTTGATCCCATTGAAAAGCAGTCATGTGGTTATAGTATCCCAAAACTGTCTGGCAGCGAACGGAGCAACGAGGGTATGGGCAACTGCCCGGGCCAACCTGCCAAACAATGCAGAGGTGTTTCCAGTCATGGACAAAAAATAATTCATAAACCTCTGATAACGTCAAATCCTCAGTCCAGTGGAGCAAGGAATCTGCCACCTAAAGTTCCTGCTTCCGACCATGTAAGTCATAGTTTTTCTTTTAATTATAATGTATATACATTACCTTTTAACCTAAACGAACACATTTTTATATACAATGTTTCTTTTACAGGCGAACTCTTTATCTGATCCTATGACACAGCAGCCATGTGATTACAGTAGGCCGAAATGGTCTGGCAGCAAACCGGACCACGAGGGAATGGGCAGCTACCAGGGCCAACCTGTCAAACACTGCAGAAGTGTTTCCAGTCCTGGACTAAAAAGAATCCATAATGTTACAGGGAAACCTCTGATAACCTCAAATCCTCCCCACACTCAGTCCCGATCTAAGAGCGGGCTGCATGGAGCAGCAAGTAATCTGTCACCTAAAGTTCCTGCTTCCGACAATGTAAGTCATATTTTTTCTTTAAATTTTAATATATAAACACACGCTGTCTGTTCTAGTAGGTTATTCAATAATGCAAAAGTGTGATCTATTTTATAAGCAAAAGGTTTTGAGCTAAATAACAATTTTGGGTATCGTTACTATAAATTTCCTCTTCAAATAGAGAAATAGGCGGAAGCTGTAAATTTAAAGTCAATATAATCTAATAGCAGTAGATTAAAATTGTACAAGAATTTTAAAATTATTTGTACAGTCCACGCCTGCTTGAAAATAGAGTATAGAAACAACATCCTTAGCATTTTGCACTCTAGCTTATAGAAAGTGTACCTGATACTGATACTTATATGAAAGTATGCTTCAGGGTAACGTATAAGATACAAAATATGTTAAGGTATGTTGGGTAGTCCAAAAGACAAAAATTGAACTATCGGATAATCATGGATCTGAGAAATGTGTTGAATATTTAAAGATCATCCAGTACAATTAAAATACATTGGATTGATCATGCGTTTGCAAGCATATTTGTGGTAAACACCATCCTGTAAGTTCTGGAAAAAATAGCTTATTAGTTAAAGATGTAACAAATACGACAGTAATTAGTTGAGTATGGAAATGTTTTGAATAAACATCCGATTCTGTACAATCCTCATTGTTCGATACCTTATACCTCAATGTTCACTTTATTTCTTTCTGAGAACTGTCTCCGTGCTGCTTCTGAAAAGAGAACCCATGGTTAGTGGTATTGGTATGGATAAAGGACAACATTGGAAATTTATTGCTAGAAACAGAAGACATTGCTAACACTCAACAACCTATCTAGCATCCCAAAAATGCTATATAGATGAAATAAGGAAGATCTGGGCCCGCCTAGATTTGGAGAAAATTTTTAAAATTCTCTTAAATAACTTAGGCAAGAAAAAATCCCTGGCGTAAACAAACTTACAGCGGAATAACCTCTTCCTCGCGTCCAATTTGAATAATTTATTAACTTGAATTTCCTTAATAATGGTCACTTTAAATTTCATTGAATTTGTGAGTTACTTATATATATATATATATATATATATATATATATATATATATATATATATATATATATATATATATATATATATATATATGTATATGTATATGTATATGTATGTATATATATATATATATATATATATATATATATATATATATATATATATATATATATATACATATACATATACATATACATATATAGTATTAAATTTTTGTGACGGTAATAGTGTTATTTATCCAAAAATTGTGGGAAAGCCGTCAGTTGTAGAAGTTGCATTTTTTCTGAGTCCTACACAGTTTTGAAGTCCGTCAACGATTTAGTGGCTGCTCAGTGCGCTGATGGAGGTGGAGTTTTGTTAGCATAAAAAATATTAAACGCTTTTTTCCATTGATGGATGTTATTATAACTTCAGGTATATACATACACAAACCTGTTGATATATATTTGGCTTTATGAACTATCCTTAGATGTGCTTGAAGAGAGTAATATGTATGACAGTGTGATGACTATGGATTATTTTAAAACCCCCAAACTTTGTTACGTCACCCATAACTGATTCTAAAACCAGAGTTATTAATAACTGCATGCAATATAAGCAACTTCTTCAGTGTAACAGTCTCCATAACGCAAGTGGTCCTTTTGTCGATTTGGATTTCGTGCTGTCTAATAGATTGTTCGGGATTGCCTTCTGATTTATAAAAAGTTATATGAATTATCAATACATATATATATATATATATATATATATATATATATATATATATATATATATATATATATATATATATATATATATATATATATATATATATATATATTGTGTAAAACACACTTATGGAAAAAATTTCCTAATTCAGCAAAAAATAGTTTTTGTGGAAAACGCTAAGACACGTGAAGTTTAATTTGCCGAACAATATCTTATAATCATAGTTAAAAAAATTAAACTCCAGCCATTTTACCCCCACCACTTCATCCATTTTTTTAATAGCAACCCTACATTTCTTCATCTACATTCTGGCACATGGTATAAGTACGCTATTTATGAGCAACTTGGGCACCAAATTTGGATTATATATCTTTGCTATTTTTGAAGATACAACAATTTTCCGAATATACAAATTTTTGTGCTAAAAAATTAATTACAGTTTTTAAGGAATTTTCACTAAGAAAATTCACTTATGGAGAGATAACGATTGTAAGACTTTAATTTGTCGAACATTATCTTATAATCATAGTTACAAAAATTAAACTCCCACCATTTCACCCCCACCACTTTATCTTTTTTTTTAAATAGCAACCCTACATTTTTTCATCACAATTCGATGGATCACATTTTTCTGAATGCGGAGATACTACATATGTATGGTCTAATGTTACAGTTTCCTATACAGGGTGGAAATTTAATACCGGAATATTAAAAGTAAACAGTTTACCTTGAAATTCCAACTTCGAAAATAAACTTAATAAAAACGCCCCTTTCTTATAATAAATGATCAAAATGTTCTCCATTCGCTTCGACACAACCAGAAAATCTGTTCTGCAATTCTTCACTGACTCTTATCTTAAATATCTTATCTTGTCTTTTATCTAAAACGTACTTGGTATCATTAATCGTTTCTTATTAACTACCAATTTTTGCAGTGTGAAAGGTGAAATTAAACAGTTCTGTTTTTATTGTGGTGTATTGTGTTGAATGCAGTCTCCTAATAAATTAGTTGTAATTTTGTTCCGATAATTTCAATTAATTTGATCTAATGATGCGATACTTAACTGAAAGTCTGTGAAGAGAAATATTAATGACGATTGGGTAGGGTGATATGTGTAGAACACAGGCACAAGTTATTAACATATTTAATGAAAAACATCCAGATTTGCCCCCACTAATCCAGGGAACTATGTCCAAGATACATTCACAGTTTCGTGATTATGGACACGTTAAACCACTGCCTAGGAGACCCAAGTTTGTTGAAGAAGATTTAAAACTCAATATTATATTGGATTTTCAAGAAAAACCAACATTTTCTACCCGTCAAGTTGCACGTGAAAATGATGTTAGTCAATCAACAGTTTTAAAGTGTGTCAAAAACGAAGAAATGCATCCCTATAAACTACAACACGTTCAAGAGATGATTGACAGTGATTCTGATAGAAGACTGCAATTTTGTGAACAACTGCTGGACATGTTATATAGAAATGTTATTTCTTGTGTTGACGTTCTGTTTTCCGATGAAGTGACATTTCTGTTGAATGCCGATGTAAACAGGCAAAATTGCAGATACTGGGCTGCCGAAAACCCCCACCGGATGCGACAAGCACACACTCAGCGTCCTCAGAAGTTGAACGTTCGGGCTGGTATCATAGGTAATCACGTAGTTGGACCTGTTTTTATAGAAAATCTAAACGGTCCAAGATATTTAGAAATGCTAAGGGAACAGGTTGTCCCAATGTTAGCAGAATTGTATCCAAATGTAATGGAACCCAATATTCCCCATTAAAGGATATTGTTTTAACAAGACTGTGCACCGCCCCACTTTGCTCTTCAGGTACGGAAGTATTAACAACGAAGTCTTTCCACAAAGATGAATTGGACAAAAAGGTTTCGTAAAATGACCCGCTAGATCACCAGATCTTACACCTCCTTATTTCTTTTTATGGAGAAAGCGTAAAAACAGAGTGTATAAAACGCAACCTGCTGATTTAGATGATTTAAAAATAAAAATAACAACAGAAATTAGGAACGTAACGCCTGACGTATTGAACAGAGTTAGGGAAGAATTCCAGAGCAGATTATTTCGTTGTGTGCAAGTGAATGGAGAACATTTTGAACATTTATTATAAGAAACGGGGGTTTTTATTCAGTTGATTTTCGAAATTTGAATTTCAGGGTATACTGTTTAGTTTTAATATTCCGGTATTAAATTTCCACCCCGTATTGCAAACTGTAATATTAGACCATACATATGGGGTATCTCCGCATTCAGAAAAATATGAACCATTGAATTGTGATGAAAAAATGTAGGGTTGCTATTTAAAAACAATGGATAAAGTGGTGGGGGTTTAATTTTTTTTAACTATGATTATAAGATAATGTTCGACAAATTAAAGTCTTACCATCGTTACATCTCTATTAGTCAATTTCCTTAATGAAAATTCCTTAAAAACTATAATTAATTTTTTACACAAAAATTTGTATATTTATCTTTCGTAAGATTGTTGTATCTTCAAAAATAGCAAAAATATGTAAACCAAATTTGGTGCGCAAGTAACTTATATATAGTACTTATACCATGTACCAAAATGTAGCTCTCTAGCTTTAAAAGAAACAAGTTATAGCCATTAAAAAAAAATTGTCGCACCGGAGGCCATAGGAGGTCAAAATACCAAAGCAATATGTGTGACTAGCAAAATGTATTGCATATTACAGACAAAATGATACTTTTTTTTGGACGCAGAAAGGTCAAAAAGTACCAAAAAGATGCTCTCAAAATTTAATGATTTTCCTTCCAGAAACTTCACACTTGCGATTTGAAACGTCAGAATTAGTAATTTTCAAACAAACATTGTAAAACGAAGGTGGGTGTTGGATAATAAACATTAGGAGTGTGCAGGGACTTATATGTGTGTGTTTCAATAGCTGTTCTTCACTTTCATGCGTTTTTATAGCCGCAGTTTGAATTAAAGAGTTTGTGATTTAATGTATTCTAATTTTTAATTTAACTAATAAATTTGAAACAATTGTTCTCTTTCGCCAATAAATCGATAAATGGGCAAACAATAGACAAGTAGTGCATTTTCATAAAAAAAATTCAAATTTTAATTATTTAATTTGCTCCATCAAAAGAATCCAACAGATACGCAGCAAAAACTTCATAAAGACAACACGTATAGAGCATTTCATCAAACCAAATTTATTGTTTAAGGAAATACAATTTTTGTATTTTTCGAGAATTTTCCATATTTTCCAGATTTTTATAAAAAATCGTTACTATAACGCACTTGCTGCGGCTAAACATTTTCTTAATTGTAAAACTTTGTTGGCTTTCTTAAAAGATCTTAGTCGTTGCTTATTAACAATGTTCTTTTTGTTTATTTCAGCTCATCAAGGCAATCCCAGCGACGTCAACCAACGCCGCAGAAGCTGCAAAAAGTAAGTAGAGAACAGTAATATAATATTTTTAGCGTATTTTATTGGGCTCTTATAACATAGTGAAACACTTAGTTACATAAATAGCTATTATTACAGTATATTTCACATTTTATCGCATTGCCCACATTATTTTCATTATTGAAGCTGGGAACGTCAGTATTGAAGTGTGCGTACTAGCATTGGAAAGGAGATAAAGAAAACCAGTCTAGGATACTTGTTTTGATCGTAAACAGCAGGCTTTCCATGGTTATTCCATATTCTTGAAGCTATTGTTTTGCAATTACTTTTGTTCTACCAACCCCATCTCTTGTTGTTAAATATATAAATCAGCACCCTTGGAGCTCTGCTATTCCCCAGCCTCGGTACCACTAGCATAATCCGTCAGCGCAGATCAACTGCCGAGTTCCTTTCCTTTGTCACCCATTCTTGGCACAAGTCTATGGAACTACACGGTGAGTCCAAGATTGTCGCTCTAGACATATCCAAATCATTCGACCAGATCTGGTACGCAGCACTGCTTAATAAACTTCCGGCCTATGGCCTACCACCAAAACTCTGTACCTGGACAGCAAATTTCCTCTCAAACCGGAGCATTTCTGTGGTTGTGGATCGCCATTTCTCTAAACTATATACAATTAATTCAGGAGTCCCTCAAGGTTCAACTTTAGCCCCCACTTTGTTTCTTCTCCACATCAATGACCTGCTCTCTAGCACATCCAACCCAGTTCACAGTTACGCAGATGACAGCACCCTCCATTCAAATATACAATATTCTAAGCCTGTCTCTTTACCCTAATTAGATGAGGATCGCAGACTCATGGAGGGTTCTGTCTCTGTGGATCTCCAAAAAATATTAGACTATGGAAGTAAAAATCTTGTATAATTCAACTTCACCAAATCTCAGTCTTGCTTTGTATCTCGTAAGAGATACACCAGCCCTAGACCCACAATGGACAACCAAGTTATTCAAAGTAATGAGCGCTTTTCACTTGTTGGCATTTCTGTGGATCGAAATCTCAATTGGCACCAACATGTCACATCAATTGCAGGGGCAGCTGCTAAGAAATCAAGTTTCCTCTTCAGGGCTCGAATACTGCTCCCACATCTGGGGTGCCGCTACCGCTTCTACACTCGCTATCCTGGACTCCATTCAGAAGATGGCTTTAAGTGTTATCGGTGACCCTACCCTCACCCAAATGCTGCAATCTCTTATAGATATCTGCACGGGCACTGCTCAGAGGAGTTTTCTTAAATAATTCCTCCACCTGCCGCCCCCAACAGATCTATCAGCGGAACAGGACGAATGCACCCTTTTACTGTCCAGGTCACCAGACATAGAACATCTTGTTATGCTAACTTTTTTGTTCCGAGGACTTCCAAGTTGTGGATTTCCTTGCCGGCACAAGTTTTTCCTTCTCCTCCGGACCTTCCAACCTTGAAGTCCAGAATTAACAAGTTGCCTCTTTCCTCCTTGTCGACACCTACGGTACGATAGTATTTAGGCTGAGGCTTCGTGATGTGATGTTAAAATTAAGAATAAAAAATAAATAAAAAATCCTGTACGACAACTTTGAATCAGGCCCAAGATATATATATCTTTCAGCTGGCGATTCCTGTTCGTACTCGTTTGGCAGCTGCCGGGGTGATTTACTGTTTCCAACCAAACAATCAATACTCATTCAATACAAACTTACGCGACTTTGAGTTGTACTTCAGAGCAACTTTATAAAATTAAATTTATTTAACTTAAGTTACAATATATAACTATTGATATAATATAGTTTGAATGTTGTAAAATATAATATAACAATATGAGCAATCTTGACTGCTAAAGCTGGACATGAAAGACTTACGTAAACATAAATTATTACATATTTTTATAAACTAACTACGTATTTATCAATAAAGTCTTTGATTTGAAAATGTGTTAGATACTGAGTTGACAGGAAATAAACAGGTGGGTAGATGCAAGGTGCGCCCAATTGCTGGTCGGTGCCTTGGCTTATGTGATATACCGGGTGGTGCAACCATAACTCCTCCGGGGCCAGATGGAAAATTTAGGATAATCTAAATTTTCAAGGTGCTGCTCTCCAAGGGGATTTATTTCAGGGAATTTTTTTCTTGTTTCTTTGAGACTGTGGAATTCTTGAGCAGCTTTAGTTGGTTAGTAGTCTCCATTTTCCAGACGTGACTACCAGGACCACAATTGCATACAAGAGGATTGTCCAAATGCTAGTAGCATGCTTATACTGAGAGGCTAAAATTCATTCAGTAATTAACTTTCGCGCTATATTTTCACTAGGATTTCCATTTGTTCACACTTATCTTCTGGTTCTTTATTTGTTAAATACTGACATGGTGGTGGTCCCAAACTTCACATATCGATTTAAGCCTGACCAATTGAACTGCACATGAGCTGCTAGTGCCCTTCCGATTTGTCGTTTGGATTTTGCAGAGGTAATGTCCAGAACAAGCGGTTCTAATTGTGGTGAGAATCCATCTAGCCTTACATACTTTGTCCCTATATTGGGGTAGAAATGGGCCAGGGCTGACAATTTACTAAATTGTTAGTTGGTTGTGTACAGTCTCTATTTTTTAACATTCTGTGTTATTTGGGGCTGCCCTGACAACATACTACTTGGTTCCGCAACAAGGTGGCGGCACGTGTTTCGTGTCTTACACCTCACTTAGATTTGGAAGGCTGGCTCCCATAGCCATATTACTTTATAGGTGTATTTTCGCTGCAACTAGTATGCCGTACTGACGAGCTCTAATTAGAGCGAAACCGGTCTACGGTTCTAATTGTGTTGAGAATGCATCTAGCCTGGCATATTTTGTCCCTATATTGGGGTGGAAATGGGCAAGGGCTGACAATTTACTAAATTGTTAGTTAGTTGTGTACAGTCTCTATTTTTTAACATTCTTTGTTATTTGGGGCTGCCGTGACAACACACACTTGGTTCCGCAACGCGATGGCGGCACGTGTTTCGTGTCTTACATCTCACTTAGTTTTAGACGCTGTTCCCTGTTGATTTCTGTTCCGGGTTCTGAGGTTTAAACGATAAAAATCGAAGTGCTGACTCACGCGATGTTGTCAAAATGGCACTAAACTCATCCTACCTACTGGTTCACTTTGAGTTGTACTTCACACCAACTTTATAAAGTTAAATTTATTTAACTTAAGTTACAATGTATACTTATTGATATAATATGATTCACGCGCCGCACCCGAATACTGGCTTTCCTCGAAGGCGAGGGAGACGTCAGATCGGGAAATCGCTAATGAAAATCGCCCGTAAGCTGATGTTACGCTTTCTCAAGCGCCGCACCCGAGTACTGGCTTTCAATGTTGTAAAGTATAAAATAACAATATGAGTAATCTTGACTGTTAAGGCGGGACAGTAGAGACTAACTAACTTAAAAATGAATTATTATATTTATTCATAAACTAACTATGCTGATGTATTGATCAATAAAGTCTTTGATTGGAAAATATCCCAGACGCTGAGTCGACAGGAAATAAACAGGTGCATAAATGGAAGGTACGCACCATTGCTGGTGGGTACCTTGGCTTTTGTGATATCGGGTATACCGGGTGTATACCGGGTGATGCAACCATAACTCGCGACTTAACTTTACGGTTAAGACGTTTGAATTTTTAAAATTTATTTAATACTTTGAACAATCAATACTTAATTACTTAGTTACAAGAAAAATGAATAATATAATATACTAAAATACGACGATCAACCTACATGTGATCTAATGTCTATGCACTCGGTGTGCCAATGACTAACTCGGAACAAGAATGAACGGTTCTACCTCTGTGAGCAGCCTCTTTATAGTCTTCCCTCCAGGCGTGGCACTATGTCTCTGGATAAACAAGGAATCTGCTGATGTAGATTCTCACAGTGATATTCCGTTCTACTTGCACTTTGAACCTGCAAAGTTCTTGGCTCCGTTAAGACGACGGCTGACTCAGCGGTTCTTACCGTGGGAAGGCGACATTGTAGTATAAGGGGCCATTGTTTGGGCTCCATTTATCTCCTCCCCTTTTTAAAGACGAAGCTATGGTTCGTTCCGGATTTTCAATGGAAATCCGGACTCGGTGGTTCCTGTTTTTGTTCCTTTATCTTCTTTGCTGGTTCTTCGTTTCTTCAACCCCATTCGGACTGCTATAGTTGTGATGGTTATTAAGGCAGCTATGTACAGTAATATTGTCCATATACTCAGGTGATGGATTGGTATTGTTATAGGTCCTGGTATATTTTGTTTAATTTTTTGAAGTTGGTGTTGGATTTGATTGATGTTGTGTAGCTGTACGTTTTCTAATGATATTTCGGGTACAGGTCCTGGATTTGGTTGATCTTCTGGAATGGGGGTTTATAGTGTAGGCAGGTTGAATAGTTGTTGTGTTTCTGCTGTTGCTGGGCCGGTCTTGTAGATTTTGTTGCCTATGGTTAATTGGCAATTTGGTTGCAGGTTGATTAATTTTGTAACCTTGATGATGTTGGTCCACTCCTGTTCCTTGCAAGTTATTCTGGCGTTAGTTTCTTCGAGTGCTATAACTATATACTGACTGGTTCCATATCTCGAAAGTGTGGTTCTATTAATTTTGACTAATTCTTGATTACAATTGTTAATAGGTTTTTGTAATTTTATTAGCTTTATTTCACATGGGTTTTGATCATTCATGGTTGTTGGATTGTCGTCTTTGCAAAAATATATCTGGTTCTTTAAATTTTGACATTCTTCATTACGATAGGCATATTGTTTACTGCTTAGGATAAGGTATTTGGTTCTAGGAATTATCATGGTAAAAAGGTGTGTCTTTCTAGGGACAGGTAATGTATATAATTGATAATAATCATATTCTGATTCATCTACCAGAGGTATTTCTATTTGAAATATAATTTTGAAATTGTTTTGGACTGCTTTTATTTTAAATACTTTTTCGTATAGATTTAGATCAGTGGTTGTTATTACTTTAGCATTAGTTGCATAATTTTGTATTTTATTGATTTCTTTTATTATAAATGTTGGTTTTAGTATGGATGTGTGAAAGATTCCTAATTTTGCAAAAGTGATGGCATTTTCTGTTGTTAGTGCTATTTCTTGAATATTGTTTAATAATTGTCCTAGCTGCATGAGTAACTCTAGGATTTTAATGCGATGATAGTGAGTTAATTGTTCACTTCGCAGGCTTTCTACTGTATTACCTAATTCATTTATCCTATTTACTATCGTGCCTTGGTTATGATTCAATCCTACTATCGTTCTATTAAATTCGACGATGGCCTCGAGCATGATTGAATTTTGGGACCTAAAAAGTTCATGAATTTTATTTTTATCTGTCGTTAAGACTTCTAATGCTTGTTGAATGCGTTCCCCATCTTGTGAATCGAGATTCCCCGTGATTGACTTAAATATAGAACCTAGTCCGTTTATTAGGCCACGTTTTCGTCTATTAATAATATTGTTATTTGGAAAAATCCTATAAAATATATCGTCTACATTATCTATGGTGAAATTCAATGTCAATATGAAATTATGATATTCAGAATGGTAATCTTTTGTCATGAAGGTAACTGTATTGGCGTAGTGTCTTTTTATTTGGTTGTAGTCTCTATGTAATTGTGTCAAGTCATGTATGTGTAACAGTTTCCAGTTGCTAGTCTCAGTGTATGCTGTGCCTAATTTCTTTGGTAACATGCCTGGGTTGTCTGTCAAGTCTTGTATTTGGGCTGTTATTCCCGTGGCAAGGAACCTGCAATACGTAAATTTCTTAAATGTGCTATCGTCTGTTCGTCATTTTTATGATTGATTAAAATAGCTTTGTTATGTTCTAATAGGGATATTATTGAGTACGGTCCTGAAAATGGGTTTTTATGTTTTTTTATGAAAGCCTGGTGGTATCTTTTTGTAGACAATATCACCTTCCTTGAACGGTTGGTTCGTGTTTTTATTTGTCGGTTGTAACGTTTTTATTTTTGAATTCTCTATCCTGCTTCTGACTATCTCGTAAATAATTTGCATTAAATCTTTATGTTGTACGTTGTATTCCTGTGTAATTATGACTTCCGGGTCATAGTTAAACATTTCTGGTATGTAGCCAAATATTAAATCAAAAGGTGGTTTTAATGTCTGTGAGTGTATTGTAGAGTTGTAAGCGAATATACAGTATGGTATTAAGTCTATAGGTTTCATATTTTTAAATTTCATTTTGAATAATCGATAATGTTCAATAATCGTGCTGTGAAATCTTTCGATAGGTCCATTGGATCTTGGGTTTTGCGGTGTTGTTATATGTAACTCTATCTGATATGTTTCTAATAGTTCTTTAATTACCTGGTTTGAAAACTCCGTACCTGGGTCTGCGATTATTAATTTACACGCTCCATACTGTGAAAAGTACTGCAATTTCGGTAGCACTTTTACTTTTTATTGGAAATGCTTGGCCAAATTTACTAAATGGGTCTATAATTGTTAGGAAGATAGCTTGTTCAATTTGGAATGTGTCAATGTGTAATATCTCTAATGGTTTAGATGCTGTGGGGGTGTGCTCCAATGCTATTTGTACCAGGTTCCTATTGTATTTGCACGTTTTGTATAATTCGCAATTTCGTACATATTCCTCTATATGTTTCTTTAAGTTGGGATAGTAGTATATTTTCTTCATTCTTAGGTAAGTCTCATCAGCCCCGCGATGGTTACTCTTCCTCTCGTGATATTTCATTATAGTCTCGGTTAATTCTTCCTCGTTAATTTCATTCCTAATTTCCAGACATCTATAAAATTTGGGTGATTCTACGTTATTAAAGTTTTTATTGATTGCCGAACTTACTAGTTCGTAATCTTGTTCATTTACAAAAATGCAATAATATTTCCTTTGTAGTAAACAGTATTCTTTTATAAATTTCTCTATCTGATCGGGTTTATTTAAATTGAAGTTTGCATATATGAAATTTCTTTTGTCTCTTCTGTCTGAGAATATGTCTGGTTTATCCGTATTTTTAAAAACTATCTGATTGGTTTTGCTGTTAACGATTTATACCTCGAGTATTGGTATGCCTGGTGCTGAATATGAGTCCGCATTCGAATTTGCTGTGTCGTCATCGTCAATTTCTATGATTTATTCCTCTTCGTCGATATTATTCGCCATTGACTGATTATTTATGTCTAGTGGGTTTATTTCTACTCTGGACAGTGCATCGGCTGCGCAGTTTAGCTTTCCTTTTTTGTATTCAATTTTAAATTCATATTCCTCCAATTTTAATCTCCAACGGAGCAATTTTGAATTTGGTTGTTTCAACGAAAATAACCATTTTAAAGGTTTATGGTCCGTGTATATATAGTGAATTTCCTTCCGTATAGGCATGGTCTAAAATAATTAGTTGCCCACACGATGGCTAATAATTCTTTCTCGATTGTGCTGTACCTGGATTCGGTGTCGTGTAATGTCCGGCTGGCGTAAGCTATCGGGTGATCCGCATTGGGTTCGCCCTGGCTTAATATTCCGGCTATCGCTACGTTTGAAGCGTCGGTTGTTAATATGAAGTCTTTAGAAAAATCCTGTGATATAAGTACAGGTGAATTCATTAATATGTCTTTACATGAGTTAAAGGCAGCAATGTATTCTTCGTCGTTCACGTTTATCTTCGAGTTTTTCCTTAAACATTTTGTTAGTGGTTTCGTAACGTGTGCGAAGTTTTCTATGAATTTAAGATAGTATCCAACTAATCCTAGGAATGATTTTATTTCCTTTGGGGTTTTAGGTATCGGGAATTTCCTTATTGCGTCCAGTTTCTTTGGATTCGGACGAATCCCGTCTGGGCTGACCACGTGTTCTAAAAACTCGGCTTCCTTCCTTAGGAAATCGCTTTTGTCTAGCTGGATCATTAAGTTGCTTTGCCTGAAGCGCTCGAATACTAGTTTTAGTTTCTCAAGGTGTTCCTGTAACGATGTGGAGAAAACTATGACGTCATCCATATATACAAGACATGTTTGTCCAATTAGGCCTTCTAATACGTTCTGCATGAGCCTAGAAAAGGTCGCTGGAGTCCCAGATAACCCGAACGGCATTCTGGTTTACTCCCAATGGCCTGTATCGGTGGTAAACGCTGTTTTTTCTATGTCCCTGGGGTCCATTTCAATTTGGTGATACCCAGAGATCAAATCGATCGTCGAGAAATATTGGGCTCGCCCAATTTTGTCCAGTATTTCATCAATTTTGGGAATTGGGTGTCTGTCCGGTATTGTTTTTTCATTTAGTTTCCTATAGTCCACCATAATTCTCCATTTTTGTTTATTTGACTTGTCCATTTTCTTTGATATAACCCAAATAGGTGAGCTATATGGGCTGTGGCTTTTCCTAATGATTTTTTGTCTTAACATGTCATTTATTTGTCTGTCTACTTCCGGTTTATGTACGTACGGGAATCTATATAATTTAGAATGGACAGGTATGTCGTCCTTATTCTATGTTTTATCGCATTTGTGTGCGTCAATGGTTCGTTTTTATTTAAAAAGATGTCCTGATATTCTGATAATAAACTAAATAACAATTGTTTTTCCTCGTCATTTAATTCTCCTGTATCTATTTGTTCAATTAAGACATTCTCATTATTAATTCGTTTTTTTATTACGCCCCGTATTGTAAGTGTTTAAATTATTAATATGAGTTGTACTAGAATTGTTATTTTGTATAACTACTGGTGCAAACGGACTTCGCCTTTGGCTGTATCTGGTTTCAGATGCATATTGTTTATTTAATCTGCTAAATGGCCTATCTCTTACATTATAAGCTTGGTTATTATTTAGTAGGTGATTAATTGTCTCAAGTTCGTCATTACGTACGAAATACTGCTGGGTTATTATATTGTTTAAATTTAAACGAGTCTCGGGTAACACTAAACCATCTGCTTTGGTTTCTGTCTGTCCCGATTGACTCTCGCTAAGATCTGTGAATTTTATTGGTATAATATTCTTGCCTATATACAGTTTGTGATCCTTAAAATCTATTTTAGCTTCGTTTCGTTTCAGAAATTCCATCCCAATTAATCCCGAAAAAAAAATTGTTAAAGTTAAATAGGCAGAACTCTTGTATCTCCTCTGAAATCGATTTAAATTTAATACGTGCACGCTTACAGTGCTTAGAAATGCCATGGGCGGTGCGTATGGTAAAATCATGCGTAAATATGTTTTTAGGGAACTTATAATATGCTACAGCAGGATTCAAAAGATTTTTTGAAGATCCTGATTCTAACAAAAATTTACCTGATATTTCGTTTAATTCTATATACGGTAACTTACATAATGTATTCATATTATTTATATCTATCACGGTTCTCTCGTTGAGGGACCTGCAGTGGGAAAATTTCGCTGTTGGATATCGTATTCCTCGGCTGGCGAATTTTCGTAATTTAATTCTTCGTTTACATAATTTAAATCG
This sequence comes from Tillus elongatus, assembly GCA_964006375.1. Taxonomy (NCBI): domain Eukaryota; kingdom Metazoa; phylum Arthropoda; class Insecta; order Coleoptera; family Cleridae; genus Tillus; species Tillus elongatus. The sequence continues at coordinate 37,300,279 of OZ023268.1, forward strand.
TAATTTGTTTCATTTACTTCGTTCTCATTAAATTCTATATTATTTACATGAGCTGCTCTCCTTGGTAATGACAGTCTAGTGTTGTGTGTGAACTATCTACTTCCATTGGTTCGTGATAATTTCTGTTAGCATTATGATTTACATTGGGTCGACCCGGTTGATTACTGAAGTTGGGTCGCCTAAATTGACTCGAAAAATTTTGCCTTGGTACAAATTGTTGATTTTGTCTAGGCTGGGAATTTGTGTGATTGTTTTGATTATTATGTTGTTGAAATGGTCTAAAGTTTGTTTGGAAAGGTCTCTGAAATTGTACATTCTGAAAAGGTGGGTTATTTTGTCTCTGAAAGAAAGTACGGTTCTGTCCTTCTAATTTATTATTATTACTGAAATTCTTATTTACTGTTTTATCTCTATAATCGAAATTTTCCTCTGCGAATACGAATTTCAAAGCTTGTTCTATGCTTGCAGGTGCTTGAATACACAGGACAAGCCCTAGCGGATTGCGTAACCCTCCTAAGAACGCTTTTAATGTTTGATTCTGGTATATGTCTTTCTTAATTAATCTCACGCCTTCATTTTGCTCGTTAGCTATTAAACTCGAGATGAGCAATTGCTCTATATGACGGCATCTGTTCGCGAACGACAGTGCGTCTTCAGCATTACGCTGTTTCAAGGTTAACATCTCAGCTAATAAACTGTGATCATCTCGTTGGTCACTGAAATTCTGAACAATGGCCTCTCTCAGGTCTGCCCACGTGTTGATTATCTTTGTATTTACTATAAGCCGGGCTGTTCCCGTTAGTTTAGTTTGAACATAATTTAGCAAGAAGTGATTCATATACAGATTCTCGTTTGGCACGTAGAACTGATTCATGACCAAGTCACATGCTTTTAAAAAGTTCCCTACGTTGGCTGGTTGCCCGTCGAACTCGGGAATAGCTTTCAGAAAAAATTCTTTGAATTGGTCTGTCATGTTGCTACTATTACTACTCTTATTAATATTTGAATGATTTACTGTTATGTTATTGTCGCTAATGCTGATTGATCTAAATCTATACTCTATGTTACATAAACTTTGTGATTCTTCCTCTGAATCAGGCATATAACGTTTCAATACAACACATATAAAAAATTGGAAATGTAAAATGGGATAGCAGTAAACTTACCATAATACGATGGTTGCTGCTTCCATTTGGCTCTGCTTGGCCACTATTTCTGCTTTAACTTACCTCTGCTTGGCTCGAATTGGTTATTAGGCTTCGATACGCTTAACAATCGATATGCTTTCGGTTTCCTAACCAATACTAACGACTGCGCCACTTAACTTTACGGTTAAGACGTTTGAATTTTTAAAACAATTTATTTAATACTTTGAACAATCAATACTTAATTACTTAGTTACAAGAAAAATGAATAATATAATATACTAAAATACGACGATCAACCTACATGTGATCTAATGTCTATGCACTCGGTGTGCCAATGACTAACTCGGAACAAGAATGAACGGTTCTACCTCTGTGAGCAGCCTCTTTATAGTCTTCCCTCCAGGCGTGGTACTATGTCTCTGGATAAACAAGGAATCTGCTGATGTAGATTCTCACAGTGATATTCCGTTCTACTTGCACTTTGAACCTGCAAAGTTCTTGGCTCCGTTAAGACGACGGTTGACTCAGCGGTTCTTACCGTGGGAAGGCGACATTGTAGTATAAGGGGCCATTGTTTGGGCTCCATTTATCTCGCACCTTGGTTATTTCGATTATTTTTGTTAGGGCACTTAAAACTACCGGTATTGTTATATCGAGTAAACTGAGACTTAACGCAAGTCTGACTGAATGAACAAATAATTGACCATTAACGCTAGAGAGATGGAAAATTTAGGGGAATCTAAATTTTTAAGGTGATACTCTCCAAGGGGATTTCTTTCAGGGAATTTCTTTCTTGTTGCTTTGGTACTATGGAATTATTGATATATATATATATATATATATATATATATATATATATATATATATATATATATATATATATATATATATATATATATATATATATATATAATTCAAGCGTTACCGATGACACACATAAGGTGTATCGTTTCTGGAAAAATATTGGAAAAAACTAATCTATGAATACCTTTGTTTCAAGGTAAACCCTTAAACGTTTCTATATAACAATAGCTCACCCAACTAATTAAGAATATGATTATTAACAAATGGCCGAAGGGTACACGTGTTTTAACAAATTTGTAAACACGGGTGTTTTTTTTTTAATTTAAATAGAGTTTCCAGTTAGTATACTAGATTTATATATTCTAAGATTTTCTTAGTTGGTTTGTTATAATAAAGTGTTTTTCTTATTTTCAGATCCACCAGTTATGCCTAGACGTCGTCGCACATCGTAAGTATAATCCCCTTCCAAATAGACAAATACTTATGGGGAAGAAAATGAATAACTAAAATATGTCACCTAATTTTATTAGGTCTATATATTCTTTGTTATTATATTTACGAGACTCACTGAGTAAAGATTGAAGCATGTGATAACCACTGATAGATACATTGTGGATAATTCAAGTCACCACAACACATTTTTTAGACCTGATGATCGTTGTGCTAACAAAGTTAGCACCATTCGATTAATGCAATAACTTGGGCGGCTTTTTGCGGTGTAGTATGCATTAGGCTAACATACTTGAAAACTAATCAGATTATGAAAAACGAAAATGTGCAAATTGTAATTGCAATTTCAATCTGCCATAAGTTTGTTATTATCGTTGTAATTACAACATGCGTGTGTGTATGTGTGTGTGTGGGGGGGGGCTTTGGAAAACAAGTTCCATTAGCCACAGGCTCATTTTTATATCACTTTTAGAAATGGTAAAATGGTAAGATTTGTCGGACTTAAATAGCATAGTGGTTAGAAATTACAAGATAGATAATACTAAATATTATAGAAGAGAGAGGAGTATGAGATATTTATCTGTGAAATGAGTTAGTTTATAAGTTAGGCTATTTGTGAACAATTTATAAACACATGTGTACCAACATACATATACACACATACCATTACAACATAAACACCATTTATTTGTTTATCGGTTGTTACGAATATTAGCGATAACCACTTTTGACAAATGTAATCTCATATCAAAGCATATTAAATTGTTTTTCGAACAGCATTTTTTTGATCTAATGAATACTTTATAACAAAAATATAGTTTCAGTGACAAGTTTACAGTGGGCCGATTTCTATGCACGCAAGTTTATATTGAAAGAAAACAAAAACAATTACTAGAGATAAAGGCATTCCATTTGATCTTTGAAATATTAGGACGTGCATGTTTTTTTTTGGGGGGGGGGTAAATTGGATAAACTGTTTACACTTTGTTTGTTTGATAAACATGCTTTCTTACTGTGTACTTCCGAGATTTTACTTCATGTATTTCTCTAAAAGCTACATGTAAAATGAAATTTTGAATGAAAATCCCACATAAGTTATCTATTATTAATGTTTATTAAAATGTAAATATAACTATTCTTTGTGTTAATGCATATGTATTTGTGCAGGGTTTTAAGAGAAGATCTTTATTTATCTGGGGAGAGTGAAGATGAAGAAGGATTACCAGTGGAGTCCTCGATAAAGTTAGTATTATTTCTCTTAAATTATTTCTATTTCGGTCTGTAGGTGGTAGTGGATTTTTCCTTTACGCGATAGTAAATAACTTTTTTCACGCCCGAGGAGGTACCACCCCCTACAACAAAGGGCTGGTGAACTCCCAACGGACGTCTCCGATTCTGGTGTATGAGTCGGTTTCCCTTATAAACAAAAATGATGATGGCCTCCTTGTAAAAAGATTCCGGAGATAAAATACCCCTCCATTCGGATCTCCTGGAGAGGGGTGTGCAGGGGGCGCCGGCATCAATATTTAACATATCCTTCTCGAATATATGTTGCCTAAATTCTAACCTCAACTCCGTCCACCATTTCCTCCAGGCTAAAAGGCCCTAACTCCTCTTCCTCATCTAAACCCAAATCAGTGCCAAAACAGCCACTAATCACCTGATTTCCCGGGGTATGAGCTCCTTACTTCCTTTAGATTTCCTGGAGGTGTGTGCGCATACGTCCCTAGCAATCTACCCTGCACCAGGCTCCCCAATTTGGAAGTTGGAAGAAAAAACATACTTTGGATGAAACTTTCTCTCAGGGCTGCAACTAAATTTATCTGTTGCATTTACCGGTCACCTTCTGACAATAACTTTGTCAGCTCTTCGACTACCTTTCTGAAAAAAACCGACCATCTCATTTCTAAATATCCTTCCTTCGAGGTCACTATTCTTGGTGGTTTCAATGTCCATAATAAGGAATCGCTAGGATCTTGAAAAACCGATCCACAAGGAAGAGCAGCGGAGCCCTTCGCAGTCAGAAATTCTTTAGCCAATGTGGTTCAGCAACCTACTTAATTTCCTCGCATTCCAACAAACAGCTCAAATCCCTTGGGTCCCCTTCTTACTACAAAACCTGAATGCTATAAAACATCAGTCACCGCCCCACTTGGTCACTCAGACCACGGTATGGTCACTGCTTCCTCCGCAATGCACCCCGAGCTCACATAGTCATCACACCCACGTATTGTTTGGCACTGCAACTCCGAAAACTGGGACGAAATGAGGGATTACCTTTCCTCATTTCCATGGGCGCCTGGCTGCTTCTCTCAACATGACCTCTCTAATATCTCCCAAAACGTCACCGAAATCATCCAATCTGGCATGCGTTTATTTATTCCACGTACACATAAAACCTCTTCAGCTACACAAAAGCCCCGATTCCCTAAATCCTGTGACAAGGCAAGACTTGAAAACGTCAAAGCTCACAAAACGTTTCTACACAAGCCCAGTGAAGAAAATTGCCTTTTAACGACGCAAGAAACCGCTATGTCCGCATTCTTTCTAAGGCAAAGAACTCCTTTAATAACCACATCAAAAACAACGTCCTCTCAAGCTTCAACGGCAGCAAGCTTTTCTGGACTTTTGCTAAATATATTGGAAATAATTTCCGCAAGAGCACGTTCCCACTTCTTGTTTCAGGGAAGAAAATTGTTTCTATCGCCCTGGGCAAGGCTGAACTTTTTACCTCGCGGTTCGTCGGCAATTCCACTCTCAACCCACCTCCAAATGTTCAACCATCAACAGTCCTCAATGTCGCGCATAAAATGACAAAACTAAAAATGTACGAAAGATGCTCTCTTCTCTGAATGCCAGAAAAGCATCTGGCCTTGACGAGATCGCAGCAATTGTTCTCAAAAAATGCGCACCAGAACTTGCTCCTGTTCTGACTCGTCCGTTTCAGACATCTTACAAAAGATGAATATTCCCTAGTGACTGGAAAACTGCTCGAGTACAACCCGTCCCTGAGAAAGGATCCAAAGCGCTTCCTAGCAACTACAGACCTATTTCTCTCCTTTCAGTTGTCGCCAAAGTGATGGAAAAGTATATTAAGACCGAATTACTAAAATTTCTTGAAAGAGACAGTCTAATCCACAACAGGCAGTATGGATTCCGGCAGCGTAGATTAACTTCCGACCTCCTTTCCTTTGTCACCCATTCTTGGAGCAAGTCTATGGAACTACACAGTGAATCCCAGATTGTCGCTCTAAACATATCCAAAGCATTCGACCAGGTCTGACACGCAGCGCTGCTTAGTAAACCTATGGCCTACCACCAAAACTCTGTACCTGGACAGCAAATTTCCTCTCCAATTGGAGCGTTTCTGTTGTCGTGGATAACCATTCTTCTAAACTGTATCCAATTAATTCAGGAGTTCCTCAAGGTTCAGCTTTAGCCCCTACTTTGTTTCTTCTCCACATCAATGATCTCATCTCTAGCACATCCAACCCAGTACACGGTTACGCGGCTGACAGCAGACTCATGGAGGGTTCTGTCTCTGTGAATCTCCAAAAAATATTAAGACTGGGGAAGTAGAAATCTTGTACAAATCAACTCCACCAAATTATGGATTTTACCAGTCAAATTTTATTCAAGTGCTTAAATTATTAACACGAACATTTTGTTGACATTCACTAAAAGCTTAGAGAAATGATAAAAAAAGTTTGTGGTGAAAAAGTATATTTAAAATATATCAAGATTGGATCTGTATTTCACGATACCATCAGAGATTCTTCTGCTATTAAATTTATCACTGAAGTTAGATTTAGTATTTGTAAATAATACACAAGCAATGTAACCGTGGAATAATAATAATAATAATAATAATAATAATAATAATAATAATAATAATAATAATAATAATAATAATAATAATAATAATAATAATAATAATAATAATAATAATAATAATAATAATAATAATAATAATAATAATAATAATAATAATAATAATAATAATAATAATGTATTATTCATAATTTTACAATGTGTCATATAATTAGGTAGTAGATTCTTGGCTATATTTGGGTGCAAAACTGAATTTTACTTTTTAGTGCATTTTTTTTTTAAATTACTATTAAAGGGGTATCCAACAAATAACTCAAAAAATAATTAACCGATTTTGATGAATTTGGCAAGTAATTTTATTTTGTTAATGGCTTGAACGAGTTCGTTATCCAAGAAAATCTGACAGGGTTTTCCGGAAAAATTTTGAGTTTTCTTTCAACTAAAAAAGTTTTTTCTTCGAAAATTACAAAGCCATTTTATGGACATACTCTTGGTTGACCTGACCACCTACGAACATTCAAATTTCTAAGTTTATAGAAAATTTAGTTATTCAAATTTTAAATTTTCTTTATAAAAAAATTTTTTTCTCCGCAAATTGCAAAGTTATTTTAATGAAATTTGGTGAATATGTTGCTTGGGAAAGACCTTATTACGTACCAAAATTAAATTTTATAAGTTTATAGAAAATGAAGTAATACAATTTTTTTAATAAAAATGTACTACCTTAACGTACTTGCTGCGTCCCCAACTTTTTTTCTATCTTGCAGTACTTTAAACCAGAATATCCTTTCTTTTGTCAATGAAATAGATAAACTGTTTTTATGATATATTTATTTTAACTTTGTGCTCTCCTTTTGAGAAACAAAATTATATGCTTAACACTCCATTTTCTATGAAGCTATAAAACTAAAATTTGTAATTATTAGGTAATGCAGACTCTTTAAAGAAATATTTTGTTACAAAGTAAAAGTAGAAAGGTTATACACAAGAAAATATAATGTTTTCTCTGAAAAACTGATCCGATCGGGCTACTTAACGAACTTATCCAATTACGTTATTTTTACTAAATTTAGTACCCATGCTGCTTCAATAAAGGGTTTACCATGTATCAAAGTTTCTAGCTAAGCGAGACATTGCTTTATTAGAACTTGAAATATTCTAGTCAAAATCCGATACCAAGATACACATTTCGCAATATCTTGTTCTTTAGAAGCCGTATTTGTTTCAGAATCATCGTTTTAAAATCGGTTAATGTGACGATTACCTTTTTTGGAAAGCTAAAGGGGGAACCTTTAGCAATAATTGACTGTCCCAAGTGGTAACGTCGCTACATATCCGAACTGGCAAAATCGTCTATTCCAAATACATTTTCATGGAAACATTTGAAATAATTGAACAAAGTAGCCATTAAAACAGAAGTTTATGAGCATATACCAAGTGTTACCCTTATTTCTTATCTCTGTTATAGTTGCATATACAATTTTATTTTTAAATAAAAATGTTAATGCCACATAATTCATCTATCCTTATTTATTGAAATGTAAATTTAACTACCATTTTTGTTCATGCATATGTATTTTTACAGGGCTTTAAATAATGATCAAGACTTATCTAAAGATAGTGAAGATAAAACAATATTACCAGTGGAGTCTTCAATGAGCAGGTTGGTATAGAATTTCTTCAAACTAATTTCTATTTAAATCAAATCAATTCTTTTATTTATCTTTTCATTCACACAATCAATTATTTATTATCAAAAATTTAATCGAAATTGTGTATTATCATCATTTGCCTATTTTAAATATTGGTTTCTCTTTTCATATAGAACGCCTTTCTCACCTATCGGAGCAACACCTTCTTTAAACATATCCAAAAATCTGGAACCAGTGAAGCCTATGTCTCCAGTAACAAGCTTCTCCAGCGAATCATCAAGTGAGGGGTCTGATAATAGTCATTTTGGAGGACAGACAGTTTTGAAAACGTCAAGGCTAAGCACACCCAAACCTGAGCCGCCAAATAAACCAACTAGCAACTTGGTCGTTGACTCTGTTCACCAGAAATCCAACACACCCAAAAAGATTCACATCAAGAATCCAAGATGCGAGGAAACAAAGTCGATTCCTGAAATAAGCACACATCATAAACTATCTGCAAAAATAAAGTGTCCAGAAATAGAAGCACATATTAAAGTTGCAAAAAGCCATTTGACAGATAAGAAGAAAAGTACACTATCTGCAAAAATAAAATGTCTAGAAATATAAACACATAGTAAAGTTGCAAAAAGCCATTTGACAGATAAGAATAAAAGTACACTATCTGCAAAAATAAAGTGTCCAGAAATAGAAACAGTTTTGAAAACGTCAAGGGTAAGCACATATAAATCTGAACCGCCAAATAAACCAACTAGCAACTTGGTCGTTGACTCTGTTCACCAGAAGTCCAACACACCCAAAAATATTCACACCAAGAATCCAAGATGTGAAGAAACAAAGTCGAGTCCTGACATAAGCACACATCATAAACTATCTGCAAAAATAAAGTTTCCACAAATAGAAACACATACTAAAGTTGCAAAAAGCCATTTGACAGATAAGAATAAAAGTACACTATCTGCAAAAATAAAATGTCCAGAAATAGATACAGTTTTGAAAACGTCAAGGCTAAGCACATCCAAATCTGAGCCGCCAAATAAACCAACTAGCAACTTGGTCGTTACTCTGTTCACCAGAAATCCAACACACCCGAAAAGATTCACACCAAGAATCCAAGATGTGAGAAAACAAAGTCAATTCCTGAAATAAGCACACATCATAAACTATCTGCAAAAATAAAGTGTCCAGAAATAGAAACACATACTAAAGTTGCAAAAAGCCATTTGACAGATAAGAATAAAAGTACACTATCTGCAAAAATAAAGTGTCCAGAAATAGAAACAGTTTTGAAAACGTCAAGGCTAAGCACATCCAAATCTGAGCCGCCAAATAAACCAACTAGCAACTTGGTCGTTACTCTGTTCACCAGAAATCCAACACACCCGAAAAGATTCACACCAAGAATCCAAGATGTGAGAAAACAAAGTCAATTCCTGAAATAAGCACACATCATAAACTATCTGCAAAAATAAAGTGTCCAGAAATAGAAACACATACTAAAGTTGCAAAAAGCCATTTGACAGATAGGAAGAAAAGTACACTATCTGCAAAAATAAAATGTCCAGAAATAGAAACAGTTTTGAAAACGTCAAGGCTAAGCACATCCAAATCTGAGCCGCCAAATAAACCAACCAGCAACTTGGCCATTGACTCTGTTCACCAGAAATCCAACACACCCGAAAAGATTCACACCAAGAATCCAAGATGTGAGAAAACAAAGTCAATTCCTGATATAAGCACACATAATAAACTATCTGCAAAAATAAAATGTACAGATATAGAAACAGTTTTGAAAACGTCAAGGCTAAGCACATCCAAATCTGAGCCACCAAATAAACCAACTACCAACTTGGTCAGTGACTCTGTTCACCAGAAATCCAACACACCCGAAAAGATTCACACCAAGAATCCAAGATGTGAAGAAACAAAGTCGAGTCCTGAAATAAGCACACAACTATCTGCATAAATAAAGTGTCCAGAAATAGAAACATACTAAAGTTGCAAAAAGCCATTTGACAGATAAGAAGAAAAGTACACTATCTGCAAAAATAAAATGTTTAGAAATATAAACACATACTAAAGTTGCAAAAAGCCATTTGACAGATAAGAATAAAAGTACACTATCTGCAAAAATAAAATGTCCAGAAATAGAAACAGTTTTGAAAACGTCAAGGCTAAGCACATCCAAATCTGAGCCGCCAAATAAACCAACTTGGTCGTTGACTCTGTTCACCAGAAATCCAACACACCCGAAAAGATTCACACCAAGAATCCAAGATGTTAGAAAACAAAGTAGATTCCTGAAAAAGGCACACATCATAAACTATCTGCAAAAATAAAATGTCCAGAAATAGAAACAGTTTTGAAAACGTCAAGGCTAAGCACATCCAAATCTGAGGTGCCAAATAAACCAACTAGCAACTTGGTCAATGACTCTGTTCACCAGAAATCCAACACACCCGAAAAGATTCACACCAAGAATCCAAGATGTGAGAAAACAAAGTCAATTCCTAAAATAAGCACACATAATAAACTATCTGCAAAAATAAAATGTCCAGAAATAGAAACAGTTTTGAAAACGTCAAGGCTAAGCACATCCAAATCTGAGCCACCAAATAAACCAACTACCAACTTGGTTAGTGACTCTGTTCACCAGAAATCCAACACACCCGAAAAGATTCACACCAAGAATCCAAGATGTGAAGAAACAAAGTCGAGTCCTGAAATAAGCACACATCATAAACTATCTGCAAAAATAAAGTTTCCAGAAATAGAAACACATACTAAAGTTGCAAAAAGCCATTTGACAGATAAGAAGAAAAGTACACTATCTGCAAAAATAAAAAGTCCAGAAATAGAAACAGTTTTGAAAACGTCAAGGCTAAGCACATCCAAATCTGAGCCGCCAAATAAACCAACCAGCAACTTGGCCATTGACTCTGTTCACCAGAAATCCAACGCACCCGAAAAGATTCACACCAATAATCCAAGATGTGAAGAAACAAAGTCGAGTCCTGAAATAAGCACACATCATAAACTATTTGCAAAAATAAAATGTACAGAAATAGAAACACATACTAAAGTTGCAAAAAGCCATTTGACAGATAAGAATAAAAGTACACTATCTGTAAAAATAAAATATCCAGAAATAGAAACAGTTTTGAAAACGTCAAGGCTAAACACATACAAATTTGAGCCGCCAAATAAACCAACATGCAACTTGGTCGTTGACTCTGTTCACCAGAAATCCAACACACCCGAAAAGATTCACACCAAGAATCCAAGATGAGAAAACAAAGTCAATTCCTGATATAAGCACACATAATAAACTATCTGCAAAAATAAAATGTCCAGAAATAGAAACAGTTTTGAAAACGTCAAGGCTAAGCACATCCAAATCTGAGCCACCAAATAAACCAACTATCAACTTGGTCAGTGACCCTGTTCACCAGAAATCCAACACACCCGAAAAGATTTCACACCAAGCATCCAAGATGTGAAGAAACAAAGTCGAGTCCTGAAATAAGCACACATCATAAACTATCTGCAAAAATAAAGTGTCCAGAAATAGAAACATACTAAAGTTGCAAAAAGCCATTTGACAGATAAGAAGAAAAGTACACTATCTGCAAAAATAAAATGTTTAGAAATATAAACACATACTAAAGTTGCAAAAAGCCATTTGACAGATAAGAATAAAAGTACACTATCTGCAAAAATAAAATGTCCAGAAATAGAAACAGTTTTGAAAACGTCAAGGCTAAGCACATCCAAATCTGAGCCGCCAAATAAACCAACTAGCAACTTGGTCGTTGACGCTGTTCACCAGAAATCCAACACACCCGAAAAGATTCACACCAAGAATCCAAGATGTTAGAAAACAAAGTAGATTCCTGAAAAAGGCACACATCATAAACTATCTGCAAAAATAAAATGTCCAGAAATAGAAACAGTTTTGAACACGTCAAGGCTAAGCACATCCAAATCTGAGGTGCCAAATAAACCAACTAGCAACTTGGTCAATGACTCTGTTCACCAGAAATCCAACACACCCGAAAAGACTCACACCAAGAATCCAAGATGTGAGAAAACAAAGTCAATTCCTAAAATAAGCACACATAATAAACTATCTGCAAAAATAAAATGTCCAGAAATAGAAACAGTTTTGAAAACGTCAAGGCTAAGCACATCCAAATCTGAGCCACCAAATAAACCAACTACCAACTTGGTTAGTGACTCTGTTCACCAGAAATCCAACACACCCGAAAAGATTCACACCAAGAATCCAAGATGTGAAGAAACAAAGTCGAGTCCTGAAATAAGCACACATCATAAACTATCTGCAAAAATAAAGTTTCCAGAAATAGAAACACATACTAAAGTTGCAAAAAGCCATTTGACAGATAAGAAGAAAAGTACACTATCTGCAAAAATAAAAAGTCCAGAAATAGAAACAGTTTTGAAAACGTCAAGGCTAAGCACATCCAAATCTGAGCCGCCAAATAAACCAACCAGCAACTTGGCCATTGACTCTGTTCACCAGAAATCCAACGCACCCGAAAAGATTCACACCAATAATCCAAGATGTGAAGAAACAAAGTCGAGTCCTGAAATAAGCACACATCATAAACTATCTGCAAAAATAAAATGTACAGAAATAGAAACACATACTAAAGTTGCAAAAAGCCATTTGACAGATAAGAATAAAAGTACACTATCTGTAAAAATAAAATATCCAGAAATAGAAACAGTTTTGAAAACGTCAAGGCTAAACACATCCAAATTTGAGCCGCCAAATAAACCAACTAGCAACTTGGTCGTTGACTCTGTTCACCAGAAATCCAACACACCCGAAAAGATTCACACCAAGAATCCAAGATGAGAAAACAAAGTCAATTCCTGATATAAGCACACATAATAAACTATCTGCAAAAATAAAATGTCCAGAAATAGAAACAGTTTTGAAAACGTCAAGGCTAAGCACATCCAAATCTGAGCCACCAAATAAACCAACTATCAACTTGGTCAGTGACCCTGTTCACCAGAAATCCAACACACCCGAAAAGATTTCACACCAAGCATCCAAGATGTGAAGAAACAAAGTCGAGTCCTGAAATAAGCACACATCATAAACTATCTGCAAAAATAAAGTGTCCAGAAATAGAAACACATATTAAAGTTGCCAAAAGCCATTTGACAGATAAGAAGAAAAGTACATTATCTGCAAAAATAAAATGTCTAGAAATAGAAACACATACTAAAGTTGCAAAAAGCTATTTGACAGATAAGAATAAAAGTACATTATCTGCAAAAATAAAATATCCAGGAATAGAAACAGTTTTGAAAACGTCAAGGCTAAGCATATCCAAATCTCAGCCGCCAAATAAACCAACTAGCAGCTTGGTCGTTGAATCTGTTCACCAGAAATCCAACACACCCGAAAAGATTCACAACAAGAATCCAAGATGTGAGAAAACAAAGTAGATTCCTGAAATAAGCACACATTATAAACTATCTGCAAAAATAAAATGTCCAGAAATAGAAACAGTTTTGAAAACGTCAAGGCTAAGCACATCCAAATCTGAGGCGCCAAATAAACCAACTAGCAACTTGGTCAGTGACTCTGTTCACCAGAAATCCAACACACCCGAAAAGATTCACACCAAGAATCCAAGATGTGAAGAAACAAAGTCGAGTCCTGAAATAAGCACACATCATAAACTATCTGCAAAAATAAAGTGTCCAAAAATAGAAACACATACTAAAGTTGCAAAAAGCCATTTGACAGATAAGAAGAAAAGTACACCATCTGCAAAAATAAAATGTCCAGAAATAGAAACAGTTTTGAAAACGTCAAGGCTAAGCACATCCAAATCTGAGCCGCCAAATTAACCAACTAGCAACTTGGTCGTTGACTCTGTTCACCAGAAATCCAACACACCCGAAAAGATTCACACCAAGAATAGAAGATGTGAAGAAACAAAGCAGAGTCCTGAAATTAGCACACATCATAAACTATCTGCAAAAATAAAATGTACAGAAATAGAAACACATACTAAAGTTGCAAAAAGCCATTTGACAGCGAAGAAGAAAAGTACACTATCTGCAAGAATAAAAAGTACAGAAATAGAAACACATACTAAAGTTGCAAAAAGCCATTTGAGAGATAAGAAGAAAAGTTCACTATCTGCAAAAATAAAATGTCCAGAAATAGAAACAGTTTTGAAAACGTCAAGGCTAAGCATATCCAAATCTGAGCCGCCAAATAAACCAACTAGCAACTTGGTCGTTGATTCTGTTCACCAGAAATCCAACACACCCGAAAAGATTCACACCAAGAATCCAAGATGTGAGAAAACAAAGTCGAATGCTAAAATAAGCACACATCAAAAACTATCTGCAAAAATAAATTGTCCAGAAATAGAAACACATACTAAAGTTGCAAAAAGCCATTTGACAGATAAGAAGAAAAGTACACTATCTGCAAAAATAAAATGTACAGAAATAGAAACACTTACTAAAGTTGCAAAAGGCCATTTGACAGATAAGAAGAAAAGTACACTATCTGCAAAAATAAAATGTCCAGAAATAGAAACCCATACTAAAGTTGCAAAAAGTCATTTGACAGATAGGAAGAAAAGTACACTATCTGCAAAAATAAAATGTCCAGAAATAGAAACAGTTTTGAAAACGTCAAAGCTAAGCATATCCAAATCTGAGCCGCCAAATATACCAACTAGCAACTTGGTCGTTGACTCTGTTTACCAGAAATCCAACACACCCGAAAAGATTCACACCAAGAATCCAAGATGTGAGAAAACAAAGTCGTTTCCTGAAATAAGCACACATCATAAACTATCTGCAAAAATAAAATGTCCAGAAATAGAAACAGTTTTGAAAACGTCAAGGCTAAGCACATCCAAATATGAGGCGCCAAATAAACCAACTAGCAACTTGGTCAGTGACTCTGTTGACCAGAAATCCAACACATCCGAAAAGATTCACACCAAGAATCCAAGATGTGAAGAAACAAAGTCGAGTCCTGAAATAAGCACACATCATAAACTATCTGCAAAAATAAAGTGTCCAGAAATAGAAACACATACTAAAGTCGCAAAAAGCCATTTGACAGATAAGAAGAAAAGTAAACTATCTGCAAAAATAAAATGACCAGAAATAGAAACAGTTTTGAAAACGTCAAAGCTAAGCATATCCAAATTTGAGCCGCCAAATATACTAACTAGCAACTTGGTCGTTGACTCTGTTCACCAGAAATCCAACACACCCGAAAAGATTCACACCAAGAGGCCAAGATATGAGAAAACAAAGTCGATTCCTGCAATAAGCCCACATCATTAACTATCTGCAAAAATAAAATGTCCAGAAATAGAAACAGTTTTGAAAACGTCAAGGGTAAGCACATCCAAATCTGAGCCGTCAAATAAACCAACTAGCAACTTGGTTGTGACCCTGTTCACCAGAAATCCAACACAGCCGAAAAGATTCACACCAAGAATAGAAGATGTGAGAAAACAAAGTCGATTCCTGAAATAAGCACACATCATAAACTATCTGAAAAAATAAAGTGTCCAGAAATAGAAACACATACTAAAGTTGCAAAAAGCCATTTGACAGATAAGAATAAAAGTTCACTATCTGCAAAAATAAAATGTCCAGAAATAGAAACAGTTTTGAAAACGTCAAGGCTAAGCACATCAAATCTGAGCCGCTAAATATACCAACTAGCAACTTGGTCGTTGACTCTGTTCACCAGCAATCCAACACACCCGAAAAGATTCACAGCAAGAATCCAAGATGTGAAGAAACAAAGCCGAGTCCTGAAATTAGCACACATCATAAACTATCTGCAAAAATAAAATGTACTTAGAAACTTTAGAAACACATACTAAAGTTGCAAAAAGCCATTTGACAGCGAAGAAGAAAAGTACACTATCTGCAAGAATAAAAAGTACAGAAATAGAAACACATACTAAAGTTGCAAAAAGCCATTTGAGAGATAAGAAGAAAAGTACACTATCTGCAAAAATAAAATGTCCAGAAATAGAAACAGTTTTGAAAACATCAAGGCTAAGCACATCCAAATCTGAGTCGCCAAATAAACCAACTAGCTACTTGGTCGTTGACTCTGTTGACCAGAAATCCAACACACCCGAAAAGATTCACACCAAAAATCCAAGATGTGAAGAAACAAAGCCGAGTCCTGAAATAAGCACACATCATAAACTATCTGTAAAAATAAAATGTACAGAAATAGAAACACATAATAAAGTTGCAAAAAGCCATTTAACAGATAAGAATAAAAGTACACTATCTGCAAAAATAAAATGTCCAGAAATGGAAACAGTTTTGAAAACGTCAAGGCTAAGCACATCCAAATCTGAGCCGCCAAATAAACCAACTAGCAACTTGGTCGTTGACTCTGTTCACCAGAAATCCAACACACCCGAAAAGATTCACACCACGATTCCAAGATGTGAGAAAACAAAGTAGATTCCTGAAATAAGCACACATCATAAACTATCTGCAAAAAGAAAATGTCCAGAAATAGAAACAGTTTAGAAACCTCAAGGCTAAGCACATCCAAATCTGAGGCGCCAAACAAACAACTTAGCAACTTGGTCAGTGACTCTGTTCACCAGAAATCCAACACACCCGAAAAGATTCACACCAAGAATCCAAGATGTGAAGAAACAAAGTCGGGTCCTGAAATAAGCACACATCATAAACTATCTGCAAAAATAAAGTGTACAGAAATAGAAACAGTTTTGAAAACGTCAAGACTAAGCATATCCAAATCTGAGACACAAAATAAACCAACTAGCTACTTGGTCGTTGACTCTGTTCACCAGAAATCCAACACTCCCGAAAAGATTCACACCAAGACTCCAGGATGTGAGAAAACAAAGTCGATTCCTGAAATAAGCACACATCATAAACTATCTGCAAAAATAAATTGTCCAGAAATATTTACAGTTTTGAAAACGTCAAGGCTAAGCACATCCAAATCGGAGTCGCCAAATAAAGCAACTAGCTACTTGGTCGTTGACTCTGTTCACCAGAAATCTAACATACCCGAAAAGATTCACACCAAGAATCCAAGATGTGAAGAAACAAAGCAGAGTCCTGAAATACGCACAGATGATAAACTATCTGTAAAAATTAAATGTACAGAAATAGAAACACATCTAAAGTTGCAAAAAGTTATTTGACAGATAAGAAGAAAAGTACACTATCTGAAAAAATAAAATGTACAGAAATAGCGAGGTCGTCGATTAGCGCGACAGTGGTTCTGCGCGACACTCTTTAGCGCGACACAACATTAGATCGACTCCATACAGACAGAAAGATCATTTTTTCAGTATTTGTTTGGCTGACTGTGTGAAGTGTCATAGAGAGACCAATGGGAGTGTTCTTATCTCTTATGCTCCTCCCATAACAGAAACTATATAGAGAACATAAATATTATGTAATTAATGTAGACATTCAAATTTATGTTTTATAGGAGACTTATTTAATTGCATTCTGGATTGTTTGAGTTATTTAGATACAAATAAATATACATAAGGGTAAATAATTGTTTTTGTAGAAGGTATTAATAGTTTAAATTGCAATGACAGTTTCCTATAAAAATATGTGTAATGAAAAAATTCATTGACAAGATTAGTTTCATTTTTTAATTAACAGCAAAACCACATTATAATTAACTTTAATGTTTTTTATTATTGCCAAATATTAAAAAAAAAAACTGTCTTTGATGGCATTTATTTTTAATGCTTATTTGCTGCAAAATTGTATTTCAAAATTTATGGTTAATGAGAAAATGTTTAATAAATTCAAAAAAGCTGGGTGTCATGATAGTCTTTTTAACATTGGTTTTTAATGCTCATTTCCTGCAACATTGTCTTTCAATGTTTATAGTTAAGAAATTGTTTATATATATTTTTTAAAAGCTTTCCTCTTTGGCACCTACTTTTCTATATTTTTTAATGCTCATTTGCTGCAAAATTGTGTTTTTTTAATGTATGATTGGGGAGAAATATTGTTAAAAATAGTTTATTTTGAAATAATATACATACTTAATTACATAATGAAGGAAATAAAAAAAAATCATTGGAAATTAACAACAGATGTTATATATATATATATATATATATATATATATATATATATATATATATATATATATATATATATATATATATATATATATATATATATATATATATATATATATATATATGAAGTACAGAGAAATGGGTTTTTGGTAAAAAAAATACATTATCACGTAAGATATATTTCAGTTTTTATAAAAGAAAATAAAACTCAACATTTAAACGAATAAAGTTTCAAACACATATATTTAATATACAATTTTTTCTTATTTATTATCATATGTATTGTTTTTAGAGGTGTGCAAAGTTTCGAAATTTCGAACCGAACC
This sequence comes from Tillus elongatus, assembly GCA_964006375.1. Lineage (NCBI taxonomy): Eukaryota > Metazoa > Arthropoda > Insecta > Coleoptera > Cleridae > Tillus > Tillus elongatus. The sequence goes on from OZ023268.1 coordinate 37,318,626, forward strand.
CTAACTTGAACCAAACCTTTGGTTCGAAAAATTGTTTGCGCTAGGCGATGTTAAACTAGTTCGAAATACGTAATCCTTCAAAATAGCTTGGAGTTCGTTGCTAAAGAATACTTTGAAGTTGAACTTTACAGGCATCCAATGCTGGCAAAGGTAGCGAAGTTATAAAGTCCGTATCAGTCCCATTGAGTCGATAGCGTAATTTCAGGAAATATCATTCATATCTTTGACAGTTTGTGAGACACTGAGACAGCTAATTAACATCACTGAATTATTATATTTTTATATATCCTAGCATCCAAATGCCTTTTTTTGGTTACAACATTATAATGGCAGTGTTCGCAACTGGTTGGTAAAGTAAATTTTCACAATTTATGACTATAATTGCAGATTGCCTTCCGAAAACATTAGATTAAACATACTTTATTTTACAATGATACAAAACAGTTAAAACAATCAAGGAACAGTATATATATATATATATATATATATATATATATATATATATATATATATATATATATATATATATATATATATATATATATATATATACAGTGTGGAACAGCCAAATGGAATAAATTCGATAACGGATAAATGAGGACGTGTTGGGAAAAACGCTTGGACACGTCGATTTGTATTTTTAACTGCGCATCTTTTTCAAGAAAAAAAAATTATTTAGGGTGCGTCATGTGACAGTGGCCAATACCAACTTTCTTATTTTAAATACAAGCCCCTGTATATTATTAATTTTTTGGATTCTTCAGAAAATTCTAGACATAATTCATGTACAATGTCCTATACCTATCTTCAACTGTTTCGGAAATATTAAGTATTTTCAGATTTATTACAAAAATTAACATTAAAAATAGAAAATTATTTTATTTCACAAATTCTGATAAGAAATACTGATTATTTCTTAATAATTTAAAAAAACAAAAAAAAAATTAATGTCAATGTAGTAAATGTTCAAAATGCTCGCCACGAACATCTTGGCAACATGCTAATCTGGTATAGAAATGTCTTCTAACATTACTCAACATCTCAGGCGTGACTGATCTAATCGCAAGCGTGATTCGTCTTTTTAAGTCATCTAAGTTGAGGGGCTTAGTTTTGTATACAATACTTTTGACATATCCCCACAAAAAGTAGTCTAATAGCGACAGATCAGGAGATCGTGCTGGCCATTCTATCGATCCGCGCCTCCCTATCCACCGATTTGGAAAAATTTGGTTCAGGTACTGCCGGACATTGATTTGGTAATGGGGCGGTGCTCCATCTTGCTGAAACCATATTTTATTGGCAGGAACTTGTGGGTTTGCTGGATCTGGATATAAGTTTGTCAAAGTTGGCACGACATTATTTTGGAGCAGTTCTAAATATTTATCCCCATTCAAGTTGCCATCAATGAAAAAGGGACCTACGATATGATTTCCAACAATTCCTGCCCAAACATTAACTTTTTCAGGATATTGCGTATGTTCCTCTCTCATCCAATGAGGATTCTCATTAGACCAATAGCGGCAATTTTGACGATTAACATGACCGTGAAGTGTAAATGTGCTCTCATCAGAAAACAAAACATCTTCTAATTGGATCACATTGTTATCTAACATTGCCATCATTTGTTCACAAAAATACGTTCTCCTATCGAAATCGTCCTCCATGAGCTCCTGAGTTGGTATCATTTTATAGGGATGCATTTTACTTTCCTTTAATGTTCGAAAAATTGCTGTGTGGCTAACGTTGAATAGTTGGGCTGCTTGTCGACCAGAAGTATGTGGGTTTTCTTGAAACTCAAGCGTAATATCCAATTTCGTATCATCACTTACTGCATTGGCAGCTACTTTTTTTATCTGTCTCACATGACCAAGCTCGCGAAACTGCTTTTCTATTTTGCTAATTGTTCCTTGGGATACAGGCGGCAAATTTGGAAATTTTTCGTGAAATAAGCGAGACACTTCCATCTGTGTCCGTGTGTTATCTCCATAACCAATCATTTGTAGAATGGTTATTTTGTGCATTTCTGTTAAATGAACCATTTTTCTGATATTATTACGTACAGTTAACGAAATTCAAACGACAATAGCACTGACACTAATCACTGCTGTCATGCAGGCAGACAACAAGTTGCTAAGGCTACGAGTTTTATACGAACAGAAAGAAAACTGTTTTTGTTTTTGTTTCATTTCATATCAGTAAAAAGAAACGCAGGAATGGTTTTTGTTTACTTTCTCATTATCAAGAGCTGAATGGGAAATAAGTATTGAATGCAATGTAGCGAATTTGTGAAATAAAATAATTTTCTATTTTTAATGTTAATTTTTGTAATAAATCTGAAAATACTTAATATTTCCGAAACAGTTGAAGATAGGTATAGAACATTGTACATGAATTATGTCTAGAATTTTCTGAAGAATCCAAAAAATTAATAATATACAGGGGCTTGTATTTAAAATAAGAAAGTTGGTATTGGCCACTGTCACATGACGCACCCTATATAAATTTTTTTTCTTGAAAAAGATGCGCAGTTAAAAATACAAATCGACGTGTCCAAGCGTTTTTCCCAACACGCCCTCATTTATCCGTTATCGAATTTATTCCATTTGGCTGTTCCACACTGTATATATATATATATATATATATATATATATATATATATATATATATATATATATATATATATATATATATATATATATATATATATGCTCACTTTTAACCCACTCATTCAAATTTGCTAAAACTGCCCAGCTAATACCAAACAACAACAAAATATTTATAATTGAGCTTAGCTATTATAGATGTAGAAGTATAAAAAAAGTGTTCAATGTGCCTTTTTGTATTTTTGATTCAACACCGGCTCATCTTAAAAACAAACATCAGCATCAGAGGGCATTTTCATCCAATCGACCTGCAAATTTTGTCAAACCTTTCTTTTTTTTTCTATGTACCAAATATTGTATGCTACAATGTACCTAATTTTTGTATTTAAGGAAAATATATGTGAACATTGAAGAACTGTAGTTAGTTCAATGTTAAATGTTTAAGAAGTTCGATGTTCGACTGTGAACCTTAGACATACTGAGAGGTTCGAACTTCGATGCAACATTTTTGCTTGGGTTCGTTTATAGTTCGGTTTGCACACCTCTAATTGTTATGATTTATAATAGAACATATTTTTATCTTTATGTAAATATAAAGGTAACAACATATAGCATAGTGGTGAAGATTACTGACTGGTAACATATTGTTAATTATTAATTATTTCCAAGTTAAATCATATTTGATAAATATAATAAATCCAAATTAAAAGTCCATTACAATTAACAAAGTGTGTAAACTTGGTTAGTTATAAAAAATACATGGTTGCCTAAGATTTATTAAATTTTTAACATAATATATTATGTACACTAAAAACATAATCATATTTGAATTAAATAAACTGTAAGACACAACGTAAAAACTGAAAATTATATAAAAATGAATCAAACTATTTTCTTATTTCTATATGTTATATTTTAGAACAAACGATATTTATAATTTAATGTGGGTATAAGGTCATTGCCTGTGGTGTAGTGGTGAAAATCTCTGATACTCTAAAGGTAGCAGATTTGACTCCAGCACTGAAATGAACCCTAGAACCTCTGAAAACATGGCAAATTTTGTTCGGAAGTCAACGGTAAACCACAAGTTGTAATTGCTAGTCAAATTTATCCTCTCATGAATGTGGCACACTATAAAGTGAAGTTTTCCTGCATCTGCATAGCACCCGTCAGACAAGAACACAAGGTCCACACAAGACTCAGAATTAAGGTAGATATTATAATATAAATATAAAATACAACTATCATTGAATGTTTGTAATACTATTTTTAAGGTTTACCTACATTAAAAGCAATAAACATGCATTACATGTGAACAAGCTCATTTATTGGCATAAATCGAGAGCGTAATCATGTGCAGCGATATACTGTAAATTATCCGATATGTCAGAGAGTTTTATAAATATCCTGATTTATTAATAATGAATATTGCTAAAGATACATTATTAGGCTAATATAAAATTATATAAATCTGACTGTTTTAGTGATGTAAAATTATGTCAAAATTATAGTGATAAATTGTGATCAAACAATTAACATTATATGTTCACAATTAAAAGCAAGCTCCCTCTTAAAGCAAGTTAAATACTGGTAGCAGTTATAGAATGATAACTAAAGAAAGGGACATTAAAGGCGAATTTTTCATAATAAAATTTTCGCTAACAGCATTAAAATGACAATAGGTATAAAATTGTTTGATAGTGTAAGTTGAAGCATTATAAGTGAATACAATTGTTTTGATTACAGTGTATAAGCTTATACCTATTTGTAAAACACGTGTAGAATTTAGATGAACAAATATACTTACTATATACAATAATATAAAAGTATTAAAATTATGAAGAAAAATGTAAAAGTTATACCTGCTTAATTAAAATTACAACAAAAAATGAAGTTATAAACTACTATCAATTAAAAAATATCAGCCAAGTAGGTACATGAAGCTAAAAAATAAATATGAACATTTCAGGTTTCGTCTAGTAAAACTTTTAAGTTACTTTTCTAAACAGTTAAAAATGTAACAAAAGAAATATTGTACCTAGGTCAATACTAAATACAGACGTTGAGACTATTTCTCTGGCTTCACTAATATTTGTTTTCTTTTCTGTAAATGAAGGACGTAGCCAGCACCTAAGTTAACGGAAACAGGTGGCCCTTTTGAATTCTAGATGTTCTTTAACATTTCTGTAACCAGTTTCACTGCTATGTCCTTTATTTACAAAAAAGAACACCAATGTTAGTGAAGCCAAAAAATTGTCTCAACGTCTGTATTTAATATGGAACAGTTTCACTAAGGAAGGAAAACAATAATTATTGAATTTTGGTAAAGGTTCTTGAGATGATTCACTTTCATTTTCTATAGACCCTAAGGTTAACATTTTGTAACCATGTTTTTTTTTATATTGACTAAGAATTTCCACTAACAGACCAAATATGAATAGTTTTCTTATATATATATATATATATATATATATATATATATATATATATATATATATATATATATATATATATATATATATATATATATATATATATATATATATTTATATATATTAGAGGTGTGCGAACCCATGTTTTGTTCGAACCGAACTATGAACGAACCCAAGCAAATATGTATATATATATGGTGCCTCGAACCTCTGATATAGTATGTCTAAGGTTCACAATCGAACTTCGAACTTCTTAGAAATTCAAAATCGAAGATCGAACTACCAAAAATTCTTCAGTGCTCATATATCATTTCCTTAAATACAAAATTTTGGAATATTGTAACATACAATATTTGATATGTAAAAGATTCCAACTCTTTTTACAAAAAGGAAGGATTTAATAAATTTGCAGGTTGATTGGGTGAAAATGCCTTCCGGTTCTGATCGTTGTGGAGATGGGGCAACGTTAAATCAAAAACACAAAATATTTGAAACTTTTTTAGATTTCTAGATCTATAGATAAGCTCAATTATAAATATGTTGTTGTTTGGTATTGGCTAGGCAGTTTTAGCAAACAGATTGGGAGGGTTCAAAGTGAGCACGATAGGTATAAAATATCCACTTACAAGTTTGAACTGTCTCCTGATTGTGAATATTTAACTGTTTTGACTCACTGTGTAACAAAGAATGTTGAAACCAGTGTTTTCCAAAGGCAATCTGTAATTATCCTCAAATTCTGAACATTTACGTTACCAATCGCCTTTGAACACTGTCATCATAATGTTGTTACTGAAATAGGTGATGGGAGGCTAGGATATACAAGAAAAGTAATTCTGTGACTGCTAAAGGGCTTCGTCGTGTCTCAATGTGTCCCATCTACTTTCAAAAATATGCATGAGTGAAATCTCCTGAAACTACGCTATCGACTCAATGAGTTTAAAGCGCCGCTACCGCGTTAAAGGGGCCGCAACTTCGCTACTTTCGGCAACATTCAATGCCTGTAAAGTTAAATTTCGAAGTATTTTTGAGCAACCAACTTCGAACTATTTTGAAGAATAACATATTTCGAACTTCGAACTATTTCAACATCGCTAGTGCGAACATATTTTCGAACCGAAGGTTCGGTTCGGAATTTCGAAGCTTCGCACACCTCTATATATATATATATATATATATATATATATATATATATATATATATATATATATATATATATATATATATATATATATATATATATATATATATATATATATATATATATATGTAATATAATATAAACTGTATGAGTCTTACAAAAAGACCTTTTGATTAGGCACAAATGCTAAAACAGTTTAATAAAAACTTGAAACCAGACATAGTACCTTTATCTGCCTTCTAAGAGTCAATATACAATAAATCTATTGCGAAATAAAATTTAGATGGTTACTGTAAGTGTACAATTTAATGATTAAAAAAATTATACCTCAGTCCTTAGCTCAATACTTTTATGGTTATAGTGTAGGTAATGGTAGTTGCCATCTCATGTCTTTGAATTCAAAACATGCCAACACACACCACACACAACATAGTATAAAAACAAATGTGTTTGTAACTTACACAAAAAATGCACAAAAAAATTTATAAAACTAAAAAGTTTATAGATGATTAATATTATCAGTATATGTATTACTAACAATTATTTTCCACAGTCTGTTTCAACAGTCGCAAATACCACTGCTTTCATTTGATACCACTGATGCTGCACCTGTTTCTGGTAACACTTTACTTCTGGTTGCAAGACAACATAAATATTTACAGGACCCTTCTGTAAGAGCATACAAAAAGTAAACTTTTTTATTGCCTTTTATTATAAACAGTAAATTATATACATATATATAAAACATTTATGATATAACTTCAAACTCTTCTTCTTCAGCATCAGGCTAGGCAAGTGCGTGTATATTGCAAACAAAACATTACAAAATTTCAAAGCCAAGCCATTTGACAGATAAGAAGAGAAGTACACTATCTGCAAAAATAAAATGTCTAGAAATAGAAACAGTTTTGAAAAGGTCAAGGCTAAGCACATCCAAATATGAGCCGCCAAATAAACCAACTAGCAACTTGGTCAGTGACTCTGTTCACCAGAAATCCAACACACCCGAAAAGATTCACGCCAAGCATCCAAGATGTGAAGAAACAAAGTCGAGTCCTGAAATAAGCACACATCATAAACTATCTGCAAAAATAAAGTGTCCAGAAATAGAAACACATACTAAAGTTGCAAAAAGCCATTTCACATATAAGATGAAAAGTACACTATCTGCAAAAATAAAATGTCCAGAAATAGAAACAGTTTTGAAAACGTCAAGGCTAAGCACATCCAAATATGAGCCGCCAAATAAACCAACTAGCAACTTGGTCGTTGACTCTGTTCACCAGAAATCCAACACACCCGAAACAAAGTCGAGTCCTGAAATAAGCACACATCATAAACTATCTGAAAAAATAGTGTCCAGAAATAGAAACACATACTAAAGTTGCAAAAAGCCATTTGACAGATAAGAATAAAAGTTCACTATCTGCAAAAATAAAATGTCCAGAAATAGAAACAGTTTTGAAAACATCAAGGCTAAGCACATCAAATCTGAGCCGCTAAATAAACCAACTAGCAACTTGGTCGTTGACTCTGTTCACCAGAAATCCAACACACCCGAAAAGATTCACAGCAAGAATCCAAGATGTGAAGAAGCAAAGCCGAGTCCTGAAATTAGCACACATCATAAACTATCTGCAAAAATAAAATGTACAGAAATAGAAACACATACTAAAGTTGCAAAAAGCCATTTGACAGCGAAGAAGAAAAGTACACTATCTGCAAGAATAAGAAGTACAGAAATAGAAACACATACTAAAGTTCCAAAAAGCCATTTGACAGCGAAGAATAAAAGTACACTATCTGCAAGAATAAAAAGTACAGAAATAGAAACACATACTAAAGTTGCAAAAAGCCATTTGAGAGATAAGAAGAAAAGTACACTATCTGCAAAAATAAAATGTCCAGAAATAGAAACAGTTTTGAAAACGTCAAAGCTAAGCATATCCAAATCTGAGCCGCCAAATATACCAACTAGCAACTTGGTCGTTGACTCTGTTCACCAGAAATCCAACACACCCGAAAAGATTCACACCAAGAGGCCAAGATATGAGAAAACAAAGTCGATTCCTGAAATAAGCCCACATCATAAACTATCTGCAAAAATAAAATGTCCAGAAATAGAAACACATACTAAACTTGCAAAAAGCCATTTGACAGATAAGAAGAAAAGTACACTATCTGCAAAAATAAAATGTCCAGAAATAGAAACACCTACTAAAGTTGCAAAAAGCCATTTGACAGATAAGAAGAAAAGTACACTATCTGCAAAAATAAAATGTCCAGAAATAGAAACACATACTAAAGTTGCAAAAAGTCATTTGACAGATAAGAAGAAAAGTACACTATCTGCAAAAATAAAATGTCCAGAAATAGAAACAGTTTTGAAAACGTCAAAGCTAAGCATATCCAAATCTGAGCCGCCAAATATACCAACTAGCAACTTGGTCGTTGACTCTGTTCACCAGAAATCCAACACACCCGAAAAGATTCACACCAAGAGGCCAAGATATGAGAAAACAAAGTCGATTCCTGAAATAAGCCCACATCATAAACTATCTGCAAAAATAAAATGTCCAGAAATAGAAACAGTTTTGAAAACGTCAAGGCTAAGCACATCCAAATCTGAGCCGTCAAATAAACCAACTAGCAACTTGGTTGTGACCCTGTTCACCAGAAATCCAACACAGCCGAAAAGATTCACACCAAGAATAGAAGATGTGAGAAAACAAAGTCGATTCCTGAAATAAGCACACATCATAAACTATCTGAAAAAATAGTGTCCGGAAATAGAAACACATACTAAAGTTGCAAAAAGCCATTTGACAGATAAGAATAAAAGTTCACTATCTGCAAAAATAAAATGTCCAGAAATAGAAACAGTTTTGAAAACGTCAAGGCTAAGCACATCAAATCTGAGCCGCTAAATAAACCAACTAGCAACTTGGTCGTTGACTTTGTTCACCAGAAATCCAACACACCCGAAAAGATTCACAGCAAGAATCCAAGATGTGAAGAAGCAAAGCCGATTCCTGAAATTAGCACACATCATAAACTATCTGCAAAAATAAAATGTACAGAAATAGAAACACATACTAAAGTTGCAAAAAGCCATTTGACAGCGAAGAAGAAAAGTACACTATCTGCAAGAATAAAAAGTACAGAAATAGAAACACATACAAAAGTTGCAAAAAGCCATTTGAGAGATAAGAAGAAAAGTACACTATCTACAAAAATAAAATGTCCAGAAATAGAAACAGTTTTGAAAACGTCAAGGCTAAGCACATCCAAATCTGAGTCGCCAAATAAACCAACTAGCTACTTGGTCGTTGACTCTGTTGACCAAAAATCCAACACACCCGAAAAGATTCACACCACGATTCCAAGATGTGAGAAAACAAAGTAGAGTCCTGAAATACGCACAGATGATAAACTATCTGTAAAAATAAAATGTACAGAAATAGAAACACATACTAAAATTGCAAAAAGTTATTTGACAGATAAGAAGAAAAGTACACTATCTGAAAAAAAAAATTGTACAGAAATAGAAACACATACTAAAGTTGCAAAAAGCCATTTGACAGATAAGAAGAAAAGTACACTATCTGCAAAAATAAAATGTCCAGAAATAGAAACAGTTTGAAAACGTCAAGGTTAAGCACATCCAAATCTGAGCCGCCCAATAAACCAACTAGCAACTTGGTCGTTGACTCTGTTCACCAGAAATTCAACACACCCGAAAATATTCACACCAAGAATCCAAGATGTGAAGAAACAAAGTGGAGTCCTGAAATAAGCACACATCATAAACTATCTGCAAAAATAAAGTGTCCAGAAATAGAAACACATACTAAAGTTGCAAAAAGCCATTTGACAGATAAGAAGAAAGTACACTATCTGCAAAAATAAAATGTCTAGAATATAAACACATACTAAAGTTGCAAAAAGCCATTTGACAGATAAGAATAAAAGTACACTATCTGCAAAAAAAATGTCCAGAAATAGAAACAGTTTTGAAAACGTGAAGGCTAAGCACATCCAAATCTGAGCCGCCAAATAAACCAACTAGCAACTTGGTCAGTGACTCTGTTCACCAGAAATCCAACACACCCGAAAAGATTCACACCAAGAATCCAAGATGTGAATAAACCAAGTCGAGTCTTGAAATAAGCACACATCATAAACTATCTGCAAAAATAAAGTGTCCAGAAATAGAAACACATACTAAAGTTGCAAAAAGCCATTTGACAGATAAGAAGAAAAGTACACTATCTGCAAAAATAAAATGTCCAGAAATAGAAACAGTTTGAAAACGTCAAGGTTAAGCACATCCAAATCTGAGCCGCCCAATAAACCAACTAGCAACTTGGTCGTTGACTCTGTTCACCAGAAATTCAACACACCCGAAAATATTCACACCAAGAATCCAAGATGTGAAGAAACAAAGTGGAGTCCTGAAATAAGCACACATCATAAACTATCTGCAAAAATAAAGTGTCCAGAAATAGAAACACATACTAAAGTTGCAAAAAGCCATTTGACAGATAAGAAGAAAGTACACTATCTGCAAAAATAAAATGTCTAGAATATAAACACATACTAAAGTTGCAAAAAGCCATTTGACAGATAAGAATAAAAGTACACTATCTGTAAAAAAAATGTCCAGAAATAGAAACAGTTTTGAAAACGTCAAGGCTAAGCACATCCAAATTTGAGCCGCCAAATAAACCAACTAGCAACTTGGTCGTTGACTCTGTTCACCAGAAATCCAACACACCCGAAAAGATTCACACCAAGAATCCAAGATGTGAGAAAACAAAGTCGATTCCTGAAATAAGCCCACATCATAAACTATCTGCAAAAATAAAATGTCCAGAAAAATAAACAGATTTGAAAACGTCAAGGGTAAGCACATTCAAATCTGAGCCGCCAAATAAACCAACTAGCAACTTGGTTGCTGACTCTTCACCAGAAATCCAAGACACCCGAAAAGATTCACACCAAGCATCCAAGATGTGAAGAAACAAAGTCGAGTCCTGAAACAAGCACACATCATAAACTATCTGCAACAATAAAGTGTCCAGAAATAGAAACATACTAAAGTTGCAAAAAGCCATTTGACAGATAAGAAGAAAAGTACACTATCTGCAAAACTAAAATGTCCAGAAATAGAAACATATACTAAAGTTGCAAAAAGCCATTTGACATACAAGATGAAAAGTACACTATCTGCAAAAATAAAATGTCCAGAAATAGAAACAGTTTTGAAAACGTCAAGGCTAAGCACATCCAAATTTGAGCCGCCAAATAAACCAACCAGCAACTTGGTCGTTGACTCTGTTCACCAGAAATCCAACACACCCGAAAAGATTCACACCAAAATCCAAGATGTGAGAAAACAAAGTCGATTCCTAAAATAAGCACACATCGTAAACTATCTGCAAAAATAAAGTGTCCAGAAATAGAAACACATACTAAAGTTGCAAAAAGCCATTTGACAGATAAGAAAAGTACACTATCTGCAAAAATAAAATGTCTAGAAATAGAAACAGTTTTGAAAAGGTCAAGGCTAGGCACATCCAAATATGAGCCGCCAAATAAACCAACTAGCCACTTGGTCAGTGACTCTGTTTACCAGAAATCCAACACACCCGAAACAAAGTCGAGTCCTGAAATAAGCACACATCATAAACTATCTGCAAAAATAAAGTGTCCAGAAATAGAAACACATAGTAAAGTTGCAAAAAGCCATTTGACAGATAAGAAGAAAAGTACACTATCTGCAAAAATAAAATGTCCAGAAATAGAAACACATACTAAAGTTGCAAAAAGCCATTTGACAGATAAGAATAAAAGTACACTATCTGCAAAAATAAAATGTCCAGAAATAGAAACAGTTTTGAAAACGTCAAGGCTAAGCACATCCAAATCTGAGCCGCCAAATAAACCAACTAGCAACTTGGTCGTTGAGTCTGTTCACCAGAAATCCAACACACCCGAAAAGATTCACACCAAGGATCCAAGATGTTAGAAAAAAGTAGATTCCTGAAAAAGGCACACATCATAAACTATCTGCAAAAATAAAATGTCCAGAAATAGAAACAGTTTTGAAAACGTCAAGGCTAAGCACATCCAAATCTGAGGCGCCAAATAAACCAACTAGCAACTTGGTCAGTGACTCTGTTCACCAGAAATCCAACACACCCGAAAAGATTCACACCAAGAATCCAAGATGTGAGAAAACAAAGTCAATTCCTGAAATAAGCACACATAATAAACTATCTGCAAAAATACAATGTCCAGAAATAGAAACAGTTTTGAAAACGTCAAGGCTAAGCACATCCAAATCTGAGCCACCAAGTAAACCTACTACCAACTTGGTCAGTGACTCTGTTCACCAGAAATCCAACACACCCGAAAAGATTCACACCAAGAATCGAAGATGTGAAGAAACAAAGTCGAGTCCTGAAATCAGCACACATCATAAACTATCTGCAAAAATAAAATGTACAGAAATAGAAACACATACTAAAGTTGCAAAAAGCCATTAAACAGATAAGAAGAAAAGTACACTATCTGCAAAAATAAAAAGTCCAGAAATAGAAACACATACTAAAGTTGTAAACAGCCATTTGGCAGATAAGAAGAAAAGTACACTATCTGCAAAACTAAAGTGTCCAGAAATAGAAACATACTAAAGTTGCAAATAGCCATTTGACAGATAAGAAGAAAAGTACACTATCTGCAAAAATAAAATATCTAGAAATATAAACACATACTAAAGTTGCAAAAAGCCATTTGACAGATAAGAATAAAAGTACACTATCTGCAAAAAAAAATGTCCAGAAATAGAAACAGTTTTGAAAACGTCAAGGCTAAGAACATCCAAATCTGAGCCGCCAAATAAACCAACTAGCAACTTGGTCAGTGACTCTGTTCACCAGAAATCCAACACACCCGAAAAGATTCACACCAAGAATCCAAGATGTGAAGAAACCAAGTCGAGAAATAAGCACACATCATAAACTATCTGCAAAAATAAAGTGTCCAGAAATAGAAACACATACTAAAGTTGCAAAAAGCCATTTCACATATAAGATGAAAAGTACACTATCTGCAAAAATAAAGTGTCCAGAAATAGAAACACATACTAAAGTTGCAAAAAGCCATTTGACAGATAAGAAGAAAAGTACACTATGTGCAAAAATAAAATGTCGAGAAATAGAAACAGTTTTGAAAAGGTCAAGGCTAGGCACATCCAAATATGAGCCGCCAAATAAACCAACTAGCAACTTGGTCAGTGACTCTGTTCACCAGAAATCCAACACACCCGAAAAGATTCACACCAAGAATCCAAGATGTGAGAAAACAAAGTCGATTCCTGAAATAAGCCCACATCATAAACTATCTGCAAAAATAAAGTGTCCAGAAATAGAAACACATACTAAAGTTGCAAAAAGCCATTTGACAGATAAGAAGAAAAGTACACTATCTGCAAAAATAAAATGTCCAGAAAAAGAAACGGTTTTGAAAACGTCAAGGGTAAGCACATTCAAATCTGAGCCGCCAAATAAACCAACTAGCAACTTGGTTGTTGACTCTTCACCAGAAATCCAACACACCCGAAAAGATTCACACCAAGCATCCAAGATGTGAAGAAACAAAGTCGAGTCCTGAAATAAGCACACATCATAAACTATCTGCAAAAATAAAGTGTCCAGAAATAGAAACACATACTAAAGTTGCAAAAAGCCATTTGACAGATAAGAAGAAAAGTACACTATCTGCAAAACTAAAATGTCCAGAAATAGAAACACATACTAAAGTTGCAAAAAGCCATTTCGCATATAAGATGAAAAGTACACTATCTGCAAAAATAAAATGTCCAGAAATAGAAACAGTTTTGAAAACGTCAAGGCTAAGCACATCCAAATCTGAGCCGCCAAATAAACCAACTAGCAACTTGGTCGTTGACTGTGTTCACCAGAAATCCAACACACCCGAAAAGATTCACACCAAGAATCCAAGATGTGAGAAAACAAAGTCGATTGCTAAAATAAGCACACATCATAAACTATCTGCAAAAATAAAGTGTCCAGAAATAGAAACACATACTAAAGTTGCAAAAAGCCATTTGACAGATAAGAAGAAAAGTACACTATCTGCAAAAATAAAATGTCTAGAAATAGAAACAGTTTTGAAAAGGTCAAGGCTAGGCACATTCAAATATAAGCCGCCAAATAAACCAACTAGCAACTTGGTCAGTGACTCTGTTCACCAGAAATCCAACACACCCGAAACAAAGTCGAGTCCTGAAATAAGCACACATCATAAACTATCTGCAAAAATAAAGTGTCCAGAAATAGAAACACATACTAAAGTTGCAAAAAGCCATTTGACAGATAAGAAGAAAAGTACACTATCTGCAAAAATAAAATGTTCAGAAATAGAAACACATACTAAAGTTGCAAAAAGCCATTTGACAGATAAGAATAAAAGTACACTATCTGCAAAAATAAAATGTCCAGAAATAGAAACAGTTTTGAAAACGTCAAGGCTAAGCACATCCAAATCTGAGCCGCCAAATAAACCAACTAGCAACTTGGTCGTTGACTCTGTTCACCAGAAATCCAACACACCCGAAAAGATTCACACCAAGAATCCAAGATGTTAGAGAACAAAGTAGATTCCTGAAAAAGGCACACATCATAAACTATCTGCAAAAATAAAATGTCCAGAAATAGAAACAGTTTTGAAAACGTCAAGGCTAAGCACATCCAAATCTGAGGTGCCAAATAAACCAACTAGCAACTTGGTCAGTAACTCTGTTCACCAGAAATCCAACACACCCGAAAAGATTCACACCAAGAATCCAAGATGTGAGAAAACAAAGTCAATTCCTAAAATAAGCACACATAATAAACTATCTGAAAAATAAAATGTCCAGAAATAGAAACAGTTTTGAAAACGTCAAGGCTAAGCACATCCAAATCTGAGCCACCAAATGAACCAACTACCAACTTGGTCAGTGACTCTGTTCACCAGAAATCCAACACACCCGAAAAGATTCACACCAAGAATCGAAGATGTGAAGAAACAAAGTCGAGTCCTGAAATAAGCACACATCATAAACTATCTGCAAAAATAAAGTTTCCAGAAATAGAAACACATCCTAAAGTTGCAAAAAGCAATTTGACAGATAAGAATAAATGTACACTATCTGCAAAAATAAAATGTCCAGAAATAGAAACAGTTTTGAAAACGTCAAGGCTAACCACATCCAAATCTAAGCCGCCAAATAAACCAACTAGCAACTTGGCCATTGACTCTGTTCACCAGAAATCCAACACACCCGAAAACATTCACACCAAGAATCCAAGATGTGAAGAAACAAAGTCGAGTCCTGAAATAAGCACACATCATAAACTATCTGCAAAAATAAAATGTACAGAAATAGAAACACATACTAAAGTTGCAAAAAGCCATTTGACAGATAAGAATAAAAGTACACTATCTGTAAAAATAAAATATCCAGAAATAGAAACAGTTTTGAAAACGTCAAGGCTAAACACATCCAAATCTGAGCCGCCAAATAAACCAAGTAGCAACTTGGTCGTTGACTCTGTTCACCAGAAATCCAACACACCCGAAAAGATTCACACCAAGAATCCAAGATGTGAGAAAACAAAGTCAATTCCTGATATAAGCACACATATTAAACTATCTGCAAAAATAAAATGTCCAGAAATAGAAACAGTTTTGAAAACGTCAAGGCTAAGCACATCCAAATCTGAGCCACCAAATAAACAAACTACCAACTTGGTCAGTGACTCTGTTCACCAGAAATCCAACACACCCGAAAAGATTCACACCAAGAATCCAAGATGTGAAGAAACCAAGTCGAGAAATAAGCACACATCATAAACTATCTGCAAAAATAAAGTTTCCAGAAATAGAAACACATACTAAAGCTGCAAAAAGCCATTTGACAGATAAGAAGAAAAGTACACTATCTGCAAAAATAAAAAGTCCAGAAATAGAAACACATACTAAAGTTGCAAAAAGCCATTTGACAGCGAAGAAGAAAAGTACACTATCTGCAAGAATAAAAAGTACAGAAATAGAAACACATACTAAAGTTGCAAAAAGCCATTTGAGAGATAAGAAGAAAAGTACACTATCTGCAAAAATAAAATGTCCAGAAATAGAAACAGTTTTGAAAACGTCAAGGCTAAGCATATCCAAATCTGAGCCGCCAAATAAACCAACTAGCAACTTGGTCGTTGATTCTGTTCACCAGAAATCCAACATACCCGAAAAGATTCACACCAAGAATCCAAGATGTGAAGAAACAAAGTCGAGTCCTGAAATAAGCACACATCATAAACTATCTGCAAAAATAAAGTTTCCAGAAATAGAAACACATACTAAAGCTGCAAAAAGCCATTTGACAGATAAGAAGAAAAGTACACTATCTGCAAAAATAAAAAGTCCAGAAATAGAGACACATGCTAAAGTTGCAAAAAGCCATTTGACAGATAAGAAGAAAAGTACACTATCTGCAAAAATAAAGTGTCCAGAAATAGAAACATACTAAAGTTGCAAAAAGCCATTTGACAGATAGAAAGGAAAGTACACTATCTGCAAAAATAAAATGTCTAGAAATATAACCAATACTAAAGTTACAGAAAGCCATTTGACAGATAAGAATAAAAGTACACTATCTGCAAAAATAAAATGTCCAGAAATAGAAACAGTTTTGAAAACGTCAAGGCTAAGCACATCCAAAGTCGAGTCCTGAAATAAGCACACATCATAAACTATCTGCAAAAATAAAGTGTCCAGAAATAGAAACACATACTAAAGTTGCAAAAAGCCATTTAACAGATAAGAAGAAAAGTACACTATCTGCAAAAATAAAAAGTCCAGAAATAGAAACACATACTAAAGTTGCAAAAAGCCATTTGGCAGATAAGAAGAAAAGTACACTATCTGCAAAAATAAAGTTTCCAGAAATAGAAACATACTAAAGTTGCAAAAAGCCATTTGACAGATAAGAAGAAAAGTACACTATCTGCAAAAATAAAATGTCTAGAAATATAAACACATACTAAAGTTGCAAAAAGCCATTTGACAGATAAGAATAAAAGTACACTATCTGCAAAAATAAAATGTCCAGAAATAGAAACAGTTTTGAAAACGTCAAGGCTAAGCACATCCAAATCTGAGCCGCCAAATAAACCAACTAGCAACTTGGTTGTTGACTCTGTTCACCAGAAGTCCAACACACCCGAAAAGATTCACACCAAGCATCCAAGATGTGAAAAAACAAAGTCGAGTCCTGAAATAAGAACACATCATAAACTATCTGCAAAAATAAAGTGTCCAGAAATAGAAACACATACTAAAGTTTCAAAAAGACATTTGACATATAAGAAGAAAAGTACACTATCTGCAAAAATAAAATGTCCGGAAATAGAAACAGTTTTGAAAACGTCAAGGCTAAGCACATCCAAATCTGAGCAGCCAAATAAACCAACTAGCAACTTGGTCGTTGACTCTGTTCACCAGAAATCCAACACACCCGAAAAGATTCACACCAAGAATCCAAGATGTGAGAAAACAAAGTCGATTCCTAAAATAAGCACAAATCATAAACTATCTGCAAAAATAAAGTGTCCAGAAATAGAAACACATACTAAAGTGGACAAAAGCCATTTGACAGATAAGAAGAAAAGTACATTATCTGCAAAAATAAAATGTCTAGAAATAGAAACACATACTAAAGTTGCAAAAAGCTATTTGACAGATAAGAATAAAAGTACATTATCTGCAAAAGTAAAATATCCAGGAATAGAAACAGTTTTGAAAACGTCAAGGCTAAGCATATCCAAATCTCAGCCGCCAAATAAACCAACTAGCAACTTGGTCGTTGACTCTGTTCACTAGAAATCCAACACACCCGAAAAGATTCACAACAACAATCCAAGATGTGAGAAAACAAAGTAGATTCCTGAAATAAGCACATATCATAAACTATCTGCAAAAATAAAATGTCCAGAAATAGAAACAGTTTTGAAAACGTCAAGGCTAAGCACATCCAAATCTGAGGCGCCAAATAAACCAACTAGCAACTTGGTCAGTGACTCTGTTCACCAGAAATCCAACACACCCGAAAAGATTCACACCAAGAATCCAAGATGTGAAGAAACAAAGTCGAGTCCTGAAATAAGCACACATCATAAACTATCTGCAAAAATAAAGTGTCCAGAAATAGAAACACATACTAAAGTTGCAAAAAGCCATTTAACAGATAAGAAGAAAAGTACACCATCTGCAAAAATAAAATGTCCAGAAATAGAAACAGTTTTGAAAACGTCAAGGCTAAGCATATCCAAATCTGAGCCGCCAAATAAACCAACTAGCAACTTGGTCGTTGACTCTGTTCACCAGAAATCCAACACCCCCAAAAAGATTCACACCAAGAATCCAAGATGTGAAGAAACAAAGTCGAGTCCTGAAATAAGCACACATCATAAACTATCTGCAAAAATAAAGTTTCCAGAAATAGAAACACATACTAAAGCTGCAAAAAGCCATTTGACAGATAAGAAGAAAAGTACACTATCTGCAAAAATAAAAAGTCCAGAAATAGAAACACATGCTAAAGTTGCAAAAAGCCATTTGACAGATAAGAAGAAAAGTACACTATCTGCAAAAATAAAGTGTCCAGAAATAGAAACATACTAAAGTTGCAAAAAGCCATTTGACAGATAGAAAGGAAAGTACACTATCTGCAAAAATAAAATGTCTAGAAATATAACCAATACTAAAGTTGCAGAAAGCCATTTGACAGATAAGAATAAAAGTACACTATCTGCAAAAATAAAATGTCCAGAAATAGAAACAGTTTTGAAAACGTCAAGGCTAAGCACATCCAAAGTCGAGTCCTGAAATAAGCACACATCATAAACTACCTGCAAAAATAAAGTGTCCAGAAATAGAAACACATACTAAAGTTGCAAAAAGCCATTTAACAGATAAGAAGAAAAGTACACTATCTGCATAAATAAAAAGTCCAGAATGGAAACACATACTAAAGTTGCAAAAAGCCATTTGGCAG
This sequence comes from Tillus elongatus, assembly GCA_964006375.1. Lineage (NCBI taxonomy): Eukaryota > Metazoa > Arthropoda > Insecta > Coleoptera > Cleridae > Tillus > Tillus elongatus. Next base: position 37,337,922 of record OZ023268.1, read on the forward strand.
ATAAGAAGAAAAGTACACTATCTGCAAAAATAAAATGTCTAGAAATAGAAACAGTTTTGAAAACGTCAAGGCTAAGCACATCCAAATCTGAGCCACCAAATAAACCAACTACCAACTTGGTCAGTGACTCTGTTCACCAAAAATCCAACACACCGGAAAAGATTCACACCAAGAATCCAAGATGTGAAGAAACAAAGTCGAGTCCTGAAATAAGCACACATCAAAAACTATCTGCAAAAATAAATTGTCCAGAAATAGAAACACATACTAAAGTTGCAAAAAGCCATTTGACAGATAAGAAGAAAAGTACACTATCTGCAAAAATAAAATGTCCAGAAATAGAAACACATACTAAAGTTGCAAAAAGTCATTTGACAGATAAGAAGAAAAGTACACTATCTGCAAAAATCAAATGTCCAGAAATAGAAACAGTTTTGAAAACGTCAAAGCTAAGCATATCCAAATCTGAGGCACCAAATAAACCAACTAGCAACTTGGTCAGTGACTCTGTTGACCAGAAATCCAACACACCCGAAAAGATTCACACCAAGAATCCAAGATGTGAAGAAACAAAGTCGAGTCCTGAAATAAGCACACATCATAAACTATCTGCAAAAATAATGTGTCCAGAAATAGACACATACTTAAGTTGCAAAAAGCCATTTGACAGATAAGAAGAAATGTACACCATCTGCAAAAATAAAATGTCCAGAAATAGAAACAGTTTTGAAAACGTCAAGGCTAAGCATATCCAAATCTGAGCCGCCAAATAAACCAACTAGCAACTTGGTCGTTGACTCTGTTCACCAGAAATCCAACACACCCGAAAAGATTCACACCAAGAGGCCAAGATATGAGAAAACAAAGTCGATTCCTGAAATAAGCCCACATCATAAACTATCTGCAAAAATAAAATGTCCAGAAATAGAAACAGTTTTGAAAACGTCAAGGGTAAGCACATCCAAATCTGAGCCGTCAAATAAACCAACTAGCAACTTGGTTGTGACCCTGTTCACCAGAAATCCAACACAGCCGAAAAGATTCACACCAAGAATAGAAAATGTGAGAAAACAAAATCGAAACCTGAAATAAGCACACATCATAAACTATCTGAAAAAATAAAGTGTCCAGAAATAGAAACACATACTAAAGTTGCAAAAAGCCATTTGACAGCTAAGAATAAAAGTTCACTATCTGCAAAAATAAAATGTCCAGAAATAGAAACAGTTTTGAAAACGTCAAGGCTAAGCACATCAAATCTGAGCCGCTAAATAAACCAACTAGCAACTTGGTCGTTGACTCTGTTCACCAGATATCCAACACACCTGAAAAGATTCACAGAAAGAATCCAAGATGTGAAGAAACAAAGCCGATTCCTAAAATTAGCACACATCATAAACTATCTGCAAAAATAAAATGTACAGAAATAGAAACACATACTAAAGTTGCAAAAAGCCATTTGACAGCGAAGAAGAAAAGTACACTATCTGCAAGAATAAAAAGTACAGAAATAGAAACACATACTAAAGTTGCAAAAAGCCATTTGAGAGATAAGAAGAAAAGTACACTATCTGCAAAAATAAAATGTCCAGAAATAGAAACAGTTTTGAAAACGTCAAGGCTAAGCATATCCAAATCTGAGCCGCCAAATAAACCAACTAGCAACTTGGTCGTTGATTCTGTTCACCAGAAATCCAACATACCCGAAAAGATTCACACCAAGAATCCAAGATGTGAGAAAACAAAGTCGATTCCTAAAATAAGCACACATCAAAAACTATCTGCAAAAATAAATTGTCCAGAAATAGAAACACATACTAGAGTTGCAAAAAGCCATTTGACAGATAAGAAGAAAAGTAAACTATCTGCAAAAATAAAATGTCCAGAAATAGAAACACCTACTAAAGTTGCAAAAAGCCATTTGACAGATAAGGAGAAAAGTACACTATCTGCAAAAATAGAATGTCCAGAAATAGAAACACATACTAAAGTTGCAAAAAGTCATTTGACAGATAAGAAGAAAAGTACACTATCTGCAAAAATAAAATGTCCAGAAATATAAACAGTTTTGAAAACGTCAAAGCTAAGCATATCCAAATCTGAGCCGCTAAATATACCAACTAGCAACTTGGTCGTTGACTCTGTTAACCAGAAATCCAACACACCCGAAAATATTCACACCAAGAATCCAAGATGTGAGAAAACAAAGTCGTTTCCTGAAATAAGCACACATCATAAACTATCTGCAAAAACAAAATGTCCAGAAATAGAAACAGTTATGAAAACGTCAAGGCTAAGCACATCCAAATCTGAGTCGCCAAATAAACCAACTAGCTACTTTGTCGACATGTTTAAGATTAGTTTCATCTTGTTTAAATAAAACTATAATGTTAGCATTATCACGCACCAATTGCTTCGGAACTTTGCTATATGTCTGACATAAGTAGAAACTGTCAATATTTTTGTCTACCCATACAAAAAAAAGATTTTATTTTATCTTGCTTATCACAGGCTACATCAAATATAAAAATTGAATTACTCTTTGCATCTGCAGGATCTAATATCTCTTCGTTTTCACTGTATGGATAGTATCCAACACCTTTTGTAGCATCCAACACCTCCTTTAACATACTGTATTTAGGTTGATATAAAGACTTTGAGTATACGTATACGTTTTGAAATTTTAAACCGTTGGGTTCAAACAACAAACTTAACATAACATTTGTTTTACCACATCCGCTTGGACCACATATCAAACATCTAACTGTGTTTGGTAAAAGAAGTCCATGTCTTTGCTCTTTAGGTGCTGGAATGGTAACAACATCATCTATGTTTGTGACTGGTAGGGTAGCTTTTGCGTGTTTAACAATACGCATCGTTAACTAAACTAAAACTTTTTACGAGTGCAACCATCTATATAAATACTCACATTTATCATACCTCATTAGCAGTATAAATGTTGGTGTGCCAAGGTGCCATCAACAAATTACCTGTTGAGCTGCACGTTCCTGGTTATCAGTTTTGTGGTCCAGGTACTAAACCTAAAGAACGTTTAGCAAGAGGTGATCAAGGTATCAATCCTCTAGATCGTGCTTGTCGAGATCACGATATCGCATACTCTCAAAACAGTTGAGTGATAGACATCGAGCTGACGAGGTGTTGGAGAACCGAGCTTGGGAGGGAGTAAAGTCGAAGGACGCAAGTTTTGGTGAAAAGTTAGCTGCTTGGGGTGTTACAAACACTATGAAAGTTAAAAAAAAGCTTGGTATGGGTTTAACCTAAAAGGCGGTAAAATACCATTTAAAAACATAATAAATTTAACGAAAGGTGCTATAGCTGTGGGTACGGAAGTTCCATCTGTAAAAAATTTACTACATGTAGCGAGAAAAGTAATTAAAAATGCTGGTGGTCGTAAGAAAGTCAAGACACCCAGAGTTATTCCAGTACCGAAAAGTGGAGGTTTCCTTCCACTACTACCTTTAATTTTTGGTGATCTATCAGCGCTAGGAGCTCTAGGTGGTGGTGCTGCAGGCATTGCTAAAGCAGTTAACGATGCTAAATCAGCCAAACAAAAATTGGAAGAAGCAAAACGTCATAACCAAACGATGGAGGCTATTGCTGTTGGTCAACGAGGTAGTGGCTTGTATATGAAGAAACAGCCAAGCGGTTTCGGTTTGTATTTACATAAACCAAAAAACGTGTAAAGTGTTTACCAGCAAGACCTCTAACAAATATAGATCTTGTGAAATTTGCTGGTAAAATGAAAATTCCATATTTTAGAGGTGTATACATGCGAGATACTTTACCATCGAATGGATCACGCAAGAATGAATCATTTATCATGAATTTTCAAACAAACAAAGAGCCAGGTAGTCATTGGGTTGCAGTTAAGAAACGTGGTGACACAGCCGTGTACTTTGACTCATATGGAAACTTGAAGCCACCAATTGAACTGTTGTATTATCTTAAAAACTGTACTATATTGTATAATCATGATGTATATCAAAAGTATAATACTTATAATTGTGGTCACTTATGTTTAAATTTTTTAAATAAAAGACTTAAACAGTAGTATCTGTGTTTCAGTCATGGCGCGTACGTTTGCTTTGAAGGGTTCTACGTCCTCTTTATCGATGGAAATATTTCCACCGTTAGTATTAAAACCACACTTTGAGTATTCGCTCGCGCTTGCAAACTTTCATACATATAACACTATACCAAACATAGAACGCGGGTGTAATAAGTTTCATTATTTTTCTGCTGTGAGTGGTAGAAAGATTCGACAAGAAATAAGTATTCCTGATGGTTCATATGAAATCAGTGATATCGAGAAATACATTCAGAATGAGTTGTTACGACGTTATATTAAAGATAAACATCTGGACCCTGCAGTAGAACACAATATCGATGTGGTAAAACTGTTTTCGCTAAAAGCCAACAACAACACTTTGAAATGTGAGATTACATGTCAGTATGATATAGACTTTTCTACCGATGCTTCAATAGCACCAATATTGGGATTTTCTAAACAACGTCTTGCTGCAGGTAAACTTTACGTTTCCAATTTACCCGTAGAAATTGTACGAGTAAAGATGATTCGTTTGGAATGCAACATAGTACATGGTTCTTACCACGATGGAAAACCTACACATACAGTATATGAGTTTGCTCCTATGGTAGACCCTGGTTATGCGATTGATATAAAACCATATAGTAAGGTTTTTATGCCTCTTACCACACGTATCATTTCGCATATAAATGTAAACATTATCGATCAGAATTCAGTACCTGTGAACTTTCAAGGTGAGGAGATCATTGTGATATTGGAGTTGAAAGAGACACCAACATATTATGCTGATTATAAATAGTAGTAATCAAACCGCTCCAGCTTCAGTATCTTCGCTACCTGAGTCGAAGGCGGTTCTATCTTGGGAGAACATACAGTTTCTACAGTCATTGGGTTACGATGTTAAGCAAACTACATATCTTCGCAGACCCTGTGCACGACGAGTCAATCAGAGGGGAAGAAATACACACATACGCTCCTCAAACCAGATCGTTTGACCATAATGATACCTGTGAGTTTGCAATCAACCAACAAGATATTTTTTACGATTGGTCTTCATCTGTTCTACTGATAAATGGTAGTATTGAGACGAGTGGTACGATTGGAAATGTAGAAGTAACGTCTAATGCAGCAGCTCAATTGTTTTCCTCTATTGCGGTTGAAATGTGTAATCAGATTATTGAACATGTGAGAAATCCTGGTATAGTTACATCAATTAGAACACTTTTGGAAGCAAACAGTGATGAAGCAAGAGCTCTGATTCCAGCGGGATGGCATCCAACCGAAAACAATGTGATGTTAAAAAATTAACGTTTTTGCTACTGCATACCTCTTAGCTACTTGTGTAATATTTTCAAAGACTATAAAAGAGTGATTTTCAGTAAATTGCTTCTACGTCTCACTAGAGCTCAGAATGATAGAAATTGCTTTATTTTGACTGGTGCCGTAGATGCAGATAAGGCATTAAAGTTTAACATTGAGTATATGGCTCTGCAGGTGAAACATATCCACCCTAGTGAAGTTATACAGCAGCAATTATTAAAGTCGATTGCTCTAGATAAGAAAATCCTTAGACCATACAGAAAATGGGAGTATGAATTACCAAATCTAAATAATTCAACGAAAGACTTGTGGTCTATTAAGACATCCTCAAACACCGAACGACCCAGATTTGTTATTGTGATATTCCAAACAGATCGATACAGTAACGTTAGAAAAGACATCAACGAGTTTGATCATGTGGGTATTCGAGATATAAGACTTCACTTAAATTCGAAACAAATCCCCACAGAGGGTATGAACCTGAACTTTAACCAAGCAAATTACGTCGAGGCATCTAGAAACATGATTGAATTTCAACGTTCGCATGTTGGCAGAGAACCACAGCCTACCCTGGATTACAAGTCTTTCCTAAAATATCCCATGTTTGTATTTGATTGTTCCAAGTATAGCGACTCTATAAAACCTTCTACTGTGGATATCAAATTGGAAATGGAAAGTACTACCAACTTTCCCACTCACACAAAATGTTTTTGTGTAATTATACATGATTGCGTTATCGAGTATGCTCCACTCTCCAACATCGTACGCTATATAATGTAGCTGTAAGGATGCTGCAATCACTTTCACGATGAGGTTCGTAGTCGTTGATACTCAGGGTTTTTGTCTGCCTGAATATACACCTAAAGAGTTTGTGATTTATAATGGTTTCCAAACAGTGCATTGTGTTTTTAAACCGCATACACCATTACGTTTACTGTCTGCAGACATAATCAAGCAAGTGAAGTTTCTACAAACACAACACCATTGCCTTGACTATAATTGTGGTGATATTAAAGAATTACCAAACATAATAGCAAAACATATTATAACCCAACAAGTTGACAGAATTTATGTTAAAGGTGAAAACAAGCAAAGATTTTTGTTACATTTACTATCAACTTGTGGTTATCAAGTGGATGTTATCAACCTGGAAACCTGTGAACGTTGTCCAAAGTTAGTGCCTGATACTCCTTTGTGTATGGTTCATACTTTAGGATATAATAGAAAATGTATCTGTAGCATAAATAACTGTATATCATTATTTACTTATATTGTAAGCTTAATGCCATAATAAAACAAACGTTGTAAAATATATCTGCTTTTTATTTTAAACTACTTTAAAATACATTTATTAATATTAATTTCCAACCACATTAGTCTTTCCAACATCCATCCGCTATCGCCTTCAGCAAACTCTAAAGCTTTTGTGTAAATCTCCTCAGTAAATTCTTGATATATATTATCAAAGTTAGTTGCCACTGTGATATTTTTATTTTTAGTATTAAATGACTTCATTTCTTTTTTATTTCGACTTTGGAGCACATACAAACCAAACAATTCTAGATTCATTTTAACTGTATCGTGTTTGGCTAACGCAGCCTCCATCAAATGAAACAATTTATGCTTCACACTTTCCATGGCAAGTCGTATATCACTACCATCCATACTAATACGATAGGTAGCCATTCTGTTTTTAAAAGCTTGAGTTAACATATAAACTTGTTCAACTTCCCACGGTTCACACACTTTAGATTTGTGAATTTCACTACGTAAATGTCCAGAGAAAGCACTCTTTTTCACTTGTAACGAGTACGATTCACAGTATCTCATCTTAACTACAGGTGCTTAACTAATGAATAAAACACAGGCATCTTTAGTTTATATATTTTTATTAACAAATATGTTTACGATAAATATCTTTAAGTACAGTGTAATATTTAAAACCAAAATACATGAGCATAAATATGACAAGACACATAAGAAAGCTAGTTGATATAAACATAGAAATATAATTTGAAGTGAACAGGTAAGAATCATTTAACACAAGAGTTCTCCAGTCAGCTGTCTCACCTCGGGTGCCATGATCAAAGAAAAACATAAGTTTATAATGTACTATATCAGCCTTAATATTGGACATGTTGTATGTTGAAACTTCAATCACTTCATCGTTGTGTAGATATGTTCTTGGTAGTCCAGACCATTTGGTGCAGTCATCGAAACAGATTCGTACTTCTTTCACATTTGGTGGTTTGTAGACGTAAAACACATTTTGACACAATGCTGTCAGGATGATGAAGCTTGCTTTAAGAGGTGGTGCCATTGATGAGGTTATTGATGTCGGTTAGCACTTGTTCTTGAGCGTAATGCAAACACTCTGACATGTAATACTTGAATGTTGGAGACATGTTGTTGAGTAGGGTTTTTATCACTCGGATGGTTTGCGCGGCACTCACATCTGAATTACCCAGCTCTGTTAATGTTTGAACGATGTCGCGAAGAAAACACTCATATATCCAAGCAAACTGTGTTTCTCTTACATACTCAAATCTTTCCTTAATGATTTCCTCATGCTCCACCAGCTTTTCTACAGTGTCTTCATTTAGATACATAACCATATGTGTAAAACAATTATTAACACATAAAACTTTTTCACTTAGCATAGTTGCAGGAGAGATTCGACACTAGCTCGTCTGAGTTACAGCATGAGTTTCTTCATTATCTTTAAACCACTTTGCAGATAATGCACGTATGTTATCCATAAAATCGTAAAACTGCCACTCTTCCAATGCTAGATATTGATTTTCTTCATCTAGAGCCAAAGGGTTAACAAATTTCACAAGTATTGTGAACTCATTTCTTGCACTAACACCAGTCACTAATTTCACAGATCTTCTGATGTTGAAAGTGGTTTCCATCAGCATCCTAGTATCATCTTGATATTTGTTAAACAATAACTTTTTCCTATGATGTTCACGGAAATCAGGACCATCGTTTTCGTCACACATTGTTTCGACACAACAATTCCAAGCAGCTTTCATAGCTAGAAATTTTAAACTAAACTTGCTATCGTAAACTTTGATGTTAAATAGGTTTTTCCTCTCCACTTTAATTGGTTGTATTCTTCTGGTTGGTTTACTGTTAAACTTTAAAAATCTTTTGCAATCACTAAACACCTTATAATATTTCGTACAACATTCCATGTTCTTCATATCACAGCTTTCTGTGTAAACTAAATATTTCTAATGGTTTCTACATCATAATAACTTTTATATTGATCTTGAGCTTCTCCAGGTAAATATTTGAAAAATGGTTTGCTTAAATGCGCACCTGGTCGGTATCGAATGAGCGCTAGAGCGAAGAACTGTGTAAAGCAGTATCCGGCTAAATATATATCACATAATTCAACTATATGACCACTCTCATAGTCTTCACCTTCAGAGTCACGTTCATCTGTAAATGCCTCGTTTTGTATTTCCAACACCAACTGTTTTAATACACACACTTCATCGCCTATTCTATCCATACCACCGCTCGTAGTTATACGCCATACTTAACAAATAAATATTTGTTTGAAATTCTCAACCTTTTATACAAAAAAATTCTGGAGTTTTATCTATTTCATATGACTTTAAGGTCATTCAACGGAAATAAAACCACAAACAGGAAATATGAACTGCTCACAAGGTTATTTCAACAGCTGCGAGGAAAATATGTTGGCTAACAAGGTTAATTTCGGGAAATGCTAAATATAGCCATAGTTGGAAGCGATATCGCGGCTACCACTAGATGTATACCTTGTTGTCGGCTCTACTTTTAACAGATTCTTTAAATCAAACCGATTTCAATAAGACTTAAGAATATAAATATTTTATTGTACGCATGTACATATGTTATATTTGGATTCTGCTTACCTAGACGAGTGATATGACACCAAACACGTAGGACTTTAACCAACAAATAAAAAATTACTTGTACGCATGCGCTAGCCGCCATGTTTAAATGGCGGTTCCTCGTTTGCCTAATACAGGTTAGTTGGCTTTTGAATTTGATTACGTCATCTCAGGTTAGTTCGCTAAATCTTCGGGTTGAATACGACGTTAGGTGGCGGAGATATTCGGGTTAGCTCGGGGGCGGTCAGTGGCTGCGCCACCTTGTGCTCGGGTTAGCTCGGGGGCGGTCCGGTCAGTTCCGCCACCTTGTGCTCGGGTTAGCTCGGGGGCGGTCCGGTCAGTTCCGCCACCTTGTGCTCGGGTTAGCTCGGGGGCGGTCGGGTCCGGTCAGTTCCGCCACTCCGCCCCCTGGGTGGCGGGTGGCGGTTCCAGAACCCCTCTTCTATACCTACTGAGTTCTCATGGGGTTTCTGCTTAACTGTGTGGCATCCTGTTATGTTTTGCTCTGTCAGTTCACTCCACTGCTTTTTCACTTTGTCGATTCAATTTGACTTTGTAGCTGTTGCACTAACTAGCCAGCTTTTTTAACTCTTTTAGCTTTTGTTCTGGCCTTTCACCTGTTTTGACTGCATGTTTTTGACTGTAATGTGACTTACGTAACTTGTTTAATTGTAGCTTGTAGTTTTTGCTTTGTATTCGGCATGTAATGTTGCTTTTTTAACCTATTTTGCTGTTTGACTGTAGATTTTTAGCCTTGATGAAGTATGTAGGGTTTAACTTGAGATCATTGTGCTTAAACCGGCACAATTGCCTACCAGAAAACAATGTTTTCTAACAGACCATTTTATTACAATTTTAGATTTGCCCCTGATGATGGCTATTGCATAGCCGAAACGCGTAGGGCACCTCATCAATAAATTTTGCTGTCTGGATGAAGCCTCTCATCAAGTACCTTAATTATAGTTTTGTATGTTATATATATATATATATAAAATATATATTTACATTTTCTAGAAGTTTATCTGTTGTTTTTATTGTCCCCTTCATTTTTTTATATAAATATTTTAGACTCTTAACTCAGATGCAGATTGAGTTTACTATTACCAATAATTATTAGTAACTAAACAACATAAGCAAATAAGAAAACTAACAATGTGGATCCTATATATATATATATATATATATATATATATATATATATATATATATATATATATATATATATATATATATATATATATATATATATATATATATATATATATATATATATGAATATAATTTACATGACAGCCATGAAGTATGAATTATATACTGGGAATATATCATAGGACATCTCAAGTACATTATTTAGTTACATGCTAGAGATGAATCTAGATACATTATTGAAATATTAGTAATTACATCTCCTTAACAGCACAAGCGATGTCTCCAGCATGTTACGCAGTCATATCCCTGCGATGTATTGTCAATGTTGGCAGTTGCTGACATTTCCTAGCTCTGGTAACTTGCATAGACCTTACAAAGTACATCTCCGCGATGTTCAATGTCGCGCTGTTACATGCAAAATACATTATTGTTATGTAGTTGTGTTGCCTGCGGTTGATTTGTTGATCCTTCCCGCTTATTTGTCTACGTTTTAAAAAAAACGTAGCAACTTTCTGGCGCCACAACGTGTTTAAACCCTAGTTTTTTTTTCTCTCTTCTTTTTCCTTTTAGAGTTGCAATAATTCTGGTAAATATTTTTGTGAAGTTGGTCATACGTCTTCGCTGAGAATTTTTTTTCTTTCCACGTCGGTTTGTCGTTTTTGTTTTGTTCTTCTTTTCCAGGAAGGGGAGGGGATGCACAACAGATTTAATAATTAATAGCCATTAATTGTACATATATTTAAATATTTTTTTTTCTACAGTTGCATGCTATATTTACAAATTTAAAACAAAATTTTCTTAAATATATTAATATATACAAGGGTCAATAAAAATAAAAGAAGACGTAAATTTTTACACTGCAGGAACAAAAGGTATAAATAAAACTGTTTTGATTTTTTTTCTTCTGAATGACAATATAGAACTTGGAGATAAATTTTACAGCTAGTGTTGTGATTAGGAGTGTAAGCGAGTGATAAACAGGACGTATAGTGCATTTTAAGGTGACCCATAATTAATTTTGCAATAGTTGTGTTCTTCTGTGGAATTGTGATTTCTTATATAATTTTAATAGAATAACAAGTGCGTGTTCATATTATATTGAGTGAAAATGGAAGTCAATCGGCTGTCAGGAGACGAACTCACTTATGAACTCTTGAGAGGTTGCGAGGTAGGAAGCACGGTGGCCGAGAAAAGAACGCTTCTTAGGCAAGCACTAAAGAATGAAACTTCTCCACCTACAACCTTAACCCAAAATATCACGAATGACCTTAAAAATGAACTTGAAATTTGTGCATCCAAGTTAAGTCAATTAACTTTAGATATAGAAGAGTTCGATCCAAGTAACATGGATAATGACTTTAAGAGAATTAAGACTAAGCTAATTCATGTTCAAAATCGTTTAAAGCGTGTACATCCCACTAAAAAACAACTGGCAATGAAACAAGAGAACTTGTGTATGTTTGCTTCTGAACTTTTTAAGGCCTTAGATGATGCACTCAAGATTGCACAGCTCTCGCAGCCAATTGAACATTCATTGATCGATGAACCCAATCTTCTTTTGCCAGAGGTAGTTCATCATATTTCAGCAACTCAAGAAAATCCTACTGCTGACCTTATCCAACTTAAGAATAGTGAAGGTCCTCTACACGAAGAAGTTAATTCACCACTTTCAATGGCACTTGAAGAACGACCTAATGCCAATTCAACACATGGGCCAAGACCAAGTATTTCCTTAGCTGAGATTAGTGAACGGTTGGGTCGACTTAAGATGAGTACTTCGACTGCTGAAGAGGTGTGTCAAAAGGGAGATCCACAGATTTTGTTTCCTCAATCTGTTAAGATGCACAACTATGGGACACAGGAAGCTCGGACCGATGCTGTTTTGTCAAATGCATCAGGACCTGTACCAAGACCATACATTTTGCTTCCCAAGGATTTTATTTCCAATCTACGAGGAATAAATGTTTCATATAATGGTCAAGGTAGTTTGGCAGCATTTCTGGAGGACATTGAGGACAAATCTCAGGCCAGAGGAATACCTCTAGATCATCTTATCCAGTTTGCTCCCGAATTCCTCAAGGGTGACGCCTTGTTATGGTTTAGAACCCGGAAGCACCTGTTTAAATCCTGGGATGGATTAAAGGATGGGCTTCGTCAGGCATTTTTACCCTTGGACTACGAGCAAACCCTCATAGAGGAGATAAGGAGGAGGACACAAGGGCCAGAGGAAAAATTGGTAATCTATGTTGCTTGTATGCAACCTTTATTTAGCAGATTGTCCCGACAGGTTTCGGAGGAAAAACAAGTGACTATAATCCGAAGAAACCTGTTGCCACACTTTGTAACACACTTGTCTTTCTGTGAGATACGCACGATAGAAGATTTACTTCGACATGGTCGTGTCATCGAAGAGGCCCAATGGAGAGCTACACAATATAAACCACCAGTTACTAGCCTTCAAGGTTTACAAGAACCAGACCTTGCCTATAAGCGACCAGCTAAAGTCAAAAATTCTGCTTTCGAATCAGACCCTACCCCAAAGAGCGGAAATGCAATCTGCTGGAGATGCAGAAAGCCTGGACATTACCGATCCGAATGTAGGAGTATTCCTAGACCAGGCTGTGCAAAATGTGGGAGACCAGGGATGACAGAGGGAAATTGTCCTACGTGTTCGGGAAACCTGAGACCGAGTCACTAAAAGGCCGATTAGCGACTCGCAGCAGTTCCAAGGCCAATCCCGACTATTCAGTGGCCTATTACCAGCAAAAGGCTTTAGTGGATTTTGTGGTAGGACACGCCCAAGGTGACCAAAGACCTTACCTTCACGTATCAATTTTAGGTTTTCCCATGCTCGGTCTATTAGACTCAGGAAGTACGGCAACTCTGGTTGGTAAAAGAGGCATAGATATTCTTCTCAAACTTGACCTTTGCTTGACAACTCAAAGGGGACGGTGTGTACGGTTGCTAGTGGAGACACCTGTATGGCTCTTGGGGTGATCAAAACGCCAATTTGTCTCATGGGTAGAGTCAAGGTTCTCGATATTTTAGCTGTACCCCCACTGTCGAGTGATTTAATACTGGGCATGGACTTTTGGTTGGAGATGGATGTCGTCCCTGACCTAAGAAATAACGCCTGGCACTTCGGAACCAACTCAGATGTTATTATCAACTCAGTCCAAGCTGAAGATTCTCTGACAGCACTACAACGTCATCAGCTTCACCAGCTAGTGACGAGCAAATTTTCCAATATGGGCAGCGGTCTTGGGTTTACCAATGTTTTGGAGCATGAAATCATCCTGGAACCGGGTACATCGCCAGTTAAGCAGAGGTACTATTCTGTTTCGCCTCACAAGCAGAAGCTCATCGACCTCGAGCTATTCAAAATGCTGGAACAAGATATCATAGAACCTTCACGAAGCAGTTGGTCTTCTCCGATACTGTTAGTGCCAAAGAAAGATGGTACACATCGGTTTTGTGTCGACTATCGGCAACTAAACAAACGGACCAAGAAATACGCCTACCCGATTCCTTATATCTCCAGTATTCTGGACAGGGTTCTTGGTGCTCGGTATATAAGCTCACTTGACATTAGATCAGCCTACCACCAAGTTCCAGTCAAGGAGTCTTCAAGGGAGCTAACAGCGTTTACTGTCCCTGGCCGTGGTCTTTACCAGTTTAAGCGCATTCCCTTGGGTCTTACCAACGCTCCAGCTACATTCCAGCGACTGGTAGACCAAATCATAGGCATGGATCTGGAACCGTTCGTCTTCGTCTACCTAGACGATATTATTATAATCAGTCCAGACTTCGATACCCACCTGGAAATCCTCGCCAAAGTATTTGAACGACTAACTAGTGCAGGATTAACTCTTAGCAAGGAGAAATGCTATTTTTGTAAACCATCTATGCGTTACTTGGGATATGTAGTGGATGCTCAAGGCCTACATGTTGATATCGAAAAAGTTAATGCCATTTTACAAATTCAAACGCCAAAAACAGTAACGGAAGTACGACGTTTTCTGGGGTAGCAAGTTGGTACCGGAGATTCGTACCATAGTTTTCTTCAATCATCGCTCCGCTCAGTAGATTGACTCGGAAAGACCAACCGTTTATCTGGTCAAATGAGTGTGAGTCAGCCTTCCAAAGACTGAAAAGCTGTTTAACCGCAGCACCGATTCTGACGTGCCCAGACTTTAAAAGACCGTTTAGCGTACAGACTGATGCGTCAGCTTAAGGGATTGCCGCCGTGTTAACTCAGGAGTTTGAGGATGGTGAGCATGTCATAGGTTTTCTTTCAAGATCCCTAACCAAACAGGAGCGTAATTACAGCACTGCTGAACGGGAATGTCTCGCCGTAATATGGGCAGTTGAGAAACTTCGTCCATATTTGGAAGGTGTGCATTTTACTGTTGTAACAGATCATGCTTCGTTGCTGTGGTTACACAACCTGAAGGATCCGACAGGGCGACTAGCTCGTTGGGCTATTCGACTGCAGCCTTACGATTTCACTATTATTCACCGTAAGGGCAAAGAAAATGTGGTCCCGGACTGTCTTTCCCGTGCCGTGCCTTACTCCGTAGACGCCGTCCAACATCATCATTCATTAGAAGAGTTGTCGCAAACTTCTGATCAATGGTATCTTCGGACAAGAAAAAGTGTCCTCGATAAACCACTTAAATACCCACAGTGGAGAGTCGAGAATGACTTACTATACAATTATGTACGCTGTGAAGTCCCGCAACTATCGACTGAGGCAGACTACTGGAAGGTAGTTGTGCCCCGAGACAAAAGATCTGTCTTACTCCACCAGTACCATGCATCTCCCACCTCAGGTCACGTTGGTACTTACAAGACCTATTGAAGAATACGGCAATTTTACACTTAGCCAAAAATGAGAGCCGATGTTGCTCGTTATGTGCGGAATTGCAGTACGTGTGCCAAGTGTAAGCCAGAGCAGAAGCCGCCTGCCGGTCATATGGGAACCCGACCTGAGATTCAGAGACCTTGGCAAATGGTGAGTGTCGACTTCATGGGTCCATTCCCACGAAGCAAGAAAGGATATAAGTACCTGCGTTTGCGACTATTTCAGCAAGTATGTCTTGCTTCAGCCCCTGCGAACAGCGACTGCCCAAAGCTTGACCAACTACATAGAAAAAGATGTTTTCTGTGTGTACACAGTACTTGATTTGTGACAATGGCCCACAAATGAGAAGCAGAAATTTTCAGGATATGTGCCAGAAATACCAGACAAGGACCATCTTTACTCCACACTATTATCCTCGTGCTGATTCTGCCGAACGATATAACAAGACCGTTAAGACTATGATAACTTGTTATATATCCGACGATCATCGAACATGGGATGTAAATCTAGCACAGATCGGCTGTGCTATCAGAACGTCAAAAAGTGAAGTAACGGGTCAAACACCTTTTTTTATCAACTTCGGCAGACAGTATATTGGAAGTGGCATCGAACATAAATTAATGATAGCAGACCCTCATCAGACAGATTATAGTGCCAACACTGAACAACGTCTGGCTGGATTCCGGAAGCTTTATAGTACTGTGAAGTTAAAGCTTGAAAAGGTCCAAGAACACAGCCGAAAAAGGTACAATCTTCGGCGAAGACCTCTTCAATTTCAGGTAGGAGATAAAGTGTTCCAGAAAAACAAAGTCTTGTCTGATGCAACCAAAGGGATCTCTGCCAAACTGTGTCCAAAATTCACTGGGCCATTCACGATCAAGAAGAAGCTTGGCAGCTGGACATACGAACTGGCAGACGAAAATGGTATGGCCATAGGAACCTGGCATGTGCAGGACCTAAAGCCTACAAATCAAAATCAGGACGGTGTTACCTAATTTTAAAAAAAAACGTACCATAACATCCTCCATCATAACAACAAGAGGGATGTGTGACCTTGGTCTTAGGCCATATATATGTGTATGTGTATGTGTATGTGTATATATATATATATATATATATATATATATATATATATATATATATATATATATATATATATATATATATATATATGTGTGTGTGTGTGTGTGTGTGTTTATATGTATATAAAACTTTTCAATAATTCATTACTTTGCTTTTTGCTATAAGCCTGTCTCATCGGCAAATCAGAGATTTACCTCTTACCAGGAAGAGGCGGAGTTGTCAGGGCTAAAAACTGCATTTAAAAAGAGGAATGTAAATGTTTCCGTCTTGTTGTGTTATATATATATATAAAATAAGATTTTAAAAGAACTTACAGTTGTGCATTTCCAAACCTTTTTCTTAAATAAATTTCTAATTTTGACTTCATCAAATATATGCCACCAACACAAAATCACTTTTCATGCAAACACCTTTTGAATACGTTTAACCTACATTTTCTGTTGTTTACATTTTTGAAAATCCGACAGTGACATATTTGTCATACCTAATTTCATGCCAGACTTTAGGGGGTATTTTCCATCTTTTTCAATGTTAATTTCTTTTCCACTCATTAAAAATGTTGAAAGTTTTAAATATTTAGATCATGTAAAATTCAGAACATTTTTATCTCACCTATCCACTTATCTGTGTACAAAAAATAAATAAGATAAAATTCTGTTTATTAACATTTAATTCCATTTAATTCTTTTCACTGGTGATTTCTTCTGTAATAGTGCAAGTGCTTTGTTAGACAATTTTTATGGGCTCGATTTAGATCGGATTAAGCTCTTGTCTATTTAGTTAAATTCCAGACCGGTTTGGTTGGAATATCCTTTGTTGGGATTAATCGAAGAAACACTTGAAAATACAGTGCCTCGTAAGCTACCGGGCTCTTTCGTTACCTCATTCATTCACTCCGTCCTTTTAACTTTATACAGTTTATGTAGACTACCCGAATAGTCTTGTTATTGAGTTTGGTGTGTCTCTTGGTTGGGAATTATACTGCAAACTACCGTGGAGCACTAACACGGTGTCCAAGTGACCAACTCCATCTAAAGTAATCTGTCTACAAGGGCCATTCTTCACAGTTTACCTTCAGAAAATTACACACCAATGTTCTGTGTACCCAGGTGACATCATTTCAATCACTCGTTTACCTTGTATTTAATAATCTGTTGATATTAAAACTTTTAAACATATTATACTTATTTTGCATAAATCTGATAATAATATAAAGAATTATTCTAGTGATTTTGAATGTAAACCGTCGCAGTCTGCTAACGGGTAACACTATTTTTATTTTTGTATATATGTTATTTAATATCTAATTTGAAACTGAATTAAAAAAAAGAGGCTAGAAATTTTTAATAACTTACTATGGTATTTACAGTTATTACTACTCAGTTATCAGATTATACGTTTTAAAAAGCACGTCATCTTTGTAATACTTTAATTAACACCTTTTTCTTTTGATGAAATTCCCCTTGAATAATAGTTTGCTGCAAAAGCCAACCCAAGTGTTTAATCATTTTCGTAGCTAACTGTTTTAGACCTTTATTTGTTAAACATAAATCAAAAGATAAAGATAACCTATTAACCTATGATATATCCTCGCTGTCACTGTCACCTGACGTGTTCAACACCCGAACAGTAATAATAGTAATAATAATAATAGAAATATTATGACTGACGAAGAGCCATAGAGTGTTTCTCGTCGATGGATAGTTGTTCGTTTCTCTGCGGTTGATTTGTTGATCCTTCCCGCTTATTTGTCTACGTGTAAAAAAAAACGTAGCAATATATATATATATATATATATATATATATATATATATATATATATATATATATATATATATATATATATATATATATATATATATATATATATATATATATATATATATATATATATCGTACCGATAACTCAAAAAATAATGGACCGAACTTGATAAAATTTGGTGAGTACCGTCCTTTTGCAAGTGGCTTGGACAAGTTCGTTGGCCAGGAAAATCGCACCAGGTTTTCGTGGAAAATTTTGTGTTTTCTTTCTAAAAAAATTTATATCTCCGGAAATAACAAAGTGAGGGTAACCAAATTTGGTACGCGTATTTGTATTATAAAGAGTAAACCATGTACCAAAATTTATGTCTCTAAGTTTAAGGACAAAAAGTTACGTGCAGCTAAAGAAACAAATTTTGGAGTTTTCCTCAAAACATCAAACTCGCAATTTAAAACGTCAAAATTGGCAATGTATATATGCAAAGAACGTGAAACAAGTACGGATTGTAAAAAGAAAATGTTGCAAGAAGAGTGTTCTGCGAACCCTTAAGTTTAAGATTCAACCGTTATTGACCTTCATTTTACTAAAATATTTACAGAAAATTCATTTCAGATATACCCTTTCTCTGGTGCTTTGGCTGTCGGTTTAGTTAAGTTCATGCTTTCGCTGTAGATTTAGTGAAGTTTATGGTTTAACGGTCTATAATTTTTAGCTAATTTTCGTAGAACAAGTTCGTTACTGCATTTTAGCATTTTTTATCGAAATATGATGCATCTTTGTAAGAAATAAATCTGGACGCAGTAAGTGCGTTTTGGTAGCGAATTTTCATTAAATTCTTCAAATTTCAATAACTCAATTTGCTATTAACGTAAGTTTTGTTGTTTAGGAAACCAACATTTAACTTTATTTTCGGAAAATTTTTGTATAAACGCGGCAAGGGCCTCTTTCAAATTTCAATAACTCAATTTGCTATTAACCTAAGGTTCATTGCCTAGGAGACCAGTTTTCTCAGAAACATTTAAAGTTTATTTTCGGAACATTTTTGTACATTTTCAAATAATTATTTTCATAAAATATGGTACATTGTTCCTACTATATAGGTTATACCGGTAACCAAATTGATGCCTGTTCGCATTAGAGCGATATATTTGTAATTAAAAACATTTTTATGAAAATTCACTTCCTTAACGCACTTGCTGCGTCTAGAGTTTTTGTTAATTCAAGTGACTGATGACTGTGATATTGTCTTCCGTCCAATTTTAGCTTTTCAAAAAAGGATAAAGGTAAATAATAAATATGTAATGCAATTATTTTACTCGTCTAGCCGAATTTCAAGTTACTTCAATTCAGTAACTTCAAATTTTCACTTCAAAACTTTTTATTTTCCATACCTAATATGTATACTTTTGATCCGGTCTGCATGATCATTACGATTTCTCATGTGTTCCTTGCTACAGAATAGTGATAATGTTAGAAGTTTAGTTTTTATCTTATATGATTATTATGATTAAGACTTTCCCACACAACGCCCAACTGTCGTCATTTTTGATAACTAACAAATTTTACGCTTCCCTCGTTTTGGGCTTTAAGTAAAAGAAAAAGTTTTCAACATTACATTTGGCTCCACTTATCATTGGTAAGATTTTCCTGTATAATTTCAGTCCAAGTTATAACATAAGCATAATGTATTAGCCCCTTTAACTTTTAACTCTCAACCATATTCTTCAGTTGACAGTTGAATGGTAAATTCATTGCAAGATGATTGAAAATACAGACAGAACTGTTTAATGAGATTTACATTTCATATTTTCAGCTGTGACTAAATTATTGACTGATTATTTTGTTGCAGGTGTAGTACAAAAAGTGCACGATAATGTAACAGAATCAGAAATTGAAATTGCAATTAAATTGTGGTTAGTGAAAGGAGCGAGAAAAGGTGTGACATCGGGTCATTTGCTATCTAAAAGTATTTGACGATTTCATTAAAAATGTTTGTTTTTTGTTGTTAATATGGGTAACGCAATGGCCTTTTATTCCGAGCATTACATTGGCCTGTTAGGAAATAAAAATCTTAAATCTATATTATGTAGGAAAAATGACCCAACTACTCATCTTTCTATTATCTATACAAACAGTACATATTGTTACAAAGCACTTCACTAGCTGCGGTGTTGCCACATCTCCAAAACTTCCCAACATCTGGAAAATTTTGCACAATCTGGCAACACCCCGGGGGGTGACACAACCCCCCCCCCCAGGCGAAGTCTCAACCCTCTAGGATCAAAAATAACAAAGTTACCAACTTGTACCCCGTCGGAACGGATAACAGGTCTGCGCATTCCGAACAGCCTGTATATACACCCTGTATACGCAGAGAACCCTTACACCCTGTATACGCAGAGAGATCTTATACTACGAGAAACACCTCTTGTGTAGCATAGGAGTGATGACCACATTTGGATCCCCCTGTATACACACGGGGCCGACCTGTATTCACAGAACCTTCTAGCAAAAGAAGGGCCTGGAACATTCTGGAATGGAACACTCCAGAAACGAGGTGGAAGGTACGGCGACTATATGAAGGCGAAAGCAAGCCAGCCCAGTTCAGTTCAGTTAGAGAATCTTGAAGTGACTTGAAGAAGCAGTAACTAGTGTGAAATGTTAGAGAGTAGCGACTGTAGTTCCAGTATAGTAACTTGTGTGCAGATTAGTGATGTAAGGCCAGATAAACTAAATGTTTTGTGAGAGAGACATTCTAGAACTTTCATTGTATCCATATTTAGAGAGTAAATAAAGTTGTTTTGTTAAAATTTAAAGTCTCACTTATCCAGAACCCGGCGAAAAGGCAACAATATATTAGTACTATAATAGGATCAATTAACAATGTATAATAAACTGAAAATATAAAATAATCAAGTGCGATATGAAAACTGTAATTGTCTTTTGGTAATTATATTAATGTGTCAATCAAAAAATAAATAAATAAGATACAACCTACTATTTTAAATAAACTTTGTTACTTTTGGCTATGAACTTCAATGTCAGGTAGAGTACAGGCACCTCAGCTAGTAAACTAATGGCGTCTTAGTCGTACTTTTATACTAAGAATTGTTTCACAATTTACGGACAATTAAAGAAGGAACACTGGAAGAACTATTTTTAACAGGAAATTAGGGTAGCTGACACAATCGGCAGAGTGGATCGAATATGGTGCTGTTGCGTTATCTAATCAAGAGAAGTATTTATTTTATGTTCACTGTATTAATTATATTTAATTTACCTATGCTTGTTACATTAATAAAGCCATTTTGTTGCGTTATCTAATCAAGAAAAGTATTTATTTTATGGTCACTGTGTTAATTTATATTTAATGTATTTATGTTTGTTACATTAATTAAGCCATTTCGTTTCGTTATCTAATCAAGATAGGTATTTAGTTTATGTTCACTGTGTTAATTTATATTTAATGTACTTATGTTTGTTACACTAATTAAGCCATTTCGTTTCGTTATCTAATCAAGATAAGTATTTATTTTATGTTCACTGTGTTAATTTATATTTAATGTACTTATGTTTGTTACATTAATGAAGTTATTTCGTTTCGTTATCTAATCAAGAGAAGTATTTATTTTATGGTCATTGTGTTAATTTATATTTAATGTACTTAAGTTTGTTACATTAATTAAGCCATTTCGTTTCGTTATCTAATCAAGATAAGTATTTATTTTATGGTCATTCTGTTAATTTATATTTAATGTACTTATGTTTGTTACATTAATTAAGCCATTTCGTTTCGTTATCTAATCAAGATAAGTATTTATTTTATGTTCACTGTGTTAATTTATATTTAATGTACTTATGTTTGTTACATTAATTAAGCCATTTCGTTTCGTTATCTAATCAAGATAAGTATTTAGTTTATGTTCACTGTGATAATTTATATTTAATGTACTTATGTTTGTTACATTAATTAAGCCATTTCGTTTCGTTATCTAATCAAGATAAGTATTTATTTTATGTTCACTGTGTTAATTTATATTTAATGTACTTATGTTTGTTACATTAATTAAGTTATTTCGTTTCGTTATCTAATCAAGAGAAGTATTTATTTTATGGTCATTGTGTTAATTTATATTGAATGTACTTAAGTTTGTTACATTAATTAAGCCATTTCGTTTCGTTATCTAATCAAGATAAGTATTTATTTTATGGTCATTCTGTTAATTTATATTTAATGTACTTATGTTTGTTACATTAATTAAGCTATTTCGTTTCGTTATCTAATCAAGATAAGTATTTAGTTTATGTTCACTGTGATAATTTATATTTAATGTACTTATGTTTGTTACATTAATTAAGCCATTTCGTTTCGTTATCTAATCAAGATAAGTATTTATTTTATGTTCACTGTGTTAATTTATATTTAATGTACTTATGTTTGTTACATTAATTAAGCCATTTCGTTTCGTTATCTAATCAAGATAAGTATTTATTTTATGGTCATTCTGTTAATTTATATTTAATGTACTTATGTTTGTTACATTAATTAAGCCATTTCGTTTCGTTATCTAATCAAGATAAGTATTTAGTTTATGTTCATTGTGATAATTTATATTTAATGTACTTATGTTTGTTACATTAATTAAGCCATTTCGTTTCGTTATCTAATCAAGATAAGTATTTATTTTATGTTCACTGTGATAATTTATATTTAATGTACTTATGTTTGTTACATTAATTAAGCCATTTCGTTTCGTTATCTAATCAAGATAAGTATTTAGTTTATGTTCACTGTGATAATTTATATTTAATGTACTTATGTTTGTTACATTAATTAAGCCATTTCGTTTCGTTATCTAATCAAGATAAGTATTTATTTTATGTTCACTGTGTTGATTTATATTTAATGTACTTATGTTTGTTACATTAATTAAGCCATTTCGTTTCGTTATCTAATCAAGAGAAGTATTTATTTTATGTTCACTGTGTTAATTTATATTTAATGTACTTGTGTTTGTTACATCAATTAAGCCATTTCGTTTCGTTATCTAATCAAGATAAGTATTTATTTTATGTTCACTGTGTTAATTTATATTTAATGTACTTGTGTTTGTTACATTAATTAAGTCATTTCGTTTCGTTATCTAATCAAGATAAGTATTTAGTTTATGTTCACTGTGTTGATTTATATTTAATGTACTTATGTTTGTTACATTAATTAAGCCATTTCGTTTCGTTATCTAATCAAGAGAAGTATTTATTTTATGTTCACTGTGTTAATTTATATTTAATGTACTTGTGTTTGTTACATTAATTAAGCCATTTCGTTTCGTTATCTAATCAAGATAAGTATTTAGTTTATGTTCACTGTGATAATTTATATTTAATGTACTTATGTTTGTTACATTAATTAAGCCATTTCGTTTCGTTATCTAATCAAGATAAGTATTTAGTTTATGTTCACTGTGATAATTTATATTTAATGTACTTATGTTTGTTACATTAATTAAGCCATTTCGTTTCGTTATCTAATCAAGATAAGTATTTAGTTTATGTTCACTGTGATAATTTATATTTAATGTACTTATGTTTGTTACATTAATTAAGCCATTTCGTTTCGTTATCTAATCAAGATAAGTATTTATTTTATGTTCACTGTGTTAATTTATATTTAATGTACTTGTGTTTGTTACATTAATTAAGCCATTTCGTTTCGTTATCTAATCAAGATAAGTATTTAGTTTATGTTCACTGTGATAATTTATATTTAATGTACTTATGTTTGTTACATTAACTAAGCCATTTCGTTTCGTTATCTAATCAAGATAAGTATTTAGTTTATGTTCACTGTGATAATTTATATTTAATGTACTTAAGTTTGTTACATTAATTAAGCCATTTCGTTTCGTTATCTAATCAAGATAAGTATTTATTTTATGGTCATTCTGTTAATTTATATTTAATGTACTTATGTTTGTTACATTAATTAAGCCATTTCGTTTCGTTATCTAATCAAGATAAGTATTTATTTTATGTTCACTGTGTTAATTTATATTTAATGTACTTATGTTTGTTACATTAATTAAGCCATTTCGTTTCGTTATCTAATCAAGATAAGTATTTATTTTATGTTCACTGTGTTAATTTATATTTAATGTACTTATGTTTGTTACATTAATTAAGTTATTTCGTTTCGTTATCTAATCAAGAGAAGTAATTATTTTATGGTCATTGTGTTAATTTATATTTAATGTACTTAAGTTTGTTACATTAATTAAGCCATTTCGTTTCGTTATCTAATCAAGATAAGTATTTATTTTATGGTCATTCTGTTAATTTATATTTAATGTACTTATGTTTGTTACATTAATTAAGCAATTTCGTTTCTTTATCTAATCAAGATAAGTATTTATTTTATGTTCACTGTGTTAATTTATATTTAATGTACTTATGTTTGTTACATTAATTAAGCCATTTCGTTTCGTTATCTAATCAAGACAAGTATTTATTTTATGGTCATTCTGTTAATTTATATTTAATGTACTTAAGTTTGTTACATTAATTAAGCAATTTCGTTTCGTTATCTAATCAAGATAAGTATTTATTTTATGTTCACTGTGATAATTTATATTTAATGTACTTATGTTTGTTACATTAATTAAGCCATTTCGTTTCGTTATCTAATCAAGATAAGTATTTATTTTATGTTCACTGTGATAATTTATATTTAATGTACTTATGTTTGTTACATTAATTAAGCCATTTCGTTTCGTTATCTAATCAAGATAAGTATTTAGTTTATGTTCACTGTGTTAATTTATATTTAATGTACTTATGTTTGTTACATTAATTAAGCCATTTCGTTTCGTTATCTAATCAAGATAAGTATTTAGTTTATGTTCACTGTGATAATTTATATTTAATGTACTTATGTTTGTTACATTAATTAAGCCATTTCGTTTCGTTATCTAATCAAGATAAGTATTTAGTTTATGTTCACTGTGATAATTTATATTTAATGTACTTATGTTTGTTACATTAATTAAGCCATTTCGTTTCGTTATCTAATCAAGATAAGTATTTATTTTATGTTCACTGTGTTGATTTATATTTAATTTGCTTATGATTGTTACAATAATTAAGCCATGTTGTTTATCTTTATTTTATTTTTATGTCGTGGCCTCAAAATGTTTTAATAAATTTTATTCACAGACATTTATTTGCATTTATAAGTACATACCTAACCTGAATAAATAAATGTGCAATACTGTTGACTTATTAAGAATCTGAACGTGAGATTACAAGTGTGTATAGCCACTGGAATAATGTGGTAACCTACAGAGGGGTGAGTGATTGAAGATAAAATTCTACCATATATGGCGTGTTGCGCTTGCTTATACGACAATATATACAAGACCAGTTAAATGGTGGAAAATCAGTAAGTTTTGAAGATCGATCAAATATTTCATATATTTTGTCTTAATTTCTATATCATTTAAAAACTGTGTATACGGGAGTTTCGCATAAGAACTGACACAGGGCAGGGGCACGCAGGTAAACCTAAAATATTGTTACAAAGCACTTCAATAGATGTATGTGCGGTGTTGCCACATCTGCAGAACTTCCCCAAGATCTGGGAATTTTTGCACAATCTGGCAACACCGCATCCCCGCCCCCCTAAGGGTGCCAGGAGTGACCCCCCACAGGCGAAGTCTCAACCCTCTAGGACCAAAAATAACTTCACCCCCAATCAGACGGCATAGTAGAACGGCATAACAGGACCATCAACCAGTATCTTGCTATGTTTGTCGATGAGAATCAGAGAAACTGGAACAAGCTGATACCTCTGTTCCTCCTAGCTTACAGCAGCTCTCAGCATGAATCTACCGGCTACACCCCATCCATGATGTTGACCGGCAGAGAGATGCGGTTACCAATCGACATGACGAGACCACCACCGAACGAGGACATAGCGGACCTAGCTACGTTACCTGAGTATGTCGCCGACCTAGAAGATAAACTATACACAGATGTGTTAGAGATAGGCTCCTCTTAAGCAGTGACCGGATGAAGATGCGCTTGGATCGCAGAGCAACACCCCATACATTCAAGGAAGGTGATGCAGTGTGACTGTACCAACCAACAAGGAGAAAGGGCCTCAGTCCCAAACTTCAGAAACCATGGGAAGGGCCATACTTGGTGACTAAGAAAATTAACGACCTAGTCTACAGAATCCAGCTGTCTCCAAGAACTAAACCCAAAGTTGTTCACATAGAGAGGCAACGAATCCCCAAGTTGGCGGCCG
This sequence comes from Tillus elongatus, assembly GCA_964006375.1. NCBI lineage: Eukaryota > Metazoa > Arthropoda > Insecta > Coleoptera > Cleridae > Tillus > Tillus elongatus. Next base: position 37,364,364 of record OZ023268.1, read on the forward strand.
GTAAATACTGTTCGGGACGAACACTCTTAAGGAGGGGGGCAGTGTTACAAAGCACTTCAATAGATGCATGTGTGGTATTGCCACATCTTCAGCACTTCCCCAAGATCTGGGAATTTTTGCACAATCTGGCAACACCGCATCCCCGCCCCCCTGAGGGTGCCTGGGGTGACCCCCCACAGGCGAAGTCTCAACCCTCTAGGACCAAAAATAACGAAGTTACCAACTTGTACCCCGTCGGAACGGATAACTGAGGTCTGCGCATTCCGAACACCCTGTATAAACACCCTGTATACGCAGAGACCCCTTACACCCTGCATACGCAGAGAGATCTTATAGTACGAGAAACACCTCTTGTGTAACATAGGAGTGATGACCACATTTGGATCACCTGTATATACATCCCCCTGTATACACGCGGGGCCGATCTGTATTCACAGAACCTTCTAGCAAAAGAAGGTCCTGGAATATTCTGGAATGGAACGCTCGCGAAACAAGGTGGAAGGTACGACGTGTATATAAAGGCGAAAGCATGCCAGTGCAGTTCAGTTCAGTTAGAGAATGTTGAAGTGACTTGAAGTAGCAGTAATCAGTGTGAAGTGTTAGACTGTAGTTCCAGTATAGTAACTTGTGTGTAGATTGGTGATTGTAAGGCCAGTAAATTAAGTGTTTTGAGAGAGAGACATTCTAGAACTTTAATTGTATCCATATTTAGACAGTAAATAAAGTGTTTTGTGAGAGAGACATTCTAGAACTTTAATTGTATCCATATTTAGAGAGTAAATAAAGTTGTTTTGTTAAAATTTAAAGTCTCACTTATCCAGAACCCGGCGAAAACGCAACAATTTGGTGTCAGAAGTGGGATAAGTGAGTGAAGAAGTGAACAAGTAAGCTAGCTGTAAATGGTAAACACCAGATCGACTGACTACGACGAGATGGTTGAAAGAACAAATGAAGATGATGATGAAAGGCACAGAAGTCAGACATAGAGAACTGAGAGAACAGGTGATGGGCCAGACTGATAGAACTCAACCAAGAGGAGTTACTGGAATGTCCCCAGTTCAAAATCGTCCGGAAGAAGATATGCCAATCGTGCAGCAGCCTCATGGAACCTTGAAGCCGCCGACTTTTGACGGAGAAACATCGTGGCCCATGTACAGGAGGCAGTTTGAGGCGGCAGCTCTCAGCAATGGGTGGAGCGAACAACAGGCAGCAACTGCTCTAATTCTCTCGCTTCGAGGTAAAGCCCTAGAAATCCTCCAGAACATCCCGGAGTCGAAACAGCAAAACTACTTAACAGTGATACAGGCCCTAGATTTGAGATATGGTAACAAGTACATGAGCCAGGTCTACCAGACACAACTAAAGTCAAGGGTCCAGAAGCCAAATGAGACGCTGCAAGAATTTAGTGCCGAAGTGGAGAAACTTGTGCGACTGGCATATCCCCAAGACCCAGAAGAATTTGTCAACCAGATCACCGTCCAGACCTTCATCGATGGGGTACTTGACAATGAAATGCAACAAACTTTAAGGCTCGGAAGGTTCAAAACACTTACAGACTGCGTAATTTATGGCTTGGAATTTGAAGCAGCGAAGAATGCATCTCAACCTCGCCGCAACAGGCTGCGCGAAGTGAAGGAGATAGAGGACTTTGCAGACACGACAGCGGAACTAAGGCAAGAAATGAAGTTGATAAAAGAAGCCATAAGCAAGCTCACTGTACCGGTTGGGGCACGTAGGACGAAAACAGATTGGTCAGACATAGAATGCTACAAGTGTGGTAGGAAAGGGCACAGAAGTAGGCAGTGCTCACAAACCCAACAGGTGGCTCGCAGAAGACAAGAATATACCAACAGTGAGCGGCCTCAGGGAAACGACCTGACGCCAGTGTAAGGGGGCGGCAGCTGGCGTGCGAGTCCCAAGGCCCCAAAGTCAAGGTCTCTACTATCCGACGCTACCACGAGAGCCTCGTTATACCTGGCAGCATAGACGGAAGACAATGCAGTTTCACCATCGATACTGGTGCCACTAGATCCGTTGTACATCCAGACATGTTGCCAAACAGGTCGGCACTCACGACCAACAAACAGCCTGTGTTGGAGACGGCAAAAGGAGATAGGATACCCGTGCATGGAGAGGCCACTGTTTACATTAGGCTGGGTAGTACTGAGCTACAGGTAAGGGCTGTTGTCGCAGAAATCGTCGACGAATTTATTCTGGGCATGGATTTAATGGAAGAGTTCGATGTCCTTTCAGTAGACTTCCAGAATAAGATCTTGAAAATCGGTAACGAAGAGTTGTATTTATCTCCAACAGCAGGCGAAGCGAATCTCAGGCTGAGACTTATTGTCGACGAGGATACACGGATTCCTGGTAACAGTGAGAAGATTGTCAGAGCCAGACTAGAGAAGAAACTCGATGGTATGGCTGCTCTCATAGCGGAGCCCCTAAAAGATAGACGTGATGGTGCCCTCGTCGCACGATGCTTAGTAGACCCGAAGAGGACAATACCCATAAGAGTGGCTAACGTACAAACCAACAGGTTCACATTGAAGAGAGGTGAAGTTATCGCCACTTGCGAACCCATTGACCGAGTGACGTTGTCCAAAAACGTGACACTCACTGCATTAGACAGAAGACTGCCAGTAGAAATAGTAGAACGGTTCAAGAATTCATGGGGCCAATTGAGCGACATGGAGATGGAAATGGCCCTGAAGTTCATATTAGAGGAGGCCGATATTTTTGCTCAAGATAAAATCACAGGTCGTACGAGTCTAGTGCAACACAGAATTAATACCGGCGACGCAAGACCAATTAGACAGCCGCCGAGGAGACTGCCTTTTGCCAAGCAGTCAGAAATCAAGGCGATGGTTAACGAAATGCTGGAAGATGGGGTGATTGAGGAGTCTAATAGTCCTTGGTCGTCCCCAGTAGTTTTAGTCACCAAGAACGACGGCACTATGAGATTTTGCGTGGACTATAGGAAACTGAATGATGTCACCAAGAAGGACAGTTATCCCCTGCCCCGGATCGACGACACTTTGAACACTTTGGCCGGATCAAAGTGGTTCTCTACATTAGACCTGAAAAGTGGTTACTGGCAAGTAGAACTCCATAAAGACGATAAGGAAAAGACTGCTTTTTCAACTGGGAATGGATTGTTCCAATTCAAGGTCATGCCATTCGGCCTGTGTAATGCTCCTGCCACCTTCGAACGACTAATGGAGTTAGTGCTGAGGGGACTGACATGGGAAACATGCCTGGTGTATCTCGACGATGTCATGGTGATTGGAAAGACTTTCAATGAACACCTGTCGAATCTGAAGCAAGTCTTCTGCAGGCTGAGAGGTGCCAATCTGCAACTCAATCCCAAGAAATGCGTCCTCTTCCAGAAGAAAGTGAGTTTCCTTGGACATGTCGTTTCTGAGAAGGGAATAGAAACCGATCCAGAAAAAATAAAGGCAGTAAGAGACTGGCCTGTGCTGAAGAACAAACATGAGGTCAGAAGTTTTCTGGGACTTTGCAGCTACTACCGACGCTTTGTGAAGTACTTCAGCAGCATTGCGAAACCTCTGCACAGCCTGACTGAAGGCCGAGTTCATCTGGTCACCAGATTGCCAAGAGTCTTTTAGAGAACTCAAACATCGTCTTCTCACTGCTCCTATACTGGCTTATCCTCAGGACGAAGGACTGTTCATACTGGACACCGATGCTTCCCAGTATGGCATTGGGGCAGTACTCTCGCAGCTCCAAGCCGGAGAAGTTGTGATAGGTTACTTCAGAAAAACGTTCGAAAAGCAGAAAGAAATTACTGTGTAACCCGGAAAGAACTGCTGGCAGTTGTAAGATCCATCGAACATTTCACAGCTTCCTGTATGGAAGAACATTCTGCGTGAGGTCGGACCACTCTGCTCTGCAATGGCTTCTGAACTTTAGAAATCCCGAAGGACAGATAGCACGATGGATAGAGAAATTGCAGAACTACGACTTCTGGATTGAACATCGAAGAGGAAGAAGTCACGCCAATGCAGACAGCCTGTCAAGAAGACCATGTCAGTGCATGAATGTAAATTTTGCGAGCGACAAGAGAACAAAGAGATCGACAAAGTAGCTCATCAGATCAAACAACTGGTGACGGAACAGGAGAATAACACCGATCTAGACGTAAATTTCGAATACATCAGAGACGCACAGAAGACAGATCCAGACTTGAAAAATATGAGAGAATGGCTACAAAAGGGGAAAAGACCTGAGTGGCACGATGTGTCCCGGTTTGGGACGGAGGTTAAAGGCTACTGGCTACAATGGGACTCCTTGTGTCTAAAGAATGACTTGATCACTCGAAAATGGGAAACTGCCGATGGTAGAGACTGTATATACCAGACCGTTGTGCCAAGTGAGTGCATAGACAGTGTTCTTCAGGAGTTACACAATAGTAGGAGTGGAGGCCACTTTGGGGTCAAAAGGACTGTCGCCAGAGTCAGAGACCGCTTCTATTGGATAAACTGCCGAAGAAGCGTGGAAGAATGGTGCAAAAGGTGTGACCAATGTGCTTCAAAGAAAGGACCAAAGACCCGATCCAGAGGAAAAATGATGCAGTACAACTCAGGTACACCATGGGAGAGAGTTGCCGTAGACATCGCAGGACCTTTTCCAATCACCGAGTCTGGGAACAGATATATAATGGTGGCGATGGATTACTTCTCGAAATGGCCTGAAGTTACGCCGATCCCCAACCAAGAGGCAACGACCGTAGCAGAAGCCCTGTTGGAAAATGTCATATCGCGGCATGGCGTACCATTGGAGATTCACAACCAGGGCCGGAATTTCGAATCAGAAGTCTGGAAGAGCCTAATGGACTTGCTAGGCATAAAGAAAACACGAACAACGCCACTTCACCCCCAATCAGACGGCATAGTAGAACGGCATAACAGGACCATCAACCAGTATCTTGCTATGTTTGTCGATGAGAATCAGAGAAACTGGAACAAGCTGATACCTCTGTTCCTCCTAGCTTACAGCAGCTCAGCATGAATCTACCGGCTACACCCCATCCATGATGTTGACCGGCAGAGAGATGCGGTTACCAATCGACATGACGAGATCACCACAGAACGAGGACATAGCGGACCTAGCTACGTTACCTGAGTATGTCGCCGACCTAGAAGATAAACTATACACAGATGTGTTAGAGATAGGCTCCTCTTAAGCAGTGACCGGATGAAGATGCGCTTGGATCGCAGAGCAACACCCCATACATTCAAGGAAGGTGATGCAGTGTGACTGTACCAACCAACAAGGAGAAAGGGCCTCAGTCCCAAACTTCAGAAACCATGGGAAGGGCCATACTTGGTGACTAAGAAAATTAACGACCTAGTCTACAGAATCCAGCTGTCTCCAAGAACTAAACCCAAAGTTGTTCACATAGAGGGGCAACGAACCCCCAAGTTGGCGGCCGGTAAATACTGTTCGGGACGAACAGTCTTAAGGAGGGGGGCAGTGTTACAAAGCACTTCAATAGATGTATGTGTGGTATTGCCACATCTTCAGCACTTCCCCAAGATCTGGGAATTTTTGCACAATCTGGCAACACTGCATCCCCGCCCCCCTGAGGGTGCCTGGGGTGACCCCCCACAGGCGAAGTCTCAACCCTCTAGGACCAAAAATAACGAAGTTACCAACTTGTACCCCGTCGGAACGGATAACTGAGGTCTGCGCATTCCGAACACCCTGTATAAACACCCTGTATACGCAGAGACCCCTTACACCCTGTATACGCAGAGAGATCTTATAGTACGAGAAACACCTCTTGTGTAACATAGGAGTGATGACCACATTTGGATCACCTGTATATACATCCTCCTGTATACACACCTTCTAGCAAAAGAAGGTCCTGGAATATTCTGGAATGGAACGCTCGCGAAACAAGGTGGAAGGTACGACGTGTATATAAAGGCGAAAGCATGCCAGTGCAGTTCAGTTAGAGAATGTTGAAGTGACTTGAAGAAGCAGTAATCAGTGTGAAGTGTTAGACTGTAATTCCAGTATAGTAACTTGTGTGTAGATTGGTGATTGTAAGGCCAGTAAATTAAGTGTTTTGTGAGAGAGACATTCTAGAACTTTAATTGTATCCATATTTAGACAGTAAATAAAGTGTTTTGTGAGAGAGACATTCTAGAACTTTCATTGTATCCATATTTAGAGAGTAAATAAAGTTGTTTTGTTAAAATTTAAAGTCTCACTTATCCAGAACCCGGCGAAAACGCAACAATATGATGATTTAATGCAACTTACCCTTATATTAAGTTGTACCTCTGAAAAGGCCTTCAAAGTAGGGTTTCAAATTTCAAAAAAAATCAATATCTCTGTAATACTTTAACTTAGAAAAACCAAATTAAGTACCCGTTATGAATGTACCAATGTACATTAATCAGTGGTAAGTACAGTTCAATTAAGGCATTTGAAAGGGTTGATTATGGCTATTGCACCCTTAAAATGTCACAATTTTTCAACATATTGTTGGATTTAATAAGTCATTATTTTATTTTATGAGGAATGTAACTATAAAACTAGTTATTTTCAAAAAATTCTTGTTTTCAAGAAAAATACGAATAACTAAAGAAACATATTTTATCAATATTACTATAAAATCATCGAAAATTAAATATTTGCCAATAAAATTATGTATACGTCAAATTTGAAAATCAGGAAAAAAGTGTGAATAAGTACAATTTATTAGAAAACAATCAACAGAAATAAAAAAATTGCTACCGATAAGTTATAGAAATTCTTCAACATGATAATTTCATATCATCTATTGAATTTTTGATAATTTTAAGTTGAAAGTAACATTGACAAAATATTTCTTTACTTATTCGGGCTTTTCTGGGAAACGTCAAAAGTTTTTTAAAAAATAAGAGTAAAAAAGTTTTTAAATTTACTGCATCATAAAATGATATAATAATTTTTTAAATCCGCCGAAGGTTAAAAAATTCTATCACATATAATGGGAGTTATTGATTTTTTTCGAAATTTAGAACCCCAGTTTGAAGGCCTATAACTTCTAAGGGATGCACGTTAGTATAGGGGTAAGTTGCGTTAAATCACCATATTTTAGGCCCCTGCTCTGTGTAGGTTCTTATGCGAAACACCCTGTATATCATTTTAAAAAACGCAATGTTCCCATAAGTACCTATATGGATGAACATTTTGAGAAGATTCATTGAATGTTCTTGGGACATTTTCAGAACATACTGGAACCTCCTAAGAATATTATAAATAACATTCTAAGAACCTTATTAGTATGACAGAATCTGTCCAATTGTCATGTTCATAGAATGTTCTATGAATATATATTGTACCTTGTGAGAATGTTCTGGGGATCGAAACATTCATGGTATATTCTCAGAATGTGTCTGTGCTGTCTGGGTATGTATATATCCATCAGACATCCAATGGATGTCCATTGGATTTCCCATGGATATACAGAAGACATCTATTAGATATCCACCGGACATCCAGTTGATGTTCCGTGAACATGTTCTCACCAGCAGTAAACAAGATTGATAAATTAAAGAAACTGTTATTTACGTCTGTAAAAGATAAGAGAAGAAAAGTAAATCAAATTCTCATTTCGATTAAAATATTACAATAAAATTATTTTTATTTCAATACAGAGAGTATTATTATTTATATCTGTTATTTCGTGAGAAGAATCTATCATCATATTATTCATTAATGCTCTGCCGAACAATAAACGCGGGGTCATTTAATAACCCACCTGGGGGCATTGTATTAGGCTTGAATTGTTGGCTACAATTCGTTCGAATTTGTTTGGTTTAAGTAATTTGGAGTTCGGACCAAAATTGAGGTTAGAAAATTTAAAATTGTATCTTGCCATTTTGCATCAACTGCTAAATAAAAAATTAACAGCCTACGACTGGAGTTATAGGAGTGAGATGTTTCTCTAAATAAAGTGTGATGTTTTTATTATAAGTTTTCTTGTGATTTCCAGTCTGTAAATAATTTACTGGTAAGTACCTACATAACCTTACATATTTTAGTTAGGAAATATATTTTATAGTTATTTACGTAAATACCATTATTTATAGCTGTAAAAAGCACGTTAGTTGATAATTGGACGTGAACTAGTAAACAAATCGTTTCTTGATTTAAGTAAATATTTTTTACTTCGTATTGAAATCAGCGAAAACGGTCTAGTAATCACTAATTGAAAAACTGGAACCTGTGATGAGCACTAATAAGTACACTTGGAGAAACCCAAATCACCACAACATTTATTTCAGAGACCTTACGATCGTTTCGTTGACAAAGTCAACATCTTCAGAGGAAGAAAAGGAAAGAAACGGTCGTAAGGTCTCTGAAATAAGTGTTGTGGTGATTTGGGTTTCTCCGAGTGTACTTATTATGTCTAGTAATATAATGGAAGTTTATGTGCATATAAAATTGTTCATTTTACTGATGGATATTGTTCGTCCTTAGAAGCAGATCACTTTCAGTGGATTATGAAGGTATATCATTAAAGCTATTGGGTATATAGTCCGTTCCGTCGTGATACTCAACATTGACAGCTATTACCTATTATTTTGAAATAACCACTAAACTGTTGTAGGTATAGCTATAATAATTAAAGTAATGTTTATAAACATTTGTTCATATTATATTATTTATTGAATTGTCTTATGAGTTTGATTATAAGCAGTGTCTTTTTTCTTTACAGCAAGAATGCAGACCCGAGCGAGATCATAGACCAAGAAAATAAAGTTATTTAAGTGATTTTAGAACACAATAAAATATTTGTTTGCTTATATTAGTGTTTCATTGGGGGGATGGGATTAGAAAGAGAATCTGGTGGTTGGTTAGCATCAAATATCCATTTCATCTAAAAGTGATATACATTTGATGACCACATGTATATCCATACAAGATCCAATATATATCTACATGGATATCCAGATTGATGGATATTGGTAGGACATCTGTATGTCTATTAGATGTCCGTGGGATATCCATGTATATCCATTGGATGTCCTGGATATACCGTTGGATATCCAAATATCTAATGGACGTCTATGTGTTGTGTGGGAATGTGTTCATTGTAATACAAACAATAAATCAAGGTGAAAATCCGTTGTTGTGGTCGTACTATTTTGTCGTAAAAGTGAGATTATTAATAAATATAAATAAAAGATTCATGGAAATCATAATTTATAACTAGTGTAGATCTTTACCCCTAATAAAAAAATATTAAAATAAGCATCTATTCTTCGAAACCAAGGTGCAACCTACGTTCTGGCCAAATTTGAGGTTAACATTTTATTTACTAACAATTTAATATATATTTTACTAAATAATGGGTCTTTTGGAGGGTAAATTCGGACACCTAAAAATTGTCAAAATCCACAAAAGAATGTTAGGGGGGAGGCCATACAAGTATTATAACGCTGAAAAAATTTAGTTAACCGTTAGCGACGTTAAAAGACAAAAGTTAAGTATCCGGGGGCGACCGAAAAGTATGGTGTGTCAAAATCTACCATTTCGGACAAAATCAATAATAAACACACTAGTGATCCAGGGCGACCTAAGGCTTTAAGTAATGAAGAAAGATTTTTAATTGAAGGAATAAAAGTAATGGCGGAATGGGAGTTTCTTGATATAAGAGATATTAGTGAGATAGTCCATATATGTATGTATGTATGTATGTATGTATCTATGTATATATGTATATATATATATATATATATATATATATATATATATATATATATATATATCTATGTGTACTGTGCACATTGGGTCCTCTAATTCCCTCTACCTTTGTATATGTTTCCTGGTCACTTTGGATCCATAGCGAAATAAGGGGAGTATGCAATGTTGCCATTTAGCCATTTCAATATATTATTAGTATATGACGGATATGTTGAATAATTATACATATATTACGTAAAATACCTTTTATTGTTAGATAGACATTTAATAACAAGCGATGGTTAATAGTAACATCTATCTATTTGATTAATTGTACGTCAACAATTTTCCGTGGTTAGTAAAATTGGTCTTAGTGATGATTGCGAGTGTATAAACTCAGCACTAAAGATATACAGTGTTATGATAAAGTCTGAAACATAATTCATAAATGGGTTATTTAATTTTTTTCAAGAAAAACGCTTAGATGTGTCAATTTTATGTTTTCAATCGCCAACTTATGACGTAAAAATTAGATTTATTACGTCGCCTATTTCTGAATGGTGACGTCACCACTAGTTTTTTTTAATGACAACCATATTTTTTTGCCCTTTTTTCACGGAACTGCTTACTAATTAAATGATGATAAAAAAAATTGGTACTCGACATAATAATTTATTTGGAAAATTGCATTGTTTACTTTAAAAAATAAAAATTAACGAAGGAAAACAAACAAAATTTTGCGCAAATGTTCAAATTGTGCCCCACCTACAATTTGGCATTGACCTATACGAGTGTAAACACATTGTACAGTGCGTTAAAAAATGTCGGTACTAATTTGCTCCACTTTAGCGCGAATTCTTTGCTGTAGCTCCTCTAAGTTATTTGATCTGTTGAAATAAACTTTCCATTTTAAATAACGCCATAGAAAATAAAAATAACGGATTCAAGTCTGGGGAACGCGGCGGCCACTCAATTGCTCCTCGACGCCCTATCAATCTTTCAGGAAATGTGGCATCTAGATATTGACGCACGTCTATACCAAAATGAGGAGGGGCCCCGTCTTGATAAAAACAAATATCTTGATGGGGCACATCTGTCGCGTGACTAGTTGGAAAAATTATTGCCAGAGTGGACGCTAAATCAAATCACAAGAAATTTAGGTAACGTTCTACCTGTAAGATTTCCTTGAAGAAAGTAAAGTCCTATGAAATGCCTTCCGATTATTCCCATCCACATTCACTTTGCCATGACGTTGACTGTGGGATTTGGCGACCAATTTACTTACTGTAGATCTTGCAGTTGGTGGTATATTAGGATGTTGTTGGTTAAATAACTAGTATGCTACCTGATGTCTTCCACGACTGTCGCCACATGCAATTATCATTAATATGTCTATTCTTTCCCTTTCAGCTAAACGTGCCATTTTTGTTAATTCGAATTAGAATTGTACACTTCTATCACTTTTACACTTTCACCAATAAGACTATTAATTAATTTAAACGGCAGGTAATAATTGTAATTAATTCACGATTTAACATTATTGTCTTTCTTCACAGAATTCCAAATCCATATACTGCCGTAAAACTCCAATAACTAAATACTGACAACAGAAAATAATTAATAAATTATCACAACGAGTGTTGTTAGAAATTGATTTTGACTTTACTTTTTGTTTGACCTGTCAAATAGGTACATGACAACGTACATTGTAAGATGTACGACAGGGTCGTCATCTTGGTGCGGAACCAGGTAGTACGTTGTCACGACAGCTCCAATGAATACAAAATATTATAAATAGATACTGTACAACCAACCAACAATTTTTGTAAATTGTCAGCCCTGGCGCATTTATTTCCTAATTCTGGGAAAATGTATATAAGGCTAGATGTATTCTCACCATAATTAGAAACGCAGACCGGTTTCGCTCTAATTAGAGTTCGTCAGTGCGCTATACTAATTACAGCGAGAACACACCTATAAACTAATACAGCCTACTAGAATAGTATGAGATGTATGATAGGGTCGCCATGTTCGTGCGGCACCAGGTAGTATCTTGTCACGACAGGTCCAATTAACACAAAATGGTATGAATAGTGACTCTGTACGACCAACAGTGTCGTGAAAATATATTATCTGGTTCCGCACCGAGATGTCGACCCTGTGGTACATTTCACAATGTTCTCGTTGTAGTAGGCTGGCTGCCATAGCCGTATTACTTGATAGGTGGGTTCTCGCTGTAATTAGTATAGCGCACTGACCAGCTCTAATTATAGCGAAACCGGTCTGCGTTTCTAGTTATGGTGAGGATACATCTAGCCTTACATGGCAGCGTATCATAAATCATAAAATCAAGTGTTTATTACTATAGAAAACTGAAGGAAACTCCATTATTCTCGTCCTAAAGAAAACTCGTCCTAAATAAAAATGGTACAAATGTTTCTTATTTTTTATTAAATTTACGTTGGCATTTTGTAAAGTAAATAATGCAATTTAAAAAAAAAGTCAGGTACCAATTTTTTCATCATCATTTAGGTAGTAAGCAAGTTTATGGAAAAACAGAAAAAAAGTATGGTTGTCATTTAAAAAAACGTATGATGAGGTCATCATTCAGAAATAGGTGACGCCATAAATATAATTTTTACGTTATAAGCTGGCAACTCAAAAGATAAAATTAACCTGTCAGAGCGTTTTTCTCGAAAAAATGATATAACGCATTTATGAATTGCGTTCCAAACTTTATCATCACACTGTATGTGTGAGATATAAATAAATCTTGTCATCTTCTTTGATTACATGTACACTCCTATTCATCTATTTTTCTTCAATGAACTCATTCATTTTCCAAGTTTATCGTTTTTCGGTATGATGTAATTGGACGATCTATGCTAATTCGTATTGAAAACGTATACCTGAAGTAGGCACTGCATGTGTCTAACATTTATAGATTATAACGTTGATTTTTGTTTTGTAAAAGATTTATATCATAGCCCATGGAATGATTCCAAATCATAATTCCTCAAAATTATTTAACGTACCACGTGCCTTTAATATGCACGAATATTGTGAATTTGAAACTCTGTTTTTATTATCCAGTAGCATATACTGTAGTAACTTGGGTCAATACTTTTACAAGGGTGATTTTTCCATATTTGTGAATGACATTTAACATTATATAACAATATTTCATTATCCGTCGAAAAACAAGAAAATTGTTAAGCAAAGAGAGAGAGAAACTTTGACCGCATACCTGTTAAGAAGAACGTCAAAAGCAATATATGTAGGTCATATGTAAACTACTTTTTATTTGGTATAATACTGGGTGTTCAGTACGTAGATAGTCTTATATTATATTACATACATGACAAACGACTACATAAACTGCCTAATAGTTATAATCAAGGATTATGTGCTTATCTTCACAAAACGTATAGAAGGGATTCCAGACAGCACAGACACATTCTGAGAATATATCAGGAATGTTTCGAAAGAATATTCAAACATCCCCAGAACATTCGCACAGTATAAACATATATTCATAGAACATGACAATTGGGCAGATTCTGTCATACTAATAAGGCTCTTATTTATAATATTCTTAGGAGCTCCCAGTATGTTCTGAAAACGTCCCAGGAACAATTCAATAAATATTCTCAAATTCATCATACACATCCTCATTGCTTTTTTAAAAGATATACAGGGTGTTTCGCATAAGAACCGACACAGAGCAGGGGCATGTATTAGAGGAACCTAAAATATGATGACTTTACGCAACTTTGGCAAGTTGTATGCATTTAAAGTGAGGTTCAGTCTATTCAACCCTTTCAAATTCATCAATTGAACTCTACTTACCATCGATTAATGCTCTTCGTATACTCAAAATGTATACCAAATGTGATTTTTCTAAAAGTATTTCGCAGATATTGATTTTTTTTTTCGAAATTAGAAACCCCATTTTGAAGGCCTATAATTTCTCAGGGGTGTAACTTAGAATAGGGGTAATTTGCGTTAAATTACCATATTTTAGGTTTACCTAGATGCCCCTGCCCTGTGTCGGTTCCAATGCGAAATACAACGTGTACATTTTTTGAATGGTAGAAATTAAGGAAATGCAAAGCTATGAAATATTTTATGGATCTTCAAAGTTTACTAATTTTCCTCAATGTTGCTGGCCTTGTATATATTTTCGTATAAGCCCAACTTGCAATATATGTTAGAATTTAACAATCACTCACCCTTGTGTAGGTTACCATCATCCCAGTGGCTACACACAAATGTAAACTCACGTTCAGATACTTAATAAGTCAATAATTCGAGTATTGCATATTTATTCACATTAAGTATGTACTGATAACAAATGCAAAGAAATGTTTGTGAATAAAATAATAATAAAACAATTAAGACTTCAATAACATAAGAATAAAATAAATAAAGATACAGTTCTTTGAGTTCCCAGAAAATTTAATAACCAAATGTAAAGTTTCCGAGATGAATATTCGAGGTTGCCTCACTGAAATAACATGAAATTTGGCTAGACTATCGATCCTACAAGCTTTCAGTGTGGCACTAATAGAATTGCATTACATAATAGTACTTATAGCTTTATAGGATACAACTAAATTGGACAGAATATGTTACAAAATCACATTCATTTGCAGTTACGAAAAACAAAACTGAAAGTCATCAATCAGACCTTTTGACAATTCCCTTTGGAGGTTGCTCTCTGCTCTGCTCTCACGGACTTGATTTTGATTTCGAAAGCTTTATTGTACAGAACGCATCCTCCTGCAATACGTTCAGGTCCACATTTTCTGCACTTTATAGTAATACTTCTCACAGCATTAACTTATTCCATGGGAATAAAAAGCCTGAGATGTTGCTTAGACAATTCTATAAATTTGCAGTATTATTTCACTTTTGATAGTGTAATATCAGTTTCCCTAATAATCCTTTGCTGTACTTGCTTGTTGTAAAGGCCCATAATTAATTTATATTTGATCATTCAATCTGCATGTGGATTTGTATAATTATAGAGATATATCCATAACTAGCAGGTTGCTTCTTAAGTTGCGTTACAAAAGAGTAAATGGTCTCGTTTTCTTTTTGATAGAAGTTATACAATTTTAACGTGTCCATAGTAATATTTGTCTTTGGCTTCATCAAAACAACCGAGAACATCTTTCAGCTTATTTGTCTTACCTGCTAGAAAAGTATTAAAGATATCTAATCCCGCTTCACTTATAATATATAAAAGTAGGTCTATTTTCATATCATCATTTGAATTGTGTTTTCCTGAAGGTTTTAGAAATACATTAAACTTTTATTTTCATTTAGACCCAAGTTTCAGTCCATCCACATCAAACGGTGGTGGTGGTTTATATTGCATGACTTACTATTGAACAACACAATTCTTTAATTATATATTATAGAATGTATGTGTAACTAACTCGTAAGATGATTCAATCTGAAGTAAAATTGGCGAAACATTTGTCGGTGTCAACTACGAGAGATGCTTAAAACATGTTTCTTTACTGCGTGCGTTTTAGCTTTTGATAACCTGTGCTTGAACCTATGTTTTAGTTGCTTCTGCACTCAGTATCTATGTTTGCAATTACACACTATTCTCCGTGTTCACGTCACATTATTATTTTTAATTAATTCTATTACAATATAACCCTATACAACATTGACCTCACAACATTCATGTTGACATTAATTTACATTTACGTCTATCGGCCGGTCCGATAATCGGACTATCGGCTATCGGCCATCTTCCGTTCAGCATGGACATGCGCTCTATGCCTAAAGAAGGGAGGTGCATAAATATGCAATTTTCGGAAGTGTTTAACATAGAACAGGTAACAGAGTCTAACATGCAAAATAGTTACTATTATAATTCTCACCACTATATCGTAATCATCATATATCTCTTTCATTAAATTTTAAAGTTATATAATATAAGGGCATCTCAAGCACAGTCTGAGTGAATATTCTGAATAATGATCTATTCAAATATTCTCAGTATATAGTAGAAGAAATTTCTTAAAATGTGATTGAATGAATGTACTCAGAATATTCAAGATGCAGTTTGAAATTCCATAAATGTTATCAGAACATTTCCAAACAAATATTCTGAAAAAAGAATGTTGCCACATTGTGAGAACATTTTGAGAATATTGTGCTCTATAGTATGTGTACGACTCTGTGCAACTGGTTTTCACAAAATCAAAATACGTGGAATTAATATTTCAGTTTAACTTCAAAAAATAACTCGTATACAGTCCGTGCCATATCTGTTGAGATAGAATTCTCAGAAAATAATAAGCCAATAAACAATTTTAAAGTTTTTTATTTACTTATTCTATTTCATGAAAATCGTTTTGACTAATATGGAAAAATTGCTGCTTGAAATGTATTTTAGTTTTATATTTTGCGCTTTTGGTAGGTTTAGATATTACTTTATTCTGCTCTTAGATCTACAATATTTAGTGTACAAACAATGTAATCACAGCAATGTAGGTATATGCTATTATACGTTTTAGGTATTTGTTATTAACATCCATATTCATGCTATGTGTGACTATGATCACGCTGTTTAGTCTCTGATATTAAAAAGTCACGAGTCACGACTGATATCGAAAAATAACGGTATTGCCTATCACTATTGTAATTTTACTAACCACAATGAACTTTTATTGGTAGTTATTCCGAAGGGTACTGGGTTCGATTCCCGGGGTTTCCCTTTCACTGTTTCAACATATACCTACTGTAAAATTAACATCAAACGACGTTGTGGCATTGTATTTGAGCAAGTTGAATGTCTGCACGTTCGCCTTTCGGATGGGGCGTAAAGCCGTATGTTCCGCGTCGATGCGATGTTACCCTCCTTACAGAAAGGCAGGGGTTCGGCTAAATTTCCAGGATAGTAAGGTAAAACTGCCCCCTGCCGTCGATGATTGGCAGTAGTCGCGGAAATAAACCGACCTTAAAGAAACAAAAAAACACACATACATTGGTAGTTGGGTATTTAATGTATCGGTGGATATTTCAAGAAAATCTGTCGATTTTTTTTGTGTAGATTTATGTAAAATAAAAACTATGCTATAAAATTTGCTTGTATTTCTAAGCATTGACTAAATGTCATTGTTAAAGGTTGTTTAATGACCGACCATTGACTAACCCAAACTACAAATGACTTATGGCTTCAGCACCAAGGTTGAAAATTGACTGCATGGGCACGACGGTAAATGATCTGTTGTCTGCACGTGTTAAGTCGCTTTTTATTGTTTGTGGTATAAATTTGTATCTCCTATGTAAATAAAAAGAGTTTCCCAATATCTATGTATTAATAAAGGCTCAACGTGAGATGATCTTTATTTGTTATTATATGACTTTTTTTTACTATTTCTATTAATTAGTCTATGTAATTTACACAAAACTCTATTAACAATATGACAGTTTTTTCTAAACAGGTTATGAATATTTCCTAGCCCTGAGATCTGTTACTGTAAATTAACTCCTGCCTCCTAGAACTTTCTGGCTATCTATATTTTCTCGAAGGCAGTAAATGAGGAGTCCCGCTCAAAATTGAATTTTAAAAACTACGTCAGCTAATGCTGTAGAAACAGGAAATAACATTTTCGAAAGAAATGTTTCTTGCTAAGCACTTATTGACAGTGAAATCTGCCGCCGAATGTTCGGGGCCGAAATTTTCACACCACGGTGTTTTAAAAAACCAGGTTATCTGATACTGTAGGAACAGGAGATAATATTTTCAAGGGAAATTTTTCTTGCTATGCATTCATTGGCGGTGAAATATGCCGCCGAAAGTTGGGGGCGGAAATTACAACACTATTGGCAAGAAATCTGCCTCCGATGGTTGGGGACA
Source organism: Tillus elongatus (assembly GCA_964006375.1). Classification (NCBI taxonomy): domain Eukaryota; kingdom Metazoa; phylum Arthropoda; class Insecta; order Coleoptera; family Cleridae; genus Tillus; species Tillus elongatus. The sequence goes on from OZ023268.1 coordinate 37,381,954, forward strand.
AAAATTTCCAGGCTGTGGTGAAAAAAAATTCGCCCCCAATTTTCAGCAGCAGATTTCACCGCCAACGAGTGCATAGCAAGAAAAATGTTTCACCAAAATGTTATATTATGTTACTACGGGATCAGATGACATGGTTTTTAAAAACACTGTGGTGTGAAAATTTCCGCCCTGAACTTTCGGCGGCAGATTTCACGGCCAACGATTGCATAGCAAGAAAAATGTTCCAGGAAAATGTTATTTGCTGTTTCTAGAGTATCAGATGACGTGATTTTCAAAAACACTTGTAGTGTGAAAATTTTCGCCCCCAACCTTCGGCGGCAGATTTCACCTCCAACGAGTGAATAGCAAGAAAAATTTGTTTAGAAAATCTTGTCTCCTGCTTCTACAGTATCAGATTGCCTAGTTTTTAAAAACACTGTAGTGTGACAATTTCCGCCTCGCACTTTTTGCGGCAGATTTTACACCCAACAAGTGCATAGCAAGAAAAATTACTTCGAAAGGTGTTATGTTCTAGTTCAACAACAGTATTGGACGAGTTGGTTTTTACAGATAATGTAACGTGAAAAATCCCCCACCCCCCAGCAATTGCCGGCTGACTTCATAAACGACAAGAATTTTTTCTAGACATCTCCTATTGCAGCAGTATCGGGCGAGTTCATTTTTAAAATACTCTGCTCTGTGTAAATTTTTGCCCCTGACGTCTTGTGTCTGGCGCCAGCTTTCACCGCCCATAGTTTGATAAAAAAATGTTTCGCAATGATATAACAAGCCTAGAAATGTACAATCTTTTACAAGAATTTAAATTTACGCTTTTACCATCATAGTATCAGGCCCTATGTACATTAATTAAACAAAACACATGTAAACATCATTTTTGAAAGGCACTGTTAACTATGTCTTATAGCATTTAATATCGCATTGCCTATTTACCCCAAAAATAGTCCCTTACATTGCTGTTAATAAGTATAATTAAATATACCATTTAAATGTCCTCTCGACTCGCCCTTATAATACCAAGCCGCGTGCCATCTAGTGTTATGTAAGTCTATGATGCGATCGGAAATAGTCGGATTTTTTCCGGCTGGGATTTATCCGGACCTGTGATGATCACCGATCAGCACATTTTGAGAAATCGAATTCACCACAACGCATCTTTTAAAGACCTAATTATCGTTTCACTAACAAAATTAGCGTCATCAGAGGATAGAAAATGCTAAACTACTTAACTACTACAAATAATTGTATTTATATTACGTGTTAGGTAAAAGACCGATTCCTTAGAGATGAGAGAATTGAGGCAGCTTTCTGCGTTTATATTTCAATTCCCGGAAGTCGCTTTAAAATACCGTTATAACTGTACCTAACCGAGTCTTGGAATACGTTTTATATCAAAGAGGCATTGCGAACACCGAACTATTTATCAGTGGCGGTGCTTGGTTCGGGAAAATTTTGCTGTTTGTGGCTTTAGAGCTATAAATACTCTCATAGGCGTCTAATTGCATCGGTTGTCTAACATTTTTGATATGCTTCAGGTTTTCTTCATCTATGTGGTGATTACCATCCCAAATATGTTGAACCACGCATGACTTGTCTATACTACCTTATCTCAGTTGTCCCAAATGTTCCTTAAATCTGCTTTCAATGGTTCTTTTTGTTTGCCCAACCTATTTAAGATTACATATATACCTGACATTTCAGTGACTTTATCCTTGTCTTTTGTGTAACCTAACAATTTTTTTAAATTATTTTTTTGTCGAAAAAGTTAGCTGCCAAATCAGCTTTCTTAAAAATGCTGGGGGTCTCGACAGCAGCAGAGAGTGTTATCAGAGACTCAAAGGGACTGGTGAACGTACACATTACACAGCTATTGAACTGTTGGCGCCTGGTGAAATCGGCCAATATGTTCTGAAGTTCTGTGCTACAGGTTAACTTTTTGTGCAAATTACACTTATATCAAACTTTCCGTTATCAGTTTTTAGTAAATTTTCGGAGAATTTTTTTACAATTTTGAGAGGTCATTTTGAAGTTTTTAAAATTGTTACTTATTCTCATAAAAAACTGAATTATTTCTATTTCCTCAACCTATATAGTAAATATATATAAAATTGAATTTGAAACATAAATTAAAAAATTGTATATAAAATAACTGACAGTTAAGTAAATACATAAACATTACTGTACGTAACTACAGAGTTACTCAGTGGCGTAACTATACTCACTAATAATCGTCACGTTGTAATTTAATTTTAATAAATCACTTAACTAGTTACTCAACAGTATTACTAATATTGTGTGCATTTTAGTTAAATAGTTAAATATCTAATAAATCTTATTTTCAAAAGCATATGTATTATATAATTTTAATGAAATAACAATTTTGTATTAACAATATATTTATTAATAAAATTCTTTTCTCCAAGCTTTCTGTTCCGCAAAAGTATCAATAACATCATCAAAGTTTAAAGATTGGGCCATAGAATTTTCAATAGACAGAATAGCCAAGTTACGTAGCCTGTCTTGTCCCATAGAGTTTCCCAAATATGTTTTTATTAATTTTAGTTTCGAAAATGATATTTCAGCACTAGCTGTAGTCACAGGAGTTGCAACAAACAACATTAATGCAGTACATACTTCAGGAAAGCTGCACGACATAAAATGATTCTTTATTAATAATAAATCAGCAAGTTCTCTAATACACGAAGAATATTCTATTTCGTCTCTGAAGTTAGACCGAAAAGAGAATTTCCCTGGAAAATGATTCAAATATGTCTTTTTTATATATATCAACAAATTCTGGAGCTTTTTTTAATAGTACAGTGTCATCTAAATTTTGCAAAGTGGCAGGTTGCAAAACACTGAAATTGGAAACTGTTTCATCCATTGGAAGGAAACGGAATTTCAGTTGATTGATGTCTAATACTCGATAAAATATGTTCACTTTGAGCAAACTTTCCGGGTCTTAGAGACGCTCATCTTCGCAAAGTTCGTCTTCCTCTGACGAGTTTTAAAAAATTCAGGTTTGATGGACCATTTCTCTGCTACACTATTTGCTTCCTTTGTTAAATTTTCAAATTCATGTCGATACCTTTCCAATTCTTCGAGACAAATTTTCAAACGTTTTAAGGCATTTAAAAAATCAGTGGCTCTAGACTGAATTGCTTTAGAGGCTGCACCGATTGTTTGTAGAATTCTGCAATGGAAAACCAACAACATAATAAAATTGTGATTCTCGATCTTCTTGAGTGAAATAGCTTTATTTCTTTCATATGATTTGCAATTTAACAGAATTGGTTTCGTTGGGGCTTTTTGGACTTGAACAATCCGAACTTTTAAAGCAAAAATAGCATCATAATATCCTACCCATCTAGTACGGTTCAATGCTTTTAATGTTATCGAAGTTGAAGACTCCCTTTCTTTATCAGATATAACATTTGGTAAGATATTCCATCTTTTGATACTATGCCCAAAAAAATTATACATTTGTTGAACTGTTTCAAAAAAATGTTGTAAATCAATTCTTGTCTTACTGCATTATTAAGTACAAGATTTAAGTTATGAGCAGCACAGTAAACATATTCCGCATTTGGCTCAATATCTTTAATGAGTTTTTGAACTCCACCATAAGTGCCTTTCAGTGTGTTAGCACCATCATATCCTTGTCCTCGATACTTATTTAGAGGAATATGATAGAGTAAAATGGTGCGGCATTTATTTCATTTATGAGTGCATTTTCTATTTTTAGAACCAGAACAGAAATGAGCTCATTTTTTATTTTTTGACTTAAGTATTTTATCTGGCCCTTTGGTTTATTCTTGTAAAATTGGATCGTACTTTGCTAATATCTCAACAATACTCAAAAAGTTTCCTCGAGAACTTGTATTATTGCTATCTGCCTTTTCTCTGTGCACACGGAAGGCTAACTTACACGTTGAAAGTGTCAGATTAACATCACGGAGTCTAGAGGGTACTTGGAGCCAAAAAGATTTTTCTTTCTTGATCATGGACTCTTGCTCTTCATTTAGTGTTCCATCTATCCCCATTGTTGATACGTAAGACAAAAATCCAGGTAAATTTTCGATGTCTCTTGTCTTTCTATGGCGTCTACAATATGTTTTTAGTCGTCATAGCCTTCCATCCAAACATTTTGTATTTTTTTTAGATGCCCGATTGGCGAATAACCAACATGATTCACAACACGCCTTCTGAAGTGTTAAGGAATAGGATATACATGTACATTGAAGTTTAACGCCAGACTAGGAAACAATATAGTAATGTTTTTTCTAGGAAAAATCTATTGTCACTGTCTTTTAAGAGAGGACCCGTAGGTTTACAATGCCCGTTTTCGATAACGAACCGTTTCACTTGATCATTTTGTTCTGTAAAATTACCCTTATCAGTAATAATAGATGGTGAAGATGCAATATTGTTCACACTAAAATATGATTCACTTTGATTTTTGCTTGTAGCTTGTTGTGGTTGTTCAGGATCTGGATATACACTGGTGTCGGGTGCTGCATCTGCTATACTTTTACTTTTTGTTACGTCCAATTCTTCACTTTCGGAGGACTGTTCACTCGCCTTTTCATCAATAAAGTCATAATTCTTAAAGTATTGACTAATTTTAGGTAACTTTTTATTTTTTCTTCAGGCCCCTTCTTTCTCTTTCGTTCTTCGCTCCCACTTAGATCTTTTCTAGAACTAGGCATGTTGAATTGTTGATATCTAACTTTCAAAATTAACTTATCTTTGCCTCTACTAGTATATTTGGAGATTGGATAAAACAAAAACTGCGAAAAATCAAAGATACAAATGACCAATTGTCATAACAATCAAACAAAGAATGCGTAGTAGAGCCCTCCGTACTTAAAAAAATAGAAATCCTGGATTATCCTAACATCGTGCGTCGCTAGCCCGCCAGCGCCACGAAAAAGGTACTTGCTTCGTTAACAAAATACGGGAATTCCCAGAGCATTACTAGCTCCTCCGCGCCACCAAAGTACCACGACAAAAAATGAAACAACCAATGGATGCGTTCTAAACTTGATCGACATCCTATTCTTATGAACACGTTTAAATCTTAATAATTTATTCGAATTGGTATATGGTCTTTAGTTGTGTCTAACTTTAATTGATTTTAAATATGTACTTATGTAAAATTTATAATTTTTACTAAATTTTGTTAAAACCGGGGGTCGGGGGGGCACCGTCGGGTCGGGGGCCCATGGCATTTTGCCAGCCCTACCACCCAATAGTTACGCCACTGCAGTTAACAAAAAGGATATAAGAAATGGGTATACTTGTTAGTTGATATTCACACCACTACACTTCACAATTGATTTTCACAAAAAGAGAATATAATATTATAATTTCTTGAACGCAAATTTTGACATAGAGTTTGTGGTATCAGATTGTTGATATTTTTAATATAGGTTATACAGTTTTCTGTACTTCCTTTCTGTTACAAAAGGGTTAGAGGACATACTCAAAAATAATGACTTGAGAGTTGTTTATAAAGTTGATAATTTAAAGAGCCTTTGGGTCCTGGATCAAAGGGTACTGTTACATCCTTCTCTATGAGGGTTAAGTTTATGCACTCGTAGAGCATATTACATTTCAATGTATTACCTCTATGGTCACAGGCAACTTGCAGAGTGTGTTAATATTAGCAGACGCTCTGGATTTATATTTCTAGAAGGAACCAGAAATGACAGGTATAGATTCTGTATCGACGCCATCTAGGTGCTGAACCAAGTAGTACATTGTCCCAGTATTAGGGAAGAAAATGGGCCAGGGCGGACAATTTACAAAAATTTTTAGTTGGTTGTACACAGTCTATTTATAACATTTTGTGTTAATTAGAGCTGTCGTGACAACATACTACCTAGTTCCGCACCGAGATGGCGACCCTGTCGTACATATTACAATGTTCTAGGAAGCTGGCTGCCTTAGCCGTATTACTTTATAGATATATTCTCGCTGTAATCCGTATAGCATACTGATGAACCATAATTAGAGCGAAACCGGTCTGCGTTTCTAATTATGGTGAGAATATATCTAGCCTCACATACATTGTCATGGTATTAGGGAAGAAAATGGGTCAGATCTCACAATTCACAAAAATTGTTGGTTGATTGTACACAGTCTCTATAAAATTCTGTGTTAATTGGAGCTGTCGTGGCAACATACTACCTAGTTCCACACCGAGATGGCGACCCTGTCGTACATCTCACAATGTTCTAGGAGGCTGGCTGCCTTATCCGTATTACTTTATAGGTGTGTTCTCGCTGTAATTCGTATAGCATACTGATGAGCTCTTATTAGAGCGAAAGCGGTCTGCGTTTCTAATTATGGTGAAAATATATCTAGCCTTGCATACATTGTCCCGGTATTAGTGAAGAAAATGGGCCAGGGCTGACAATTTACAAAAATGTTGGTTGGTTGTACACAGTCTTTATTTATATAAGATTTGTGTTAATTTGAGCTGTCGTGACAACATACTACCTGGTTCCGCACCGAGATGGCGACCCTGTCGTACATCTCACAATGTTCTAGGAGGCTGGCTGCCTTAGCCGTATTACTTTATAGGTGTGTTCTCGCTGCAATTTGTATAGCGCAATGACGGGATCTAGTTAGAGCCAAACCGGTCAGCGTTTCTAATTTTGGTGAGTATACATATATAGCCTTACATACATTGTCCCAGTATTAGCGAAAAAAATGGGCCAGGGTTGACAATTTACAAAAATTGTTGGTTGGTTGTACACAGCCTCTATTTATAACATTTTGTGTTAATTGCAGCTGCCGTGACAACATATTACCCGGCTAGGCACCAAGATGGCGACCATGTCCTACATGTCACAATGTTGAAGATATTTGCTAAATTACGGTTGCAATTTACTGTTATTTGTTGTCCATTTTCTTAAATTGATATTCGTCGTCGCTAATATATCAACAGCTTTCCTGTGTAACTTCTTTACAGTTTTATAGTATTAATTTTTACAATGAAAACATTTTTTTAATTGGTTTTTACAACGTTAGAATGTTTTCCTAGTACTACTGCTTGTTAAAACGGATGTACTCCAAATGTAACATGGTTCATTTTACATAACAAACTATGTAAGCACACTTGGAGAAACCCAATCACCACAACACATATTTTAAAGAAATAACGATCGTTTCGCTAACAACGTTAGCTTCATCAGTGGATGAAAAAATTCTAAACTAATTTTCTGCTACAACCTATACTTATATACATTGTTAGGTAGACGAACGAAACCGAAGGTAAGATTTTAGTCGAAGCGCATCTTTCGACTAAAATTTTACCTTCGGTGTCGTTCGTCTACCTAAGAATTTATATAAATATAGGTTGTAGCATAAACTTAGTTTAGTATTTTTTCATCCTCTGATGAAGCTAAAGTTCTTAGCGAAACGATCGTTTCTCCAAGTGTGCTTATAAGTGCTCATCACCGGTTCCAACCTTCGCTTAGTAGTAATAAGGAACTCTGATTAGCCCTCTCCTTTTCAGCTAAAGCGATCTGTAAGAAAGCCTTTCTTCGTTATCTGCTATAGGTAATTGCACTGGCAAATAGTTCAATAACATCAGAATTAGGTCAAAAATCATATTTTCACCAGGGTTTAATGCATGATGCAATGACCCGTGACCCTCGTAAGCCGAACACCGGCACTACCATCAAATACCACAGGTTGTTGTTTTTGTTGTTGTTTTTTTCTTTCCATAAACGGCTGGAAGATAAAAAAATTCTGGAAGGTCGTTTTTAATATTGTTTACATTTTTTCCATAATTGTTTTTTTAAATTCAGGAATGACTTCATCATATTTAAGGAATTTTTCAGTTGCTTGTAAAAATTTCTTTGTTAATGTCTGAACTCTATAGTGTCATTAGTATAGTTAGAGAGACATATTCTTAAATTATTGTCCAATGTTTAAACTGCATCATATCTCTCACAGTTAAATACAATATTGATTTTTATAAACTGGTTTTCTTTGTTCACAAAAATTACCTGCTTCTGTTTGTTTCGTACTTATAAGTCCCAGTTCCCAGAAATTACTTTACCTCTGGTGTTGTAACACTGTTGCCAGATTTGCGTGACATGTAAAGTCCAACAAGCCAGTGTATGAACGCGTTAAGGAATCAAAATACGTAAATTATCTCTGGATACAATTCGCCAGTAATTATATGATCTAAGATTGATTCCTGATATAGGCTGTATTCCACAGACTCATACACTTTTTTTTTAATTTCAACAACACACCACAAGGGCTTACAGCCTAAATACTATCGTACCGTGGGTGTTGACAAGGAGGAAAGAGGTAGCTTGTTAATTCTGGACTTGAAGGTTTGGAGGTTCGGAGGAGAAGGAAAAACATGTGCCGGCAAGGAATTCCACAACTTAGAAGTCCTCTGGACAAAAGGGCGGGCATAACAATATGTTCTATGTCTGGTGACCTGGACAGTAAAAGGGTGCATTCGCTCTGTTCCCCTGGTAGATCTGTTGGGGGCAGCAGGTGGGGGAACTATGGAGGAAAGCTCCTCTGAGCAGTGCCCGTGCAGATATCTATAAAAGAGAGAGAGGTCACCAACGGTACGTCGGTGGGCAAGGGATGGCAGCCTTTGGGTGAGGGTAGGGTCACCGATGAGACGTATAGCTCTCTTTTGAATGGAGTCCAGGATAGCGAGTGTAGACGCGGCAGCGGCACCCCAGATGTGGGAGCAGTCTTCGAGGTTTGGCCTTATTTGTGAAGTATATAAGGTATAGAGATTAGCTGGCGAAAAGTGTTTGCGAGCCCGGAAGAGGAAACCTAATTTCTTAGCAGCCGCTTCTGCAATTGATGTGACATGTTGGTGCCAATTAAGATTTCGATCCACAGAAATGCCAACAAGAGAAAAGGACTCATTACTTTGAATAACTTGGTTGTTCATTGTGATGGGTCTAGGGCTGGTGTATCTCTTGTGAGAAAGAGAGCAAGACTTAGTTTTGGTGGGGTTGAATTGTACAAGATATCTACTTCCCCAGTCTAATATTTTTTGGAGATCCACGGAGATAGAACCCTCCATGAGTCTGCGATCCTCATCTAATTGGGCTAAAGAGACAGGCTTAGAATATTGTATATTTGAATGGAGGGTGCTGTGTGTTGTCATTGAGGCCCTTTACAGGCAGTTCTTGATCCGAGGGCAGCTTAGAATATTGTATATTTGAATGGAGGGTGCTGTGTGTTGTCATTGAGGCCCTTTACAGGCAGTTCTTGATCCGAGGGCACACGCACATTATCGAGACATATTTCTGCTATTTCCACAGCTTGAATTTCTATCATCTCATTGCTGTATTGACTTCCTAATTTAATTAAAAAATTATTACACGTTTTGGACAGGGAACATTTAGAAGAACCAAAAGTAACAACAATTGATATCATGTGTCCCGATTACATCAAGATTTAGCTTTTTAACGGACTTCAAAATATTTTTTATGTATGTGTTCACCGATATTTTACTTAATTGCGGACCAATTAAAACAAATCTGTTTTTGTTTGATAGGGTATAACTACCCCTGAGGTGGTCCCATTTTCACCAAATCAGGATTTGTGATGGGATTTAAAGGAAATCGAGGAAAATACTCAAAAATCACTTTTTATGTATGTTTACCAAAAATTGTCGTCAATTGTGGACCAATTAAAAAAACGTTTGAAAGGGTATACTGCTGAGGCGGTCCCATTTTCACGAAGTCAGAATCTGATGATGGGATCTCGGGGAAATCGAGCGAAATCCTCAAAAAATATTTTTTTATGTATGTTCATCAATATTTTCGTCATTTGTGGACCAATTTAAAATAATTTTTTGTTTGTTTGAAGGGAATCTCATGACGGGAAATCGAGGAAAATCCTCAAAAAAAATAATTATGTATGTTCACCAATATTTTTGTCAATTGTTGACCAATTTGAAGAAATTTTTGTTTGTTTGAAAGGGTATACTTCTAAGGTGCTTCCAATTGCACCAAGTCAGGATCTGATGATGAGATCTTAGGAAAATCGAAGAAAATCCCCAAAAAATATTTTTTATGTATGGCCACCGATTATATTATAGCAGTTTTCTAACACAGTACTCACTGCGTACGTAAATACGTAAATACGAGAACAGAAAAATAAACAAACTAAAAAAGATAAACTGACTTCAAAATTGGTACTAGAAAGCGAATAATAGCTAGATTAGAGGTTTAATTCAAAAGGTAAAAAATAGTTTAAATGAAATATAATTATATGCGCTACCTACTTATCTGTTTGAGCCGGTGGCAAGCCCGAAATACAATAATACTTAAAGCTATAAACAGCTTAATTAATAACGGATTATAATTCTAACGAAATTCCTAAATCTGTTGTTAATGATCAAAAACTAACCCACGCTTACGCACTCGGTCGCGTGCGTGGAGAACCTTGCGATGTGGCGGGAGTGGACCTACCCTATCTACCTACTGCCTAATTGGCTCGGCACCCACTTCAAAGAGATAAGTAGGTAGCGCATCTAATGTTTCATTTAAATTAATCTTCATCTTTTGAAATAAACCTGTAATCCAGTTATTTTTCGCTTTTTAGTGCCTATTTTGATGTCGGATTTTTTTTTTAAGTTTGCCTATTAGATATATTTTCTCAGATGCAACGAATGTACAGGCGGTCTGTAAGAAAACCTGCCGTACAGGACACCCACAGACTGTCCAGTCATGCAAACTGCTTTGACAACTGGTTGTTTTCCTAAGCTAGTTAGTTATCTATATCCTGAGTCACACATGAAAATATCGTGTCTTTCCTTGCAGATCTGGCATTTAACATTTTTTATTCGACAGTTATGATTGCTTTTTGTACATCTGAAACACCTTTGGAGTAAAATTTGGTCAGGAAAAATTAATGAATATGTATAGAAAAGACCGATATATCAAAACACAATCTTATCAACCAAATGAGTTCAGTAATTTAATATTTTGTTTTTAATGATTTTTTTTATTTTTTAAATATTTTTCTGCAAATACGTGGTGAAAATTTAGATACATTTTTTATTTTTATATAAAAGTTTATACTTTGAATAAATGGTGTATAGTAGAAAAAAGATGTGAAATGAAACTTCAAAGTGAGAGATTTAATTACGTTCCTATTTCTGAGAGCTCGTGACATGAATATATGGGTATTTTCCGCTTATATTTTCCTTATTTCCACTGGCTCGGTGTTCCAAGAAAAGTTAAAATAAAAAAAACAACTTTTATATTTTCTTTTTTCCTTTTTTTCATTGTCAATTACATATTAGTTCAGTTTTCGGATATATTTTTTTGTTTCCGTAAAACTAATTCTGTACATTCTTTGTGTGTGAAATATTGGTAATAAATAGTAAGTGTTTTATGAATTATTGAGAAAAATAAATAAAGTTGTGAACAAAATTCTTTAGCAAATTGTATTTGAGCAAGTTGAATGTCTGCACGTTCCACCCTTCGGAGGGGGAGTAAAGCCGTCGGTCCCGTGTCCATGAGATGTTGGGCACGGTAAAGATCCCTACCCTTCTTACAGAAAGGCAGGGGTTCGGCAAAATTTCCAAGATAGTCAGGTGAAACTGCTCCCTGGTGTCGGTGATTGGCCATAGTCGCGGAAATAGCCCGACGTTAAAGAAACAAAACACACACACACACACACACACACACACACACACACACACACACACACTTTAGCAAATTTTGGAAAAAATATAATTTTGGTGTAACAGACAATTTTTGAAAAAAAAGCGATTTTTTGTGAAAGAGGTTATATGCGAATTTTCAGGTGAATGTTTTTTAAAATTTTTGCAAACAAGCTTTTTGTGGATATTTATATCTTGACAAGTGTGACAAGTGTATAAATAACTTAAAAAGGTTCGTTTTTCAGGAAAATCTGACCTGTTTTTCGATAACATTTAAAGTTTTTCTTTACTACCACTCGTTCAAGCTTTCGTGAAAAGTTAAAAAAAAAACTTTGTACATTTTCCTTTTTTTCCAATTTTTAAGATTAGGTGCATCGAATTTTATGTACTTTTTCAGCAAATTTTTATGCAAAATATATTTGGTCAAATTATTTAAGTGTTTCCGTGGAAATTTTGAAATCAAAGTATATCGTTGGTGGTCTCCTTGCAAAATATACACACTTTATATTGGACACCGTTTTGCCAAATCCATATTAATCATATGTGTGTTCTAGCGAATGCTTTTAATTAAGTTTGTTCAACAGGGGAAAATGCTATACTTAGATAAGAAAACGGCTATATAATAAATATAAAAAATTCTTTGCCCTAACAAAAACAATTTGTCAGAGTAAAAATAAAATGTCAAGTGTACCTGAAAACGTCAGTGTTAAATACGTGGTATATAGATTTCCTCGCTTAAAAATACTACATTATTTGATTTATTTCACTCTGCAACACTGCTTTAATCTTAAAGTGTGGAGGGGGAAGAAATCAGGGGTAGGTGGACCCAAACTGAACGGTAAACATATAAGGCACTTTGAGCCCGGACCCAAACTGACCGCTGTGGACCCAAACTGAACGTTAAATATAAGTTTTTGGACTCAAAGTGAACGGTACACCTATATATATTTATATATATATATATATATATATATATATATATATATATATATATATATATATATATATATATATATATATATATATATATGTATCACACCGATAACTCAAAAAATAATGGGCCGATTTTGATCAAATTTGGTGACTACCTTCCTTTTGCAAATGGCTTGGATAAGTTCGTTAGTCAGGAAAATCGGCCCAGGTTTTCCCGGAAAATTTTGAGTTTTCCTTCAAAAAAAAATTATATCTCCGGAATTAACAAAGTAAGGGCAACCAAATTTGGTACGCTGGTTTATGTCATTATAGGTGAGGTGCGTACCAAAATTTAGCTCTGTAGGTCAAAAGACAAAAAAGTTATGGGCATTTAAAGAAAAATAAATTGGGGGTTTCCTCAAAACGTCAAAGTGACAATTTAAAACGTCGAAATTCGCAACATTTAGGCAAAGAACTTGAATCTAATACGGGCTCTGGAAAGAAAATGTCTTAAGAAGAATGTTTTACAAACCCTGAAGTCTTAGTTTCAACCGTCATCGTCCTTTATTTTACTAAAATATTTCCAGAAAATTCATTTGAAATAGACCCTTTCTCTGATGCTTGGCAGTAGCCTTAGCTATAGAATTTATCGTTTAATGGTATATAATTTTTGTAGAATTTTCGTAAAAGATCAATAAAGCTCAATATCTCCGTTATTATACAAGATATGAAAAAATATTGTATACATTAATTATACGGTGTCTTGAGCTACACCTTAAAAAATTATTGCTACCATCACAGGCTGGCCCATAAGTCGTTGGTGATACAAATAATATTTTTTTTAGTGGAAAACGCCTTATGTTTTTGCATTTTCCATCGAAATATAATGCATGTTTGTAAGTTAAGAAATTCTGGACGCAGCAAGTGCGTTATAGTATCGAATTTTGATTAAATGCTTCATATTTGAAAAGCTCAATTTGCTATTAACCTATAAGGTTGACCAAGAAACGGATTTTTTCGGTTACATTTTAAGTTTACTTTCGGAAATTTCTGTACGTTTTCAAACAATAAAGTTATTTTGATGAAACATGGCACATTGTTTTTACTATATAGGTTATACTGGTAACCAAATTTGATGCCTGCTTTCTGAAAAAAAAACACATATTTGCTATTAAAAACATTTTTATGAAAATTCACTACCATAACGCACTTGCTGCGTCCAGAGTTTTATATCATACAATTGTGTCTCGTTTATGAACATTTGAACAATATACCTATTTATTTAAGTTAACAAAGAAATTCCTTTCGTAAACATTTAAAATTCCATTGCACATATTTTACCAATTTTATTGTAGTAATTGTTATTTATGTCAATTCGAGAAAGATCTCCTATACGTCTTAATCGAATTGCTGAAGAAACAGAATTAGAAAATAGTAAAACAGGTTTAATTAAATATAAAATTAATTTAGAAAATAACTCCAACTCAATTATCATGGCTCAGCAAAATACTTTAAGCATGATTTCTCAAGCCTCTATGATGATTCCGGAGTATTCTGGTAGTCAAAAACATTTAACCTACTTTATAAACCAGTGTGATTTATTTATATGCAATTATAAACAAGAAGGAAATACGGCAGAAAATTTTCATATAAATAGTATGATATTAGAATTTATTAAATCTAAGATCACGGGCGAAGCCCGAGACGTGCTTTTAACAATTGAAAATTTAACATGGGATAGTATTAAATCAGCCCTTAAGGCACACTATTCCGACCCTAGGTCAGAAAATTTATTATTATCAGATTTGACAACAGTATTTATGACAAAATCACAATCAATACTAGATTTTATTAATGTTATTAAGGAGAAGTTGAAAAATCTAAACGAATTTGTTGAATTACAAGATTTAGAACCAGCTATCAAATCTTATAAAAAACAATATTTCAAAAGTATGGCTGTTTCTGCATTTAAAGCAGGTTCTCTCGAACCTTATTATTCTCATCTTAAACTAATAAATATTGATTCTCTTGAGACAGGGTTACTAGAATGCTAACGTATTGATAATGAAATCATGCAGGCGAATTTTATTAATAGTTTAAGAAACAAAACTCATAATAATAGTAATGAGGTAAAGGCTCAGATTAAAAATGTAACCCCTATATTTAACAGATTACCCAGAAATTATTCAAATTTTCAACACACAAATTTTCAACAACCAAATTTTCAACAACCAATTGGTCAACCACGGTTTCCTAGCCGACCAATTAGTAATATTAGGCCAATTTACCAGCATAGAAATTATCCTTCAAATTCACAAGTGTTTGGTAACAGGCAACCACCACCAACTCCCATGTCCATTAGTACTACTCGGAATACAAATAACTATAGAACACAGCCTCAGGGAATAAATAATTTCTCTAACCCGCGCTCTAGACCCACCTCTGGTGTCAGAGAGCTTTACAATAATCAAGGAGAAAGTTCCTTTGATTACTATGATGAAAATCCACCTATGGATTATGAGCAGGATTTTCACTTAGCAGCCTCGGGAAATTAATCGAAATTGACTTTAATAATATTCATTTTCAATCCAAACTCCCGTTTATTACCATACCTACGTTAGGTTTAAAAATATTGATCGATACCGGAGCCACTGATAGCATAATCAACCCTAAAGTAGCACACAAATTATTTTCAGATTATTTTTATAAAGAAAGTTTTGCCCTTATGTCTGTACACAAGGTTACAAAGGGTACAGATAATATTAAATACCCTGTATTACGAGAGTATGGTGTACATTTTCCATTCTCCTTCAGAGTTATGGATTGGCACGATAGATTCGATGCCCTTATTGGTACTGCACATATGCAGAAATTAAAAACACAAATCAACTACGAAAATCAAACAATTAGATTTGGAAAATGAAATTCCATTTTTCCTACAATTAAACCCTTCAAATTTTACACCTTTTAATCAAATAGTAAAAGGTCATGTTAAAATACCTGTCACTATTGACAAAGGGGCAGTATTAGTTCCTAAAATTGAAACAGAAAACATTTGTGTGGAAGAATGCATAGCCGAAGCGAACAATGGTGTATGCATTGTACCCTGCACAATGAAAAATAATGTAAAGTCAATTACATTATGTTTTAACCAACAATTTGACGTATCCCCTATTCAAAATTATAGCGAATTACTAGGACCCATAAATAAAAATTTTACTAAACCACAAGACAACATTTTAGACCAATTAAGGTTAGAACATCTAAACTCAGAAGAGAAATCAAAACTATTAAATTTATGTCATAAATATAAAACAATATTTTATCACGAAGGGTCTGATTTAACCTTTACTAACGCTGTTAAGCATGAAATTAAGACCAAGGATGAAGAGCCTGTATACGTAAAGTCTTATCGTTATCCTTTCCATTTGAGGGAAGAGATACAAAACAAAATTAAAAAATTATTAGACGGCAAGATTATACGTCCTTCTATATCACCCTATGCAAGCCCTGTGTGGGTGGTTCTCAAAAAGATTGATGCCTCAGGAAAGAAAAAATATAGGTTAGTTGTTGATTATCGCAAGTTAAACGATAAAACAATAAATGATAGGTACCCTCTACCGCGTATAGAAGAAATTTTGGACAGTCTAGGTAAATGTACATATTTCACAACTTTAGATTTAGCTCAAGGATTCCACCAGATCGAAATGCATCCAAATAGTATAGAAAAAACAGCCTTCTCTGTAAACAATGGGCACTACGAGTGGCTGCGCATGCCCTTTTGGATTAAAGGAGGGCCAAGCTCGTTTCAACGAGTAATGGATAATGTTCTACGTGAATTTTTGTATAAATCTTGTTACGTCTATATGGATGACATAGTCATCTTTTCAAAATCACTGCAGGAACACATGATTCACCTAAAACAAATATTCAATAAGCTATTGGAATGTAATTTAAAGGTACAGCTTGACAAATCTGAATTTTTAAGAAAAGAGGTCGAATTTCTTGGGCACGTCATCGCTGTGGACGGGATCAGACCGAACCCTAATAAAATCTCTGCAATCCAAAAGTACCCTTTACCTAAAACACAAAAAGAAGTAAAATCATATCTAGGACTTATCGGATACTATAGACGCTTCATAAAAAATTTTGCAAAGATAGTTTTTCCCTTAACAAAATGCTTGAAAAAAGACTGTAAGTTAGATATAAATAATTCAGAATATAGAGAAGCTTTTGAAAAATCAAAAGATTTAATTACAAATTCACCAATACTAACGTACCCTGACTTTGACAAAACATTTCATCTTACGACAGACGCAAGTAACCTAGCTATTGGCGGCGTTCTTTCTCAGAAAGACAAACCTATTGCATTTTATTCGCGTACTCTAAATTCTGCCGAGAAAAATTACTCGACAATAGAAAAAGAATTGCTCTCAATTATAGAAAATACGAAACACTTTAGGCCTTATTTGTACGGTAGAAAATTTTATATTGAAACTGATCATAAACCATTGGTTTGGCTATTTTCGATCAAAGACCCAAATTCACGACTAGTAAAGTGGCGACTAAAATTAGAAGAGTACGATTATGAAATCAAATACAAAAGAGGTAAGGATAATGTTGTGGCCGACGCCCTTTCGCGGATAGAAATAAATGCTAACGAAGAAGACGAAGACTTAGCGTCGCTTTTTAATAATTTAGATCCTTCGGATTTGAGAGTTTTGACTGACGAAGATTTAAAAGAACTTGGATTAGATATCAATGACCAACAAATCAATAACGAACAACCTAATGAACCAACAGACACACAGACACAACACACTTCTGTACAAAACCCCGTATTCAACATGCCAATCTCAGAAAACCCACTTAACCACTTTAAACAACAAATTATTTTTAATTATGGTGAGAAAAATGATACGAAAATTTCCAAAGCATTTAACAATACTTGTTCACGAGTCTATATTGAGAAAGATCATGAACTACAACAAATTACAACTTTTTTGAAAAACTATATTAATCCCGTAAACACATATGGCGTATTATTTATGCAGTCTGAATTAGAACGATATTTTACATTAATTACCTCCGACTTGTTTAATAGCTCTGTTAAAATTATTAAATGCACCAAATATGTTGAAGATGTTTTAACAAAGCAAAGACAACTAGACTTTATACAAGATTACCATAATTCAAATCATAATGGCATTAACGAAACATATGGTCACCTTAAATCTAAATATTACTGGCCAAATATGAAGACACACATAAATGACTACATTAACAAATGCGAAGTATGCCTTCAAGCTAAATACGAATGACACCCCTATAAACCACCCTTTTCAGGTCCTTTAGTGGCAACGAGACCTTTCGAAGTAATTCACATAGATGTGTTTAGTTTTGACAACTGTAAATTCCTTACTTTTATTGATTTATTTAGTAAATACGCTCAAGCATACTACATAATAGACAAAACTGCCCTTACGATAATAAATAAATTACGTCATTTCTTCACACATCATAATTACGTAAAGACAATCGTCTCGGACGCAGGTTGCGAGTTCGACAACGCTCTACTGAAAGAATACTGCTCTTTGTTTAAAATTAACCTCCATATAGCGACACCCCAAAATCCAAATTCAAACTCCCCTGTTGAGAGATTACATTCCACCTTGTTAGAAAAAATTAGAATATTGAAATTTGAAAATCCAACAGAAAGCCCACAATCTTTAATGATTACTGCGGTTTTAATTTACAATCAATCGATTCACTCCCTAACTGGATATTCACCCTTTAAGCTCTTGTACGGCCCTTACGACGAACTAGAACCGATTGATCCTAATCAGACTATATACAATGAATATAACAATAAAAGACTGAAAGAGATCGTGCCATTTTACAACACAGTGTACAATAAGCAAAAAGAAAAAGCCACGAAAATTTTAGAGAAAATAAATCAGAATAGAGAACATAACATAACCGTGTCCACTGACATAGTAGCAGTCAGGACGCCTAGAGTTAGAAAAACCGACCCACTATACAAAATACATTCCGGTCCTGTAAATATCCCGCATAATAAATTACTGTTACCTCATTCTACGAAACAATCTGCTCACTTACAGAACGTAAAAAGAATTAAAAAACGGTTTCCCTTACAGGAACATTCTCCCTTGGCTGATGGTCGTCCTTCAACAAGTGCAACCCTTGCAGATTCAGAGCATTGAAACAAACGGGTTTTTCAAAGATTACATAGGTATAGCAAAAATCCTTAATCATTATCACCGTTTCTATTTTTACTTTAATTTAACTCTTATTGAAAGTAATTATAATCAACTTTTAATTAATACACAAATTGTTAATCAAAATTTTACACATGATGCAACTATACTACATATTAAAATGTTAAATGACCAAATGTCAGTAATAAAAAATGAAATACAAAAATTGATACACTCCAGAGAGAAAAGAGGTTTGATAAACGGAGCGGGATCTGTTATTAAAATGATCACTGGAAATCTTGATCAAGATGATCTTAAAGAAATAAATAAAAATTTAGACGCCCTGTATACTAATCAAAGAGACGTGATGGTTCAGTTGGACAATTTAAATTCATTTGCAAATGTGATGACACAGCGATTCGAAGAAGAACAAGAGAACATAAATAAAAATTTAAATTACATAAAAAATTGTTTTGAAGACTTATACTCTCGCGTAGAACAGAGATCAAGTATCGAATTTCAAATATCCTTAGGCAGAAAATTATTAGAGTCAATAAAAATACTACAACGCACCATTTCCCTTAGTTTTAATGAAATTACAAATACAGAGATTTTTACTTCACACGATTTAAATCATATTAAACAACATTTAAAATTAATTTATAATGATAACGAATTAATAAATTTTGATTCTAACCATATTTTTAAAATAATTGAGTTTACAAAATTTAACGTTCTATCAGTCAGAGATACTATTGTATGTCTCCTTAAAATTCCAATTCTGCACCCAACACCTGGCTCTTATTTTCGTATTTTACCTGTTCCTAAAAACAATAAAGTCCTTATTCCACCTAGCTCATATTATCTAGAAACACCTCAGAAAAATTTATGGACAGCAGAACACTGTCCTGCGATAGAAGAAGCCATTGTTTGCACTGACCAACCCTATACAGAAAAGTGCAATTTAGAAGAACCATCCACCTGCCTTTTCGCGGTTGTCACAAATTATTACACTACATCAATTCAGTTAAATAATGGGAACGTGCTACTCATCACAAATCAAAAACCGTCGATATCAGAAGAATGCAAATCCAAATTAGATAAACAGATAGCTAACCAAACCTCCCTCGTATGCAGTAAGAAAAATTGCAAAATAACAATCAAAGACGAACATTATGAAGATATAAGTACGAATATTACTTGGAACCAAGATATCATTCCAAAATTAGAAGTAACACCCCAACATAAAATAAAATTTCATCCAATGCATATTAAGAAAACCGAAAAGTTAAGAAGTCAACTAGAAAAAATCAACCAGCATCATGCATGGCACCCAGCAGTCCATACCACACACTTTGGGTTAACTATAATTGGTGTTATCTTCTTTGTGATAACGATAATGGTTGTTAGAAGAAGAACAAGAAGGTCGTCAGAAGCCAGCGATGTTCAAGAAACCAACCCCCTTTCCAAGAACGAGGACGTTCTTCAAACTGGCAATGGAGGAGATAAGTCATCGTCGACTTCCACCATCTAGAAGAAGTAGAACGAAGATCTGTGGCGTGATGTCTTTTTCATATAAAAACGTTTAGTTGCAAATATTGTGTGATTTTCCATTTTATTTAATTATGCTTATTAAGCGCTCCTGTTGTAAATGTTGAAGCAAGTACACTAAACATTCAGATTGGTTTTAGACGTGCTTGCTATAACATCGTTTAGTTCATAACTAGTAATCTTTATACCTTTCTCATTAAATAAACTTGTAATTATTAGCCAAATAAATTTCCTTTTTTGGCTGCCCTTAATTCAAGTTACTTAACTATATATATATATATATATATATATATATATATATATATATATATATATATATATATATATATATATATATATATATAGGGTGGCACATTGAAAACGAAACAGACCGATTTGCGTCCAGAGATTTTTTTTAAGAAACGCTGAAACATGTCAATTTTAATATCGAGGGAACATGTTTTGACATGAAAATCAACTTTGTCACATCAACCCTTTAAGGGTGGTGATAACAACCCTTATATTTTAAATAGGGAACATGGGTCGAGTGTTACATCATTTGAAAGCTTTCTTTTCTGAATTCAGCACACTAGTCTTTGTGGAAGTTCTTTCAACTCGTTTAAAAATTATTGACAGTTGAAGATGCAAAAACGCATTTCACTTATTCCGAGAAGAAATGTGCTGATAGTGAATGTTTTGTTGGTTTGTTAACAAAAAATTGACTATCAGAATATTTCTTATCGGAATGAGAGAAATGCGGTTTATTATTTCAGTTTATCGGTCGGTTTGATACTTGATAGTACTACCGAAAATTAATTTCACAATGATGTATTCTGTAGAAGAATTGAAATAATTACTCTTTTTTTTTCAAAAACGATGACTGTGCCAACCGTACCGTAAATTTGTTTAATGAACGACATCCGAACAGACATGTTAACAGAAAATACATTTTGGAGTTAGTTGCAAAGTTTCGACAAAGTGGTTCAGTAGCCAACAAAAACCGGGATCCTTAACGTGAATTTCCGATTAGAAATGAGACTACTGAGATTGAAGTTTTAGGACAAACTGCAGCAGACCCAACTTTGAGCACGAGAAAATTGGCCACTGTTTCAAACATCAAAATAAGAACTATTCAGCGAATATCTAAGCATCATAAATTTCACCCGTATAACATTTATCTTGTACAAGAACTGAATGAAGATGATTTTAATCGGCGGCTGGAGTTTTGTGAAGTTATGACCACAAGATTAGCTGATAACGGGAACTTTCTGTTCAATATCTGTTTTTTAGACGAGTGTACGTTTTTATTAAACTCTACAGTCAATCGTCATAATTGTCGTTATTGGGCAGATAATAATCCAAGAAATTTTCACAAAGTCCACACTCAAACTCCACAGAAATTGAATGTCTGGACTGGCATTTTTGGAGACCCTTTAATCGGACCAATTTTTCTTGATGGCAATTTGAGTGGCGAAACGTATTTGGAGTTACTAGAAGATATCGTTTACCCTCTACTAATTGACATGGTTGAAAATGATGATCCCTATCAAGAAAATCAATTAGTTTTTCAACAAGATGGAGCTCCTCCGCATTTTTCACAACGTGTTAGGGAGTTTTGGAACAGAGAGTTTCCAGAGCAGTGATTTGGGCGTAGAGGTGCTATTGAGTGGCCCCCTAGATCACCGGATTTAACTCCTTTAGACTTCTTTCTATGGGGCCATTTAAAGAGTAGAATTTTCGCAACAGAAGCGGAGTCTCTGGAAGAATTACGACGACGCATTGTTGAATGCCATCTAATAACTCCACAAATGCTCCAGAATGTCAGAGCTCGTTTTGAACAAAATTTGTAATTTTGTATGGATGCTGGTGGTCAACAATTTGAACACTTACTTAACTAAATAAACATTTTTGAACATTTGGTTTTGTTTTTTAGTTTTTTTTACGAAATATTTACTAATTAGTGCATTTCGTATCACAATGAATGAAATGCGTTCTTGCAACTCCTACTGTGAATAATTTTTAAACGAGTTGATAAAATTTCCAAAAAATTAATGTGCTGAATTCAGAAAAGCAAGAGCTTTCAAACGATGTAACACTCGACCCATGTTCCATATTTAAAATATATATAAACGTATAAAAATTCAAACGGACCTTGGTTTCGGGTTCTAGGGGCCCAAATTCGCGCTCATTTGAATAAATTTTCCAAAGTCCCACCATCGATACCTCTCTATTAGCGATTAAAAAAAAATTCGCTAAAAGGACAAAATGCACCGATAGCCAAACGAATAAACGTTTGTTGCAATATGTAAAAGAGGAAATATGTTTTCGAAAAGAAGTTGAGATTAAAATGGCAAAATGTATTGGACATATTCTGAGGCATAATCACTTCCTGACAACATTGTTTGAAGAACACATACCTAAACTTAATTAAATGGGACGGAGAGTCTTATAGTTGCGACGAGCAGACGACACCACCATTAGATTGTGATAATTATAAACGACTACCACATTAGAAGAACCTGATTGAATCTTATAAAACTAATTGAAGCTATTAACTTTACTAAAAGTCGTTAAATAGCTATTTAATATACAGCAACGTTGAATGAATTTGGGGCCTTTCATTTTAGGCAAGTTTGTAAGTTTGAAAAGATGTTGTTAATCAAATACAAAATACAATTAAATGATTCGCACGAACAACGTTGTAATTTTGTTCAAAGCAGGCTAAACGTGGAACAACGTTGTACAACCATACAAAATTACATAGCAACGATAAAATTAAACATTATGTTGACAGTTCTCAAAATAATGTCAGCCTGAAATGACAATTTCCGTTCACTTAGCTGGAACAACGTTGTAACTACAGTGAAATGGTTGAGAGTAGTAACATCACATTGACATCCTCGGGAAGAAAACGTTTAAATAAAGGAAGGAAAGGAAAAAATAACCTAAGTGAATTGAGGGATAATAAAAGAAAGGCATTGAGGAATAGTGGAAATCCATATACTTCGAAAAGAAAGATTCCTGTGCCTGGAAAAATACCTTCTGTCATGGTAAGCAGAACAACGTTGTAAATGTTTTTTTTTCAGCATAAAACGATTTTTTCTCTTATATGTGTGAGCTCTGTATTTATATGTATGCATAGAAGAGATAATTTAAAATAGTCTGGATGCAGCAATTGCGTTATGGAAGTGAATTTTCATAGGAATGCTCTGGTACCAAATATTCTTTTATAACTTCTTTTTCCTGTAACATAGAAATCTAAATTTTGGTATATAGTTTCCTTTTAATATAATAAACTTGTGTACCCAATTTCATTACCATAGCTTTTTATTTTTGAAGATAATTTTTTTTGCAGAAAAAAAAAGAAGGTACATGCTAAATCTTATCTAAATCGACCCATTATTTTATGAGTTATCGGTGTGATACACACACAAACACACACACACACACACACACACACACACACACAATAGTCTCTAAGGTATCAGTGTGTTCAACCCTAGACCTAAGAGAGATCTGGCAGTTCGTTGCAAGTCTTGTATTGTATGTACCGTTTCGTCTACCTGCTTCGCTATCAGTGTAGTGAGTCGGGTCACAGTAAATTAAGTCAGGGGCTTTCGTCACGGTACTTAAAGGATTAGGAGGATTTCAGGTATTTGTGTGTTTGTAATGAATATATAATAGGTTTAATGTCTTTTTGTGTGTTTGTAATGAATATATAATAGGTTTCCGTAGTAATCGGAAGACGAAGACCATCATCTCTCTTATTTAAACAATCGGGACGTTTTCGATCTCGATTGCTTCGCTGATAATTCTGGTTTTGAAGTTGTCGAAGTCTATCTTATGCCCTGTATGAATATAATGCATGGCCAGCACCGATGAGGAGTTGGAATTTCTAACTGCGATGGTGTGTTAATATATTCTATTGTGGAAGCGTCTATTTGTTTGTCCTCGGCAACAGTCTGAACAAGGAATTTCGTAAACTCCGTGGGATTCGTTTGAAATCGTATCCTTGGGAGTTTTTATCAGATTTGACAGTTTTTGCTCTGTTGCGAATATGGAATTCGACTGATTTTGTCGGTGACCCCTTTAATGTATGGTAAAAACGCTATGTGCCTAGGGTTGAACATACTGATACCTTAGAGACAATCTCCAGCGAGTTTTGGGGAGTAGGCAGATTGAGGCCCCGTAACCGAGCTACAACCACCCAACCCACCTTTGTCCACCGTTTTAAGGAATAGGCAGATTCAGGCCTTAGAGTTCATGTCCTTACATATTTCCTTTACCTCTTGAAAATGGCTCCAAATCAGGGGCCAAAACGTCGAGTTTTAATAAATTCTGGACGTGGTTCAACCCGAGAACCAAGTATATCTTACATTAAAGACCGCGGAAAACTCTCCGAACATATATATATATATATATATATATATATATATATATATATATATATATATATATATATATATATATATATATATATATATATATATATATATATATTGCTATAGGCAAATATGTCAGAAAATTAGAAACATTTTATTGTGGAGTAAAACGGGTCATGTACATTAAATTGATACGTCCTAATATTTAAATGCCCTGTATAATTGAGAGTGTAAAATATTTTAGATTTAAAATAAGGAATAGCATAACAGGTAAAAGAATACAGAACAATGATTTCTTTTTTACATGTAGTACATTTTAATTTCACTAAGCAAAAATCGTTGAAATACAATAGAACACAGAACAATAACCTTGTTTTTATTTATAGAGTTTTAATAGAATATAATGATTTTTATTTTATCCTTAGACAGTAAGTAAATGTATAGTATTAAGTTAAAAATAAGTTTTTGTCAGTTACCAATGATAAGAAAACACACGCAGTGTTAGTTAATAGGGATAGTATTTTTTGTGGTTGTTTCCAATGAGTGCAACGAACAAGAAGTTGGACAATGAGAAAATGCAAGGCCTGTGAACTTTGTTTTGCCCAGGTACGGCGAGAAGAGGTTTTTTGTAACACAGAGGTAGTTATTTAAGGAGACGGCGGCAGGTCGATAAGACGATTCGTTAAAGAACTGCGGGAAGTGAAACTCCATTCGTTGACGTACGGCGACACTGTAAATATGGGAGTTGAGAATTAAGCGTGAAGGCAACTGCCTCATAATAAAATCATATTCAGTTTGAAATGGGAAAAATAAATATGAGTATCTGGTACACGGTTTGTTGAGACCGTTTAAATAAAATGGAAAATAATTAGTAATCACAGGCAAGCTACAAAATCCAAACACTAGATCAAATGGAAAGCAATTAGTACACATCCAATGGAAGAATTAATTAGACATCATTCCGTAAGTCGTTTTGTGAACTTTATCGTAATAAATGTGCAGACTTTTTCTATAGTGTGATTAGTTCTTAAGAATTTTTCAGTCCCATTGATGATTTTAATTTATCTTTAGCTCACTAAGGGGGATATTAGATAAAGGCCGAATCACTAGATCATAGTTAATTCATTGTTTTAAATAAATTTGATTTGTAGTAATTTATCGACAATCAGCGATGATAAATTTGATATAACTATGTTTTAATGGGCATTTGTGAATTTAATCAATCAGAAATAAAACATACTAGATTGTACTTACATAATCTGTTTAATTTTGACCTCAAATCAAACAAATACTCATTATATGATAAAGTAGGGCTATTTTTCACCGTCAATTAAAAGTAAATTTTTTGAAATTTCCAAACACTCGCGAGTAATATAATTTATAAATAAGACATATCAAACAAAAATGCTAGCCCAAGCACAGAACCCTAATCATGAGATGAGAGAAAAATTTAAAAGAATTGGTCAATTTTGGTGAAATTTACGGGTTCTAGTTAAGCAAGTGGCTTGAATATGTTTGTTGGCGATCACAAATAGATCAGTGGTTCCGTTGAACAATTCGTTGGAGTTAGTTTTTATTTCTAAAAGTAATAAAAGTATTTTGATGTGATTAGTATACAAGTTGTCTTTATAGGGGTACCATGTATTAAACTTGAGGTTTAATTTAATATAAGAGAAGAGAAAGTTGAGTGGATTATGATTTTTTTTCCAAAATCATAATACTTGGTGGGTCAGGACTTTATTGTTTAGGTAATCTAATAAACTTTTTTTTCATAGGAAAGAATATGCCGCTGTCAATTTTCTTGTGAAACGGTAACATCAGAAGAGAAACAGCTGCTATTTGGTAATTTTTATGCCTTAAATTATGATGACCAAACAAAATTGTTAGGACAAAAGTGCGTGGTTATTGTAGAGATTAAAAGACACGCAGTGGACGAAGCTGTGTCTCGCCGAAAATGCTCCGTAAAATATGTTTTACCTTTGCAGCCTGGAAAGACACAAATTTGTCAAAAAACTAGTTGCGACATTTATAAGATTACACCTCGACGGTTACAAATGTTACAAGAAAAGTTAAAATCACATGCATCACTTGATGATAATCATGGAAAAAATTTTAACCGTCCAAATAAAATTCTAGATGAAATAAGGGATTTAATAAAAAGACATATAGAGTCTTTTCCTCGACAAGAAAGCCACTATTCAAGAAATAATAGTAATAAGAGAGTTCTTAATTCAAACCTAAATTTACGGAAGATGTACCATATGTTTTCTTAAAAATATCCGAACGTTTGAACAGAGAGTGCTTACAGATCTGACGCCTGCTCTTACTATGACAAGCGCTTTATTCGGCTAGCCAATGCTCATTCAGAGGAAGAAATGAAACAAAATGAAACCCAGAGCAGGCTTCACCATTTAAGAGCTGAAGTCGCATATACGAAATTGGCGGAAGATTCCGCTGCAAGTCAACAAACAAGCTCTGTGGTTAATTTGTGTGTTGATCTCCAGCAAGTCCTATTCTGTCCCCAGCTGCATCACTCTTCTGTTTTTTATCAAAGACAGTATTCTTGCTACAACCTAGCAATCCATAATACCTAAATTAATACTGCAATGATGTGTTTTTGGCATGAATCTATAGCCAAAAGAGGATCGGCAGAAATTTCATCTTGCATTTTGAAGTACGTTACCATCCACTTGAAACCTGTAATGAAGTCCGATATATTATGGTTATTTGAATAGCGAATAATTCATTTGGGCGGTTTAAATAACGGATATTTGCTAGGTAATAAATCCGACTCATTTTAGAAACACTTCAGAGTATGAAAAGTCGCCACAAGCGGAACGTTAAGCGTGTATGATGAAACGCATAGCGCCGGTCGGTCACGCGCATTGAGATTCATTCTAGGTGCGTCACGGAGCGCATGGCAAATAGCGAACCGAGAAACGGAACGTCGAGGAGAGATGCCTTCAGCCCGTGGTCGCGACAAGAGGTTCCGGTGGTCGTACGTTAGTTTTAAAAGTTTTAAAAGCGTCAGTTAGGTGTAATAACTGGGAAGTTTATTTCGCTGTACTACATAGTAGTGAAAAGGAGCGTGTTATTTATTTAATAGTAAAGAACGAGAGTCTAGGAAGACTGTGTTCTGTTATCGTAGTTTGCAAGGTTAGTTATACTTCGGAAAACTTGAAGAAGTATAATTGCAAACTGGAATAAATGTTTGGGTGTTTTATTAATGCTGTTCTACGTGTAACATTAATCGCGTGTTAGGATTTAAATGTATACAAGGTGTACTGTATGTAGGAGTGACAAAACTGGTCACGGGTTACCCATTTAAGGGAGGTCGAAGTCAGGTCATAATAATTATACCATATTATAGTGGAATTAGGGTGTGTTAGCGAATCATAGCGTGCTATACAGGATGGACTACGTTTATTTTGAGGGACGTATGTCCTCGAAGTACGCATGGCTCTATTCTGAATGGCATGCGCTCGCTATATAAGGTGTTTGATTAGCTAGAGTGTCCAGCCTAGTTAAGTGACAAGCTGGTCACGTTTCTTACCCACATAAGGGAAACAGGAGCACGGACAGTTCTGATTAAAGGTGTAGTATTTAGTGTGTCCGGCATCCTGTGCTGTACTGGGTCGACTACGTTTGCTTCGAGGGACGTATGTCCTTGAAGTACGCATGGATCGATCCAGGATGATACGTAACCGTTGGATTGCACTGTTAGCTATAGAGGGTGTTCGACAGAAATAGGGGACAAGTTACCCGGTGGCGTTAGTTAGCAGGTTAGGGTATTATAAGCGTGGGAACCATTTGCCTACCCACCTAGCAGAGTAGGACTGTAAGGAAATTGCGGGAATAAAGCCCAGGGGAAGTTAGCACCCCCGATTGAGGCGGAATTTATAGCGGGGGCATTTTCCGTTTGATGCATGTGTATGTCGCTTTCCGCTTGCCGTTGTTTTGCTATGCCTTGTTGATTACTGTGCTAATGCTAATATCACGCTTTATTTGTAATAAATAGCACAAATATTATTCTAGTCGAATATCATTGTATTTTTAAATATTAATGTATTTGTATCATTTCCACTATGAAATAATGTCTTATATGAGATAACGTTATCTGACCTGAGATATGTTTTCTCTTCATTCGCATGAACTGTAGCGAATTTTTGGTTTTAATAATAATAATGGATTTTTATTGTTGTCACATTCATTTGTAGATATTTTCAATATTATTAGAGGATTTTATGAAATTAGTTGCGTTTCACTGCACTGCCTGTAGATATTTGCACTAGTGTAGGTGTGTTTACGATAGAGTCCTGTGACGGATTGTAACTAGCTGAGGTATATCGTAACTGAGATTTACCTGTTCATAATATTTCTGCTTCCAACTTTGTAAGCTAGGAAAACAGCCATTATTCGGAAGTAAGTAATTAAAGCCTACTTACCTCCCGAGAACTCTACTGGATGTAATAACTTTCGACCGCTGGCTATAGTTTTCTTCTCCACTCGAGTTACGCTAGGACAAGGCTGTTATGAAACAGTAACTTTGTGGTGTTCTACGAGGGCCTTAGCAGAAGTCTTCACGGGGATCTGACCTCGTCCTATTTAATAGGGAGAAAAGATGGCGCCCGAGGATATGTAACTTTGACTATTTAGGTCACGCCCGAATGACGGATTGACAACTTATCCGTCGGGCCTCTGCTTAGCCGGGGCATCACAAACCTTTAAGACTTGGTGAGTTTAAAAATCTTGTTCTGTGGTCAGATCGGTGTGTGGGCCAGAACAATAACTGGCGAATGATAGCTCTTATGCAACATCTAATTGTTCGTAAATATTTTACCAAGGTGGAACAAAAATTTCTTATGTCAGGTCATAGCTTTTTACCCTGTGACCGGGACTTTGCTCTTATAAAAAGAAATAAGAAATCAGCAGACATATATGTACCAGAGGACTATATCCGTTATAGCTATCGCAAAAAATGAACAGGGTTTTCATGTTCTACAGATGAAGCAAGAATATTTCAAAGACCTATCTGTCATCGAAAAAACCTTAAATAGGTGTAATTTTAAGATAACATATTATGCCTGGTTTCAAATCATGGATGATGACCCAGCAACACTAAAAGCAAGGAGAAGTCATAATGTAATGCAGCCATGGATTCTTCATAGTATGTCAAAACGAAGACGACAAGTTAACGCGAATTTGCCACCAGTTAATGTTGAAATATTCACTAATCTATACAACAGACCTTTGCCTATTAAAAATGTTAAAAAGATTAATTTACTTGACATGTGACAGTATTTGTATGAACCTTACAGACATTGTTATGAGGGTTTACAGAGTGAAGACTAAATAGTTTTTGTTTATAAATACTTTCTTAGTTATATTATGAATACTTTCAATAGTAGTGTTTTACTTTGAATTATACGTTAATAAAATATGTCAAAGACTTTGCGCTGTATAGTTACGAAATTGTATACAGGCTGGTTACTGAAAACAAAACAGTTGGTTTCATGGCACTTTTCGCCATTTTGTTGAAAATTGCTCGAAAGGGTACTTTCAAGTGGCAAGACTTTTAGGCTTATCTTATCTTCAACGTTGCAACACCAGCCCTTGAGCGGTGGTGCGATCCACCACTGAAATCCCATATGACAAATGGGATCAAGTGCACATCATTTTAAAGCTGATGTAAATCTCTTTTTAACGGTGCCTCACTTTTTGACGTGAGTAATTTGTTTATCAAAAACATGTTAGCTTATCAAATATTCAAAATTTCGACCACCAATCTCAATACAAAATGTCGGCTCACATTATGTAATATTTCTGATTTCGTGGCATTCGGTTACGATACTGGAGTAAATCTTGTAAGGACTCCGGCTAAGTAAAATCAATTTTATTTCTCATGTGACTCCACAAAAAGGAACCTAAGGGTTATAAATCTGGCGATGGTGTGGGTATTTCTGCACAACCTCTTCTCCCAACCCATCGATTTGGAAATGTGTGGTCGAGATATTGTCAGACAGGCAGAGTGTAGTGTAGAGAAGTTCTATTCTGCTGACTACTAACTGGTCTTCGAGATAATGCTCATCATTCTCGATAATGTGAGTTAACATTGAACCAGTGGTATTTTCCAACAACTCCAAGTACATATCTCTGGTCAGAAAAACAGGAAAGAAAAAAGGACCAACAATATGGTCACCAAACATTTCAGCCCAAACATGTGGTTATTCCGGGTGTTTTGTATGATTGTCGCGAAATAATCTGGGATTACAATCAGCGCAGTAACGACAATAATTATAACGAATTACGGTACCGTTTAGGAAAAACAAACACTCACCGAAGAACACGTTGTAAAAAGGAAATTCAGATATCATTTATCGCGCGTTCACTCATCTCTGCAAAATTCCAGAAGATGGTCAACTTCATCTTCACATATTCGTCTGCAAGATGGATTTTGTTCGGATGGAATTTATGACGCGTCAAAATATGTTTACTGGTAGCTCACCCATAATAAAAATCAGTCGCCAGTTGCCTCGTACCCGTCTTGGGATTCAAAACAATATGACCAAGAACCGTAATTTCTACCGCTTTATTTCTTTTGGCGCTTCGTTTTTTACTACAAACAGACCTGGCCTCTTGGAACTTTACCATTAATAATTCCAAAACATACTTTTGATTAACCTGCTTATCTAAATATTGTTAATTGAATAATTCTGCTGTTCTATTAGCACACTGATTATTTGCATAAAAAAGTGAAATCATTTCCACCTTTTGTGCAATCGAGTAAACCATTTTGTTGAATAACTACACAAGCAACAATAACCTGATGAACAAATAAAATGAAATTTACTGATACACTAAGGTTTGTTGCCAAATAAAGAAACCGAAGGGCACAATCTGCTTTAACTGAGAGTCCAGAAACTTTGTAATGTATGTTAATTTTTTTTATTTTTTTAAATCTGATTACCCACGAGAATTTACTCTCTTGGCCAAATCTTTTTTTCATCAAGTACATTTCTGCTGGACTGAATTTCCATAGGTGAAATTTACATATCATCCAGACTGAAAGTGCTGTTTGAATCGTCACTGTAATTTGTGACATTTTTCGTGTCGGTAGAACTAAATATGCATTCTGAATTTCATCTGACAGTCTTGATTTCTTATTCAAAAGATTTTCATTGGCGTCTAACAATCTCCTTTTAATTTCTGGGCTTGACTTGTTTATACTAATTTTTCATTCTGTTTGATCAGACTGGGTGAGAAATACTAAGTTGGCTGCTTCTGTTTCACGTGCCTTACTAAGTGGAAGTACGGCAGAAAATGCAATCATTGTATAATTTTCTGCCTTGGCTGAGAGTCCAGAAACGTTGTAATGTATGTAAAAAAAATTGTCTTTTTTTTAAATTTGAAACTCTCTTGACCAAATCCTTTTTTCATCAAGTACACTTCTGCTGGACTGAATTTCCATAGGTGAAATTTTACATATCATCCAGGCTGAAATTGCTGTTTGAATCGTCACTGCAATTTGTGACATTTTTCGTGTCGGTAGAACTAAATCTGCATTCTGAATTTCATCTAACAGCCTTGATCTCTTATTCAAAAGACTTTCATTGGAGTCTGACAATCTCCTTTTAATTTCTGGGTTTGACTTGTCTATACTAATTTTTCATTATCTTTTAATCAGACTGGGTGAGAAATATTAAGGTAGCTGCTTCTGTTTCACGTGCCTTACTAAGTGGAAGTACGGCAGCAAATGCAATGATTGTATAATTTTCTGCTTTAGCTGAGGGTCCAGAAACTTTGTAATGTATGTTAAATGTTTTTTTTTTATTAGATTGGACTCGGAAATTTACTCTCGGCCAAATCTTTTTTCATCAAGTACATTTCTGCTGCTGAATTTCCTTAGGTGAAATGTACATATCATCCAGACTGAAATTGCTGTTTGATTCGTCACTGCAATTTGTGACATTTTTCGTGTCGGTAGAACTAAATCTGCATTCTGAATTTCATCTGACAGCCTTGATCTCTTATTCAAATGAATATTTGAAAGACCTATCTGTCATCGAAAAACCCTTAAATAGGTGTAATTTTAAGATAACAAATTATGCCTGGTTTCAAATCACTGATGATGACACAGCAACACTAAAAGCAAGGAAAAGTCATAATGTAATGCAGTCATGGATTCTTCATAGTATGTCAAAAAGAAGACAAGTTAACACGAATTTGCCACCAGTTAATGTTGAAGTGTTTACTAATCTATACAACAGACCTTTGCCTATTAAAAATGTTAAAAAGATTAATTTAGTTGACATGTGCCAGTATTTGTATGAACCTTACAGACATTTTTATGAGGGTTTACAGAGTGACGACTAAATAGTTTTTGATTATAAATACTTTCTTAGTTATATTATGATTACTTTCAATAGTAGTGTATTACTTTAAATTATACGTTAATAAAATATGCCGAAGACTTGCGCTGTATAGTTACGAAATTTTATACAGGCTGGTTACTGAAAAGAAAACAGTTGGTTTTAGGGCACTTTTCACCATTTTGTTGAAAATAGCTCGAAAGGGTACTTCCAAGTGGGAAGACTTTTACGCTTATCTTATCTTCAACGTTCCAACACCAGCCCTTGAGCGGTGGTACGATCCACCACTGAAATCCCATATGACAAATAAGGTCAAGTGCACATCATAATCTCTTTTTAACGGTGCCTTATTTTTTTAATTTCAAAGAGTGGGTTCTCAGAAACGCACTTCTTGACGTGAGTAATTTGTTTATCAAGAACATGTTAGCTTATCAAATATTTAAAATTTCGACCACCACTCTCAATACAAAATATTGGCTCACATTATGTAATATTTCTGATTTCGTGGCATTCGGTTACGATACTCGAGTAAATCTTATAAGGACTCCGGCTAAGTAGAATCAATTTTATTTATTATGTGACTCCATAAAAAGGAACCTAGGGGTTATAAATCTGGCGATGGTGTGGGTAATTCTGTAAAACCTCTTCTCCCAATCCACCGATTTGGAAATCTGTGGTCGAGATATTGTCACACAGGCAGAGCGTAGTGTGGAGAAGTTCTATTCTGCTGACTACTAACTGGTCTTCGACATAATACTAATCATTCTCGATAATGTGAGTTAACATTGAACCAGTGGTATTTTCCAACAACTCCAAGTACATATCTCTGGTCAGAAAAACAGGAAATAAAAAAGGACCAACAATATGGTCACCAAACAATTCAGCCCAAACATGTGTTTATTCCGGGTGTTTTGTACGACTGTCGTGAAATAATCTGGGATTACAATCAGCTCAGTAGCGACAATAATTATAACGAATTACGGTACCGTTTAGGAAAAACAAACACCCACCTAAGAATACGTTGTAAAAAGGAAATTCAGATATCATTTATCGCGCGTTCACTCATCTCTGCAAAATTCCAAAAGATGATCAACTTCCTTCACATATTCGTCTGCAAGATGAATTTTGTTCGGATGGAATTTATGACGCGTCAAAATATATTCACTGGTAGTTCGCCCACAACAAAAATCAGTCGCCAGTTGCCTCGTACCCGTCTTGGGATTCAAAACAACATGATCAAGAACCGTGATTTATACCGCTTTATTTCTTTTGGCGCTTCATTTTTTACTGCAAACAGATCTGGCATCTTGGAACTTTACCACTAATAATTCCAAAACATACTTTTGATTAACCTGCTCATCTAGATATTGTAAATTGAATAATTCTGCTGTTCTATTAGCACACTGATTATTTGCATAAAAAAAGTGAAATCATTTCCACCTTTTGTGCAATCGAGTTAACCATTTTGTTGAATAACTACACAAGCAACAATAACGTGATGAACAAATAAAATAAAACTTACTGATACACTAAGTTTTGTTGCCAAATAAAGAAACCGAAGGGCACAATCTGCTTTAGCTGAGAGTCCAGAAACTTTGTAATGTATGTTAATTTTTTTTTATTAATTTGATTGGCCGCGAGAATTTACTCTCTTGGCCAAATCTTTTTTTCATCAAGTACATTTCTGCTGGACTGAATTTCCATAGGTGAAATTTACATATCATCCAGACTGAAATTGCTGTTTGAATCCTCACTGCAATTTGTGACATTTTTCGTGTCGGTAGAACTAAATCTGCATTCTGAATTTCATGTGACAGTCTTGATCTCTTATTCAAAAGATTTTCACTGGAGTCTGACAATCTCCTTTTAATTTCTGGGCTTGACTTGTCTATACTAATTTTTCATTATCTTTTAATCAGACTGGGTGAAAAATATTAAGTTAGCTGCTTCTGTTTCACGTACCTTACTAAGTGGAAGTACGGCAACAAATGCAATCATTGTATAATTTTCTGCTTTAGCTGAGAGTCCAGAAATTTTGTAATGTATGTTAATTTTTTTTTAGTTTTTTTTTATTTGATTGGACTCGAGAATTTACTCTTTTGGCCAAATTTTTTTTTCATCAAGTACATTTCTGCTGGACTGAATTTCCATAGGTGAAATTTACATATCATCCAGACTGAAATTGCTGTATGAATCGTCACTGCAATTTGTGACATTTTTCTTGTCGGTAGAACTAAATCTGCATTCTGAATTTCATCTGACAGCCTTGATCTCTTATTCAAAAGATTTTCATTGGAGTCTGACAATCTCCTTTTAATTTCTGGGCTTGACTTGTCTATACTAAATTTTCATTCTCTTTTAATCAGACTGGGTGAGAAATATTAAGTTAGCTGCTTCTGTTTCACGTACCTTACTAAGTCGAAGCACGGCAGCAAATGCAATCATTGTATAATTTTTTGCTTTAGCTGAGGGCCCAGAAACTTTGTAATGTATGTTAATTTTTTTTTTTTATTTATTTTTTTTTGATTGGTCTTGTGTGATTGGAATTGATTGGAATTGTGTGAGGGCGAAAAGGGGAACACCGGGCATTCGGCGACGGACACGAAATGTCCAGAATTCCAGAAACGACTAAAACAGAAAGCCGGCAAGCTAGCGCGATCATAAAAATGTCGTTTTAAGTCATTCAGGTGAACCTGTGTTGGGGAAGGGAGGCAACAGATGAACTACGACAAGTTGCAGAAGATCTAAATATGGACGTTATTCTTGTGCAGGAACCGTACCCGTTTGGGGAAACTTGGCCGGGCTGGATTAGGTTTGGCGGCGGCAAGCAGGACAAAGTAATGATCGCGGTAAGATCGAAGTATAACCCGATTAACCTGGCGCAGTTGAGTGACGGCTGGTCAGATCGGTTGGTATAGGCATCGGTAAAGTCGAAATGGTGCTCGCCAACACATATATGCGTCCGGGACATATACGCGAAGCGTCGGTTACTTTCTCAAAAATAGAGTTTTTTGAGAGGCCAGAGAATACCGACAATCGTGTGCGGTGATTTTAACGCCAAACACGAGGCATTCGGTGGTGACATCGCTGACGAAAAGGGTTCCCAGCTGACGAATCTTGTTGGAGCGGCTAACTTAGTAATTGAAAATGACAGAGAGTCACCACCCACTTTTCAGACCGTTATCGGAGGGTATACGTCACACTAAGTCGCGATGCGACGGTAGAGAACTGGTTGGTATGAGAAGACGAGGTACTTAGTGATCACAGGTCCAATACATTCACGGTAAACCGTGAAAGAGAAACGCGAGCGCCGGTTGGTGAAAAAAGAATAGCCGCCGGGTTGGCAAACTGGACAGTGTTCCGAGGAGAAATACAAGCGGCTCTATCAGGGACGTCAGGGCAGGAAATATCTGCAGAGAACAGGGCTCTCCGGTTTTAGGAAGCTGCAACAAGTGCATGTAACGCAAGTATTCCTTGGAAAAGGGAAAAAAAGGACAAAAAATGTGTGGTGGAACCAAGAGCTCCGTAGAAAAAAACGAGAAAAAGGAAGAGCGAGAGCGGACGCGCAACAGGAGCAGGACCAGGAGCGTCGCCGTGAGGGCTTCTAACGCTTCAAACAGGTCCGGCTTGAATACAAAAAGCCATTAAAGAAGCAAAGCTAGAATCGCTGAGGCAACAAAGAAAAGTGCACCGACAGCGTGGACCACGGTGCAAAACGCGGCGGGAAATTGGACGCAGGACAGTTGTGAAATAGCGGACGCACTGATCGATAAATACTTCCCGGCAGACGACGCCGGGCTCTCCGGTTTCAGGAAGCTGCAACAAGTGCATGTAACGCAAGTATTCCTTGGAAAAGGAAAATAGGACCAAAAATTGTGTGGTGGAACCAAGAGCTCCGTAGAAAGAAACGAGAAACAGGAAGAGCGAGAGCGGACGCGCAACAGGAGCAGGACCAGGAGCGTCGCCGTGAGGGCTTCTAACGCTTCAAACAGGTCCGGCTTGAATACAAAAAGCCATTAAAGAAGCAAAGCTAGAATCGCTGAGGCAACAAAGAAAACTGTACCGACAGCGTGGACCACGGTGCAAAACGCGGCGGGAAATTGGACGCAGGACAGTTGTGAAATAGCGGACGCACTGATCGATAAATACTTCCCGGCAGACGACGCCGGGCTCTCCGGTTTCAGGAAGCTGCAACAAGTGCATGTAAAGCAAGTATTCCTTGGAAAAGGAAAATAGGACCAAAAATTGTGTGGCGGAACCAGGAGCCCCGTAGAAAGAAACGAGAAACAGGAAGAGAGAGAGCGGACGCGCAACAGGAGCAGGACCAGGAGCGTCGCCGTGAGGTCTTCGAACGCTTCAAACAGGTCCGGCTTGAATACAAAAAGCCATTAAAGAAGCAAAGCCAGAATCGCTGAGGCAACAAAGAAAAGGGCACCGACAGCGTGGATCACGGTGCAAAACGCGGCGGGAAATTGGACGCAGGATAGGTGTGAAATAGCGGACGCACTGATCGATAAATACTTCCCGGCAGACGACGCCGGTAGTGATTCCGAAGAAAATAAGAGTGAGACGTGCGGAAACCGTAATCTGGAGTGGAAACATGGACCTCGATTTCTCAACACAAGAACTGGAGGAAAGTCAGACTAAGACCTAAACGTAAAGCCCCGGGCATCGACGGGTTGCCGTCAGCGGGTCTGCAGAATTTACTGGAGGTGGCAGAGGAAGAACTCTTAGAAGTATTAAATGCCTGCTTGAGGAAGGGAATTGTTCAGAGGATTTGGAAGCATGCACAGATTGCGTGGCTACCCAAACCAGCGAGCGAAGGGCAAAGACCGGTGTCCTTGTTACCCGTCATCGGAAAGGTGTATGACAAGCTGTTGGCGACAAGACTGTCATACCACTTGGAGAAAAACGAAAGGCTGTCTGACAGACAGTACGGCTTCCGTAAGGGACGCGGGACAACGGATGCGCTAGCTAAGACAGTGAGCGGAATCAAAAAGGCGGACCAGGCTGGGCAGCATGTCCTATTGGTAACGTTAGACATTAAAAATGCCTTCAACTCGGCCTGATACCCCATGCTCAGGAAACTACTGGAAGAATCTGGATGCCCGGGAAACCTGGCCAGAGCGGTAGCCAATTTCCTGGAGGACAGAAGCGTCACTTCTGAAGGGGTTACAAAAAACACAAGTAAAGGCTGCCCACAAGGGTCATGTTTAGGCCCGATTCTGTGGCTACTTATAATGGAGGACTGGTTTAATGAAATCGACTCCATAGAACCGGGCGAGACGGAAGCAAAAATCGAGGTCCAGGCTTTTGCGGACGACCAGCTCATCACTATAACGGCGCCGTCAAGAAGGAAATTTGAGGCAGCTTTGCAGCGTACCTGGGAGGCTTGCCAGAAGTGGACGTCGACTCACAAACTGGAATATGCCCCCGAGAAGACGCAGGCTCTCTACAGTGGTGCGAGGAAAGGTACCAAATGCACCCGGTGATCAAGATGGGAGACGTAACGATAAGACCGGAAGCCAAAATAAAATGTCTGGGAGTGATGCTCGACTCAGGTCTACTTTGGGTGGAGCATACTAAATACGTAGCGGGCAAGGTAGCAGGGCTGGCGCATAGGGTACGAGCGGTAGGGAACGGATCCAAAAAACCATTAGGGTCATATATGAGGGAGAAGTGAAACCAGCTCTCCTGTACCGCGCAAAAATCTTGGGTGAACGAGCGAGGGATTCTAGAGAAACTAGAAAACTTCAGTCGGCCCAAAGAGCATTTCTGTTGGGCATAACGAAGGCCTACAGAGCGACTTCCAACGCACCACTGGCGGTGCTTGCGAGGTGTCCACCTTTGTGGCCGGAAGCAGAGGAGCGGCCCCAAAATCGTAAACTAAGCCATAAGTCTGCTTGTTCCTTCGAAAATACGACTGGTGGTTGTGCTAGCTTAACTTAATGTTCTAGCGTTGCGGTAAGTATTTCTGGATGGGTTGCCGGTCTTTGCACCGGCACAGGAATGTGAGATTAGAGTTGTTAACTCAACTTTGTCCTGAATGTTCGTAGGTAAATGACTGCAATAATTGTATTATCGCGATATTCTGGGACTCTGCTTGAATATCGCGATATTCTGGGACTCTGCTTGAATTGTTGCCATATTGTTGTTGACATTTATTATCTTAGTGCCTGTTTGTTACGTAATATGATGATTGCGACTCAATTTCTTTTAGATTTTTTCCTACACTATAGATTATTCTGACGTTGAAGTCTCCATTCTTTGGCCACATTACTTTCGCAATGCCAAGTACATCGATATCCATTTTCCAGATTATGTTATTTGCTTTTGATACTTTTCTTGCCCTTAAGCCTTTATCATTCCACGTTTCTATATAAAACGAGTTTTCGATTTCTTTGCATTTTTTTAAAATAATTTCTTTAACTGACGTTGCAGCTGCTAAGTTGCTATTTATATACTTTTTTTTTAATTTAAGGTTTTATAATCAGCGATCATATTAAGCAATTGGCACGAAAACTGAATGAAGAGCCAACATTTAATGGTGAGTAATTATTGTGTAAATATTCGTAATTAAAACATGAATTTCAATTTAACTCTAATTTTTGAAAGTATGGGGCGTTAATATGCATTATTCTTAGCCAATTGCTGCTCGGTATATTTTATTATACGAGTTTTTATTCAAGTACCTAATAGAAATTTCTGTTACTTTTTTCAGTCAAAAGGTTACATCAGAAAGCACGAGTAGAATGTCCGACAAAAGAAGTTGCTCGTCCTGTATAACGGGAATAAAAGAAGCCAGTGAGAGGGGAAATTTACAAGGTGCTGCACCTTAGTGAGTATTTGTTTTATACAGCAATAAATAACGTTTATTAGCATTCAAATTCAGTACACGTTCGTATTCTGTAGTGCTCACACCTACGATAATACGTGCGTATTTTAATAGTGTTTTTGTTTGATTGAAACAATATTCAACAAATAATTAATCGTAAAGGTACTCTGTTAATAAATAATATTTAGTTTATCTCGTAATTTTACACAAATATAGTGTTTTAAGTGCATATAAATAAGTAAATCTGTAAAGCAGAAGGTAAGTTATGGACGACGAGGAGGGGGGCGGGGACCCGCCTCCCAGTAATACAGGCAAGCAGGCCTCACAGGTATGTGAATATGAATCTTTATCACCTAAAGATAATAACCCATATATTGACTTCAATAATAAATACCGTTCATCGGATGTTTCCCCCTACTGTGTATTTATTCAACATAAAGAAAATAATTTTGCTAGATTATTTCCCATAACCGCAGGTCACCATTTGATGGCAAATACAGAATTTAAAAATGACATTATTGATATAAAATCAGTAGGAATAAACCGTGTTAAGGTTATCTTCAAAACAGCGTCTATAGCTAATCAGATGGTCAACAATGAACTTCTAACACAAAATGGGTTAATAGCTTACATACCAAAATTTTTCACGCATAGGAGAGGTATTGTTAGGTACGTAGACACAGTCTTTGATGAAGAATACTTACTTAAACAGATAGAATCTCCAGTCGAGGTAACGGAAGTTAGACGAATGCAAAAGAGAGTAACTGATGAAAGAGGTGAGAACAAATTAGTGAAGAGACAAATTATTATTGTATCCTTTGTAGGAAATAACCTTCCCAGATACATAAGAATCAATGGCGCTAATTTAGAAGTAGAACCATACGTTCATCCCGTCATTCAGTGTACGAACTGTTTAAGGTACGGACACTCGAAGAAAATGTGCAAAAGTCGTGTAGCGAGGTGTAAAACCTGTAGTGAGGAACATGGAGTGGGAGAAATTTGTGCTAACAAAATATTTTGCGTATATTGTCAGAATAACTCACATTCCACATTATCTAGGTCTTGTCCTGTCTTTGGAAAACAAAAAAGAATAAAACAAATCATGGCAGAGAAAAATATCACTTTTAAGGAAGCCCAAACTATTGAGAATAACCCTTCTTACTCCAAAGTTGTCACCAGCAATCGCTTTCAAGCTTTAAATGATCTCAATCAATACCCTTCACTACCGATAACATCTAACCCCTCCCCCCCAAAAACCGTACAAAGTTTTGCTTCAAATAATAGCTCCCAAATAAATACATACAGACAACCCCCACGTAAACTGAGATTAAACACAAGCAGTGAAAGTAAAAAACGCAAACCCGAAAAATCCCCAGAGATCATTCATCCCTCTTCATCACGACCACAAAAGAGAATATTCCTCTCCCAACCGGTAACTCCAAACCCATATCGAGATGAATTCGTTCGCTATAAAAATAGACTAACAGAACAGATGATGGGTTTGTTTACAGACCTGGTGGAACACATTTCTCCACATCATTCCAAAGTAATATTAGACAAATTAAATATTAAAAATACTATATCATCTATGATATCTCGTAATAGGGAAAGCGACAGCGATGGGGACACCTCATTCTGACATGTTCAGTCGGCTCAATTCTTCTCTAAATATCGTGCAATGGAATTCACGTTCTATACTCCAAAATAGATGTAACCTTAGTAAATACTTATCGGATAATAAGATAGACATTGTCATGATTAGCGAAACATGGCTAAAACCTACAAATACTAATTTTAAATTTAATAACTATAATTTAGTCAGAAAAGACCGATTAGGTCGAAGAGGTGGTGGTGCTGGAATTTTGGTCTCTGAAAAACTTAACTATGAAGTATTTACCTTAAACTTTAATGCTGGCGGTGAGACCGATGTGTGTGCTATTAAACTTACGAATTTAGGTATTAATATTGTCTGCGTCTACAAACCTCCAGAAATTATCGTACGAAAATCTCAGTGGGTACAATTGTTTAGGCAATTTAATGGTAAAACATTAATTGGTGGGGATTTCAACTCAAAGCATAGCCTGTGGGGTTCACCGAATGATGATAATCAGGGTTCGGAACTCAGCGAGGCGATAGACGAAACAAATCTTGTAATTATAAATAATGGTTCGCCAACTAGGATCTCCCGTCCACATGAAAATCCGTCAGTGGTAGACATAACTATGGCTACCCCAGATTTGGCAAGCGAGGCACATTGGAATGTACAGACAGAAAGCCTTGGCTCAGATCATTACGTCATATCTATAGTGGTACAACAAACGTTTCACACAAAAAGAAATACTCCCTATGTTAGATGGGTTGAATCAACAGCTGATTGGCTACGGTTTCAGGATATCATAGATAAAACACTGGACTCGGATAGCAATCTGACAACAGAGGACAAGTTCAAGAAATTAACCAATGCAATCTTTTTAGCCGCAGACTACTCAATGAAACAAAATAAGGTTGTAAATGAGGCCCACAGACATCCAGTCTGGTGGGATTTAGACTGTGAAGTAATTTACAACAAACGCAAGCAAGCATTACACGCCTATAAAAGAGTGTCGAATTATGAAAATTACATCCAGTACAAAATAGTTGAAGCCAGAGCCAAAAGGACATTCAAACAAAAAAGTCGTGCTGCGTGGAAACGCTTTGTAAACAACTTAAATAAAAATACGTCACTCTCATCTATTTGGAGCTTTATCAAAAGAATTAATAATAGTGAAATTGGAAACAATACAGTAATAGACGACCCACTAACAGACGAGATAATGCAATTGATTGCACCACCTGGCGCTGCAGATCACCTTGGAATGTTTAATGAATCAGAGTTAGAAAACCACTTAAGCAAAGCTTTTACCATGCAGGAATTGGATCTCGCAATGAAAAATACATCGAACACAGCTCCAGGCCTCGACAGCATTACATACAGAATTCTTAGCAACCTACCACATAAAGCTAAAGAATTTCTACTGGACATATTTAACGACTGGTGGACAAAAGGGATTGTCGTAAAAGAGCTTAAGGAAATTGTCATACACCTTATATATAAATATGGCAAAGATCCTACGTTAGCAACATCCTATAGACCTATCTCTCTTCTCAGATGTATTACCAAAGTGTTTGAAAGACTAATAAAATTTAGACTCGAATGGCACTGTGAGAAAAATCAAATATTCTATCCTCACCAGTTTGGTTTTAGAAGAGGACTGGGCACCTCTGATGCAATTTCCCAACTTGTGACTGATATTCAGTGTGTGTTTAGCAAAAATCGATATCTTGTATGCCTTTTTGTTGACATA
Organism: Tillus elongatus; assembly: GCA_964006375.1. Taxonomy (NCBI): domain Eukaryota; kingdom Metazoa; phylum Arthropoda; class Insecta; order Coleoptera; family Cleridae; genus Tillus; species Tillus elongatus. The sequence goes on from OZ023268.1 coordinate 37,425,212, forward strand.
AAAGCTGCCTATGAAGCCGTTAATTTGAAACTGCTTAAAAGAGATTTAGAGGAGGTGGGCCTTAGTAACAACGTAGCCCTAAATATTGTACAACTCTTTCACAATCGTGAGATTAGTATTAGAAGAACTGATAATACATTGACAGAAAGCAGAACTATAGCCCAGGGAATTCCACAGGGCTCAATACTCAGTCCTTTACTCTTCAACGTTTATTCAAGAAACCTTCATAGTTTATGGCCCGTAAACATCAACTGTTTGCAGTTTGCCGATGACCTTTGCATATATACAACGCAGAATAATTATGCAGATTGTGTAATACAAATACGGTATATAATAAACGTTTTACATGGTTGGCTGGAAGAGAGAGGGTTCCAACTAAATGAAGATAAAACATCGATCATGTGCTTCACTAGACACAGACTACAACTTCCTCGGTATATAAGTGCCAACGCATACACAATTAAGACGGTAAGCACTTATAAATATTTGGGACTCATTTTAGATAGCAAACTTCTTTGGACTGCTCACATCAAATATCTTAAGAGCAAGTGTGAAAAGGGTATAAACATTCTAAAGGCGACAGTACACAGAAACTGGGGTGCCGATACACTAACAGCGCTAATATTCTATAGATCCTATATAAGATCTATTCTAGATTACGGCTGCATACTCTATGGATCAACATCTAAAACCAATATGTTGCAGCTAGAAAGAGTGCAGTTAAAGGCACTCCGCATGAGCATCGGAGCAATGAAATCTACACCAACGGAGGCGGTCTTTGCAGAAGCCTCAGAGCCACCCTTACACCTTAGAATATCCTTTCTGGCTAATAAGTATTTAATAAAATTGAGAAGTAGAAACCCATCTATGATAAGCAGTTTATATTCACTTTTTATAGAAACACTTTGCAACAAATACTGGAGAATAAAGAATGATCCGCCTTTAGCCACCGCCTTTGAAAAAACTATGGTCTTTGAAGAAAATGTTAGAACATTTCTAATTCCACCACTGTATAAAATCGAATATGAGCAATTTCTGCAAAAGTTCGAAGTCTTAATACCATCCTACGCAGAACAAGATTCTCAGAACAAATCAATCTTTCAATCCTACTTGAGTACTTTTAAGAACAGTAATCACATTTACACAGATGGGTCAAAAACAGAAATTGGTGTAGGTGCTTCAGTTTATATTCAAAACCATAATATTAAATTAAAATTTGCTTTAGCTCCTCTATCATCAATATATACGGCAGAACTTTATGCCATAGCCGAAGCTTTAAAATGGATCCTGAATGCACAAGAAATAAACTCTGTTATTATAAGCGATTCACAGTCTGCGCTGAGGACTCTTCAAAATCTAGGAATGACTTATTTTCATAATGACATAATAAGACAAATCATAGAAATGAATGGTAGGATTAGGACATACGGGACAGTTAAGTACTTATGGGTAAAAGGCCATGCCGGTATTCATGGGAACGAAATAGCTGATTCGTTGGCCAAGCAGGCCGCTGAAGACAATGCGATCGATAGCTATGTTCCCTATGCTGATTTGTTTAACCCACTAAAAGATCAGCTATTAAAAATGTGGGAAGAAAAATGGAAAAAATATACCGAAACATCCACTAATCATTATAGATTATTATATCCTACACTGCCTAAGAAAAAAAACCTAGAGATACAATGGGCTAGTCATAGCAGAAATATTAATATAATGTTAACTCGTATGAAATTCAACCATGGTAGATTTCAGTCACATCTACATCGAATTGGGATAGAAGCAAGTAATACCTGTGCTTGTGATGGACAAGCTGTCGCTGATTTAAACCATTTACTTTTTTCTTGCTCTTTCTTAAATACGCAAAGAAACCAACTATACATATCCTTAATTGCTCTGAGAGTGCAATTTCCATTAAATCTAACCCACATACTGGCTATAGTTAATGCACCGATAGCCAGATGCCTATTTAATTTTCTGAATAAATCTGGTATCACCCTATAACCATCATTATGTAAAAAAAAGAAGGTTGTAAGCAGTAGTAGTATCTTGTTTGTAAATATTAAATTAAGTTATGTTAAATACACCAGTTGTAAATATGTTTATTTTAGATTTAAGTCCTATTAATTGTAAATAGTTAATATCCATCTGTCTCACCATCTGTTTACCCTCACCTAGCCGTGGCCCTCTTTGTGATGTCTAAGCCGTCTCGATAGGCCCCGAGACGCATAGTGTCCTAGTTTTATTTTCCAAAAAACAAAAAAAAAACCAAAAAAAAAAAACCAAAAAAAACCAAAACAAAAACAAAAAAAAAAACAAACATAATAGCACAATTAATTTAACAGAAAAAAAAACAGCACAATTAATTTGAGAAGAAAAACTGACTAATAGTTTCCAATATATCTATACATGTAAAACACACATATTCGTTTCACCCGTCAGTAATTTAATTACAAAAACAATAAGCTAATAAGTTCAAAACTTTAGTATAGAGACTACAATTACTTTATTACCCACTTATTATTTTTACCATGTTTCTGCGTTTATGATTGTCTCTTAATATATGTGTATATGAGTCTACACTATACATTTCTATAATATGTAGAGAATTGAATTATATCTTTGGAATGTACTGTGGCCGGCTGAACTTGATTTCCGAGGCCATCCCTTCGTCGAACACAACAACAACAACAACAGCATTCAAATTACATCATAGCTTCCACATCGCTGTGATAATCTACTCTCCTTAGAAAGACTTCTTAACGGAATAAATTTAAAGTCGACTTGATGACCGATGAAAATTCCCTTCCATAATCGACTCAGGTTTGAGTTTAATGAGAAAATGTTAAAGTTCAGTCATATACGTATTTCTGTGCCCATAAACTCATGAAACGATATATATTTCTTTAATGGGAAAATGTCAGTTTTCCCCTTCAACTCCCTATTTCTTTCCTTTCTTTTAAGGCGATTTTACTCACAAATAATCCAGACTAGCCGCTTGTGAGCAGCTACCCATATATTACATTTAAGGTCGATGGCTCAATTACAAAAGAATTTAATATTTCATTCTCACATGATCAATCCCTACTTAAATTTCATTAGAAAACGTCAGGTCCGTCGTAATATTGAAACTATTTTGTCAAAAAAATCTGATGGAACCTATTACTCGATTTTCAACCCGAACCGTGAGTTGGTAGACTGCTACCTGTGTTCAAAATTTGAAGTCGATAGCCTTTCGAAAGTAATCGCGGGAACTAACAGACAGACCGACACAAGTTTTTGTTCATTCACAAATCAGATGTTGCACATGTTTTGAGGCCTTTCACGACGTTGGAGCTAAAATTCCCGTAACCATACTTTCACATCTTTAAGGCCATGTGGAAGTAATAATAGGTGTTAAATAAACCAGAAAGATATATTATAATAGCGAAATTTTACTGAGTTTAGACACTTTAGAATTTGACATCTATAGAAAGGAAACCACTAATCTGAATTACATTTCGATTGACTCCCCCATAGTTTCACACAAAAAAAAAAACAGCTAGTTTTCGGTTCATACTTTGATGCAGTTTCCCTTAAATAACGAAAGATACAACAGAGAACTGGAATACATTAAGCACGTAGCTAAGTATAATGGTTACTATGTCTGCTTAGTGAAAAAATTAATGAAACAAGCAAAGAACATATTAACAGAATCTAAGACTTTCAAAAAATTAAAAAAGGACAAAATCGTTATCTGCTCACAATTTGAATCATGAATTACGACAGGTTTTAATAGCATTTTCAATAAATCCAATGCATAGCTAATATTTTTTACAAAACATATATTAAAACATTTGCTGGGTAACCCAAAGGATAAAGAACCACAGAAATGTCGGGAATCTACGAAATAGGTTGTAAGGATTGTAAACTTAAATATGTTGGGCGAACCAAAAGGCATATTGAAATTAGATTCAATGAATATTTACCCCAAGATATGGCACTATTAATAAAACATGTATTGCTTCAACATCTTTAGGATATTAGTCACCATGCGGATAAAGACAATACCAAGATAATCAAATGTATATATATATATATATATATATATATATATATATATATATATATATATATATATATATATATATATATAGCGTTAGAAATTTGAATAACAATTTTTTTATGAATAGAACAGGTCCGGTTTAGTGTAGTTCGTTATTCGAACTGTTACCTTCATGTCTATTTCTTAGAAAGAATACTTAATAAAGACATGCAGTCTTTTTAAAAACAGGCAATGGAAATTTAATTACAGCAACTTTAGACTAAACAGTAAGGTTTGTCTGTATACCTCCGTAGAGGATGTTTATTCATCCCTCTGGTAGCGCTAACTTTATAGCGGGATGATCGCCAGATCTGAAAAAGTCTTGTGGTAAATTGGGTTCTCCAAAGGACACTTGTGGAAATTTAACTTTAGTCGTCGTATCGAATAAATTTTGGAACAGAAATCTGTTTCAGAAAGATGCTTTTTTGTTTATTCAAAATAAAAAGATCGCTTTGATATTATGCGTGTGGATGCGTGTGAGTGCGTGCGTGCCTGCGTGCGTTCGAGCGTGTGTGTGTGTGTGTGGATAAATATAGAAAGTAAATCGTTGTCCAATAGTTGCAGACTTTTGCTTTGTTATTAGTAAAGCTAATTGTTATATAGAAATTGATTTTTTTTTTTAATAGCGGCTACTTTTTATTTTTAAAAAAGCTGTCTAATGTTATTATTCGATCAACTCTGAAGATAAAAACTACATTTAGGTAGATTCAAAAAATGGCAGATTTAAAGTCTACATTCATTTATTTGCTAAACTCAAGCATTTCAAAATGGCAACAGCTTTATAAACATTGTAACTTCAGAACGCCTTAAGCTAATAACTTTAGTTTTGATACATAAAATTATTGTAACTGAACGAGCGTGGTTAAAAAATAGTGCTGCAAATTGAATCACATTTTCCACATAGCTGTAATAATCTACTCTCCTCAAAAAGAAATGCTCATGAAATGAGTTTAGGGTCCATCACTTGACCACAAAGAAAATACTCGCATTCCTGTGCCCATAAACTTCTAAAACGTTATATTACTCGAGTTTAAACGAAAAAATGTAATTTTTTATCAAATTACCCCTTATTTATCCCCTACCCCTTGGAGAGATCTTACCCAAAAACAATTCTAAGCATTCCTCTATCAGGTGCTTACTGGATACCAAATATGAAGATGTTATCTCCATTTGTTCGAAGGTTATTGCGTCTACTAACAGACAGACGTACAGGCCGACAGACAAAAAATTGTTCCTACCAGAATCAAGTTTTCTATGTGCGTTGAGGCTTTTTACGCAATTTAAGCAAAAAAAATTCGAAATTTCTGCCCCCGACATTGTGTTTGTGTGTGTGCGTGTGTGTGTGTTTTTTTTGATTCCTTTAACGTCGGTCTATTTTCGAGACTATGGCCAGTCACGACGCCAGGGAGCAGTTTCACCTCACTATCCTGTAAATTGGTTGATGTTCACCTTACAGTAGGTACTAAAAAGTGAAAGGGAAAACCTGTCACCGAACACAGGACCATTCGGTTCTGAGGCACACGTTCTTGCCACTAAACCACCGAAGCTCTATCACAGATATTACAGAATACCAGGTGTTTAATGAAATGGAAAGTTTTCCAATAAACAAACCCTAGAACGCTATATTACTCGAGTTCTTACGAAATGTGACATTTCAAAAAATCAGCCCCCGTTCATCCCGTACCCTGGAGCGATTTTACCCAAAAACAATTCGAACTGTTCATTTGTCGGCTATGCCAAATTTGAAGACGATATCTCAATTCGTTCTAAAGTTATTGTGGCTACAAACAGATAGACCGACAGACCAAAAAAAAATTTGTTCCCAAATCATTTTTTCTACATGTTTTGGCACATTTGACGACGTTTAAGCAAACATTTTTTTGTTAAAACTGAAATGAAGCCTCTATTGTGATTTTTGGCTAAATATACTCTTTTGAAAATGGCGTCCAATTTTTATTAAATTACTCTAATTGTAATTCTATCAAATGTAATGACAAAACGTAAAACGTACTTACTTACTTATATAATGTCAATTCTGTAGTCTCTATCCGTTTTTTGATAAACTTGCACATTTTGAAATGGCGGCCAATGCGTGTGTATCTACAACTATTTTGTAACCATGATAATTTCAAAAGGCCTTGAGCTAACAGTTTCTGTTTTGGTACATACAATCCCTATATGTGTCAAATATATTAATTAAAAAAATCAGCCAGGCGTGACTACTTGAAAAAGCTTTTGTTCAAAATCAAGAAAATGTTAATAGTTTAAGATTGTTAGGGCATATTAATGTTTTATAATTAACTTAGAAAAAACAAAATGCAACCTGTCTTGTGATTTTAGTGAATTTTTATTAAAAAAATTCACTAATAGAGAGGTATCGATGGTGAGACTTTGCAAAAATTCTTTCAAATGAGCGCGAATTAGGACCCCTAGAACCCATATCCGGGGTCAGTTTGAATTTTTATATGCTTATATATATATATATATATATATATATATATATATATATATATATATATATATATATATATATATATATATATATATATATATATATATATATGTATCCGTCTGATAACTCAAAAAATAATTAACCGATTTAGATGAAACTCGGCAAGTGCCTTTCTTTTATTAATGGCTTGGATGAGTTCGTTGGCCAGGAAAATCGGACGGGGTTTTCCCGGAAAATTTTGTTTTCTTTCAAAAAAAATTTTTTTTTCCGAAAATTTCGATAAAATTTGGTCTACATATTGCTTTGGGAAATACCTAACTATGTGCCAAAATTCAGCTTTCTAGGGTTACAGAAAATTGAGCTATTCAAATTTGAAACATGTTTAAATCATAAGTATGTGGTTGCTGTTGGTTAGTCAATGCTTTTCTTATTGACTCATGAGATTCATTCATCAACCTTCCATTGACTTCTGCTTCTGCCGCTGTTACAGTCCTTTTATTTAGATCTAGAGTTGTAACCATCATACAAACAGTGTTTTTTAACCACGTGGCTGGGCGACTGACCGAATTCATTCCCAGTTGCTGTTGATTTACTCATATTCTCTTAATATGTTTGAAGATGTGGTGTCTACTTCATTCCAAGTCACTATTAACCGACTATTTATGAAATCAAATAAGTAAATTAAATCGATTGTCATAAAATATGTAGTGTATTAAGACAAGGGAAAAAGAAATAAAACATATATAACTGTGCACATTTTGATTATATTTTAGGGTGCTTGAGAGAGGTATTGTCACAGCATAATATCTTATTAAAGTTCATTTGTAAATAGGTTTAATTTTTATATGTTATATATATATATATATATATATATATATATATATATATATATATATATATATATATATATATATATATATGATAACTCAAAAAATAATTAACCGATTTCGATGAAACTTGGCAAGTGCCTGTCTTTTATTAATGGCTTGGATGAGTTCGTTATCCAGAAAAATCAGACGGGGTTTTCCGGAAAAATTTTGAGTTTTCTTTCGAAAAAATTTTTTTCTCCGAAAGTAACAAAGCTGTTTCAATGAAATTTACTATATATGTTGCCTCAACCTTACTACGTACCAAAACTCAACTTTCTAAGTTTAGAGAAAATTGAGTTACTCAAATTTTAAATTTTCTTTCGAAAAAAATTTTTTTCTCCGAAAATTACAAAGTTATTTTAATGAAATTTTGTGGATATCTTGCCTTAGGAAAAACCTTACTACGTATTGAAATTAAACTCTCCAAGTTTATAGAAAATTGAGTTATTTAAATTTGAAGCATTTAATAAAAATTCACTACCATAACGCACTTGCTGCGTCCCGAGTTTTTTGCTAAATCTATTCGTTTTAAAATGGCGTCGATTTTTCCAAAAAAGTTTTAGAAATGGGCTTCAGTAGGGTTACGTTAACCTTTATTATTTGTTAAAGCCAAGTAGTAAAAAATGGCGACCAGTTTTTTATCTATCACAATTGTGTAGCCATACTAATTTTCGAGAGGTGTTAATTACTTTAGTTTTAGTGCAAAATAAATTGTCGAGCAATCAAAACCCATTAAACTACTTCAAAATGTTTTTTGTATTTGTCCTTTTCAACTTTTTTTAATGTACAGGGTCACTCAACGATTGAATAAAATAAATATGTCAGTTATGGTTAAACTTTTTAAATAAAATCTATATATTGTTACGTTCTACGGGTTTCTGGATTTGTTAAGTAACAAAACACAGCTTTTCAAACTACTATTTTATTATAACCAACTATTTTCCAACACCAGTATCAACTAAAATATTTATCTCCCTTACTAAATGTTCATAGAACTATATTCCACTATTCGCCTTCTATGATCGCTTCTTATACAGCAACACTTACTGCTGACTTGCTTAATACTCTATGATCACTTATTCTACACCACACTAATTCAATACTGAACTAATTTACTCTGTGTACTGCTCGGCTATTTATACTGTCCATAGCGATTCTAGACCTTCTACACTCTTCTACACCTGTCACTTCTGGTCCGTTCTAGAAATATCATTCCAGAGTGTTCGCTGTTACCAACAGACTACAACTGACCATAGAAGTAACAAAGTCCACAAACTTAATTCTCATAGACAAATGTGACAATGTTATATACGTTAATATGGTTACGAAGTGTGTGCATTTTAAAATTATTTTTGACTGCACAAAGTGGGTCAAAAAGCAGTAAAGGGGGGAGGGGCAGTAAAGGTTGGTATTTTTTATGGAATACCCTGCATATTATTCGATTTTTGAATTCCATGTGTAATTCAAAACGTTCTTATTATAGGTTTGATATATGTCAAATTTGGGGTTTTTGAATTAATTAGAATTTTATCCAAAAAATCACATTTACAAGTATCACTTTATTATTATGTACTAATATTTTCCTAGGAAAACTTTTATATTCTAATCGGAGGTAGACTAGGTTTAAGCTTATTCTCTGTCTAAAATATATTTGATATAAAAATGACAAGATGTTTAAAAATATGTTTACATCTGAGAACATCAATTTTAAATGGAACACCTATATTTTTATGTTAAGTTAAAGAGAACCAACACACAAATTTTCTTAAGTATGACCTATTCATATATCTCATTGTTTTTGAGTTATTTTGATTTTTCTTCAACATCATAATAATATTTCCTGTTACTATTCGTAGTAGTCATGAAATGTAAAGGAGAGGCAAAAGGCTGTAAATACTAAATGTAAATATATAAAGAGGAAGGATACAAATTCCAACAGCAACATAAAATACACGTTATAATGAGAACTTGCTGTAAAATAAACGAAAATATTTATTTAATTTAAATTTAATAGATAATGCAACAATGAAGAATTTGCACATTTTTTATTCTCCTCTTATTTAATTCCCCACATTGTATAAAATCAATTGCCATACAAAATTTAAATTTTTAACTAATAGTTTTTTTGTAAAAAAATATAGAAAATCTAAATAATTGTCTCCGCGCCAAATCGCAGCCGTAAACAAAGACGGCCTACTGTGACGTCACGATCCGTAATCGGCCAAACGAGTCTCGCTTACACACACAGAGATCCTCATCTCACCATTAGTGTTTATGCGACTTACGTGTGCCGGATAGTTATTGTTATCAACTTATATTATTGGTTATATCTATATACCTCGTATTAATTATTTTAAAAACTGTACAGTCTTATAGTATGGCTACAGAAATTGGATTTGTCCAAGGACAATCTTATAATTTACCAAAAATTTATGTACCTACTAGCAATGTTTGCGTTTTTAGAAAACAACCCGAATTTCATGGGTGCTGAGCTAAAAGGAGTGAAAGCTGGGAGGTACGTGTCTGATATGAACCTTATTTTATCCTGTAAATATCTTTGTTGGATTTTATGTAGTAATTTCTTATAAAATATAATGTAAATAAAAGCATAACTTCAAAAGGTTCTCCATTCAAATGATATACAAGAAAAATATACACCATTTCTTCCTGATTTTCTCATCCTTAGGTACATTAAAGAATAATTTGTTGGGGGTAGTTATTGTTGTGGAAGTACATTTGGGCACTATCCAGCATTTATCATATTTATGTCCAGGCACTGTTATGTCTTTCGCATTCTCGTATTGTGATTCTGAATTTGCTGAAGTCATCACACAGTCACGCACTAAACTAGATTAAACACAACTTATGGTAGTGGAACCAGTTTTGGACATGTACCCAATAATGGACATGTAAGACTTTTGCGCATTTAAATAAGCATTTACGTTAGGTACAGATTTCTGTAAACTCTACAAATCGTTCTCTCAACCTTATAAACTATAATTTCGTTAACACTAGTTATGACAGATGTCGCCACTATCTAGAAAAGCAACATTTAGGTATCAGTTCTCAAATTGGCGCCAAGTTAGTGAATTTGTTAGTGATAGACTTAAGAAAGACAATCGTTTTCTTAAGCCTTAATAGCCGCAATAATTTGTTTATTTGAAGTTTACAAGTTATATCTAATTCCTAAGGTATGTATTTAACTAAATATAAGCTTTTTTCGACTGTGCTTCGTGTTTTAATGCTTTTAGGTTAGGTGTCCAACACTGGATCACATAATCCTATCAAGAACCTTAAATGGACATACTGTCCATTTAAGGAAAAAAGATGTTTTAATAATATTTACTGACCCGCTAGCTAGAAATTTATATTGCTTTCTTTTGCTATAAGTCACACACTTATCTAACAACCGGATCCAGTGTTGGACAGGATGTCCATCAAAGGGCATTTGAGTGTGTCCATTACTGGTACCAGCAAGAATGTGATTTTTATTCTTTTTTCCAGATTCTTTTGTTAAATATGGAGAAGAAGCAGTTCAAGAAATATACTCCCGAACAAATGGCTGAAGCTTTAGCAGCTGCTAAGCTTGGTATGCCCGTTAATACTGCCAGCAAAAGATTCAATGTGCCCCGTATAACATTAAGAAATAAGTTAAAGGGCATAAGCCCTGAGGTGAGCAATATGGGTCCTCCTACGGTACTCTCAGAAGAAGAGGAAAGTCGCATTATCACCTGGATTGTTGATATTGCAAGAGCTGGATTTCCAGTAACCAAACAATCCTTAATGGACACAGTCGCAAAGTTAATTAAAGAACTCAATCGTGAAACTCCATTTTCTGACGGCATTCCGGGGAAAAAATGGTTCAAATCTTTCTTAAAAAGACATCCAAATATATCGTTGAAAACCTCTGAGAAGCTCACTGGTTATCGAAATCAGTTAACTGAGACTGATATACGCAATTGGTTTAAGGAGGTTTCAAACTACTTTGAAGAAAACCATTATAACGAAATCTTAGAAAATGGAAATCGCATATTTAATGCTGATGAGACAGCTATTTCGTTATGTCCTAAAACGGGAAAAGTACTGGCACCTAAAGGAGTCAAAAATATTTATGTTGTTTCTAAGACTTCAGAAAAGGAAAGCCTTACAGTTCTGTTAACAGTGTCAGCCTCTGGAAAAATTGCTCCACCTATGGTAGTGTATCCATATAAGAGAATCCCCTCCGAAATAGTAAACAGTTTTCCGAAAGGTTGGGGCCTAGGTAAGTCAGAATCGGGATGGATGACGGGAGAGGTTTTTTTCGAATATATGGCGAATATTTTCGAACCGTGGCTAACAGAGACCAATGTAGAACGCCCTGTAATATTTTTTGTTGATGGACACAAGTCACATCTAACATTACACCTAAGTATGTTTTTGCGAGAAAAACAGATAATTCTAGTAGCATTTTATCCAAATGCGACACATGTGTTACAACCTTTGGACGTTTCCGTGTTTTATCCGTTAAAAAGTAAATGGAAATTATATGTCAGAAAGTGGCTAACAGAACATGAGAACCGACAAGTAATGAGGCAGAATGTTGCTCCACTGCTAGAAAATATTCTAAACGATTTTTCACCAGAAACCATTGTAAACGGTTTTCGAGTTTGTGGGCTTTTTCCGTTTGATCCAAATAATGTCGACTATTCTAAAATGATACAGAAGTCAAATGGAAACGAGAAAGAGGGATATGACAAAACATCTAACCAAACTCATCACACAGTTCAAGAGATCAAAAGTTGTTTGAGCGTTCTAGAATCGAACATTCCACTGTCAATACTTAAAGCTATGAAAGAGCATCCTGAGGAGGAATGGAAGGGACCTGAATCGTCAAAGGATGTGTATGATGTTTGGAAAAAGATGATCAAATTGACTAGCATGTCAGTTTCAAATGAGACTGAAAATATAATTGAAACTGTAAATAAGAACAACAAAGAATCATTTGAAATTCTGCAAGAAGACGAGAACGTAGACATACATGTTGAAGAGGCCCAAGCAATTGAACTTGACAAAAATGTTAAGCATACTCCAGACTTGGCAATTCCCTCAACGTCGAGAATCAATGTTCTTGAAGTGAATATTATGTATTACCATCCAGAAAACCAAACTAATGATCAACAAATTGAAGAGACATTAGCAGAGGCACATACGCAATCGAAAGAATCCCCTTTTAAAAAATACCTATTTTGGCCTAAAGATGAAATAAAAAGTAAAAAAAAAGTACAAGAAAGATCCCGTTCAGTCATTACATCTGACTATTGGTTAAACGAGCAGCGTAAGAAGGAAAACTTTAAATTAGAGAGAGAACAATTAAAAGAAAATAGGAAACGAGCTAGAGAAGAGAAACGACAAGAAAAATTAAAAAATAACCAAACAAAAAAATTTAAGAAAGCTGAAACCAAAGATAAAAAAGCAGCACCGAAGAAAGTAGAACAAAATAATAAACTGGATTGGAAATGTAGCAAATGTAGACTGGCTTGGAAAGATCAGCATTTTTTTGAGAGGAAGGCAAAATGGTTAAGTTGTATTAGTTGCCCAAATAAGGTTCATAAGATCTGTGTTCCGATAAAATATATGGATTCACTAGGTTTAAGTACCTGTGATTCTGAAGACGAATTACAGTTTGTGTGTGAAGACTGTGGAATTACTGTAGACAGCAGTGACGTAAATGAAGATTGGGACAACGAAACAGACGAAGATTAAAAGTTAGACAAAGTTATTAAGAATACTTCTGTATTTCATGTAGGCTTCTATCTGTATTACCGCTAATAATTCACAAATAAATAAATAAGTTCATCATTCACGTGCATACATTCCGATTCTAATTTTGGGTATCTACTACCTATACAGGTATATCAAAAGTAATATATTATAGTTGGGTACAAAGGGAGGTTGGGTGATGAATGTCCACAAGCAAAAAAAACATTTCAAAAACTCACTTATCTAGGAAAATGTGCTCCTACCTTTGTATATTAGGTACTTACATATCTTCCTACACATGACATGGCAGTAGCTTAACTATATGATTGTCTACCTTTATTGAAAAAAATAGATTTAGAAAATGATGTCCATTACTGCATCCATGAGTGTCCAAATTAGGAACGAAAAAAAATTGGGGTGTCCAACACTAGAGCAATGAACATTATTAGAAGAAAAATTAGTTATCATATATTAATTTAATTTTGAAGATCGCAGATATTGAAGAATTGAAAGTATATAACGAGCTGTATTTATGTATATAACTTAATCACCCTAACCTAATTCAAAGATGTATTATGGCTATTGGAACCAATAGTAAACCTTAACATGTCCATCACTGGTTCCACTACCCTACTACCTTTGAACCTATATTATACACTAAACACCAAAACTACTTAAAATTATGATAAAACTGCTCAGAATTCGATGCAAACACAAACGAAAACAAGACAACCTTAAATGGTGATGCCCGCGTAAAACGCAGATGTACCGGATCGTGACGTCACAAACCTCTTCACCAATCAGATCGCGTTTTCGCCCACCCTGTCTTTTTGAATTATATACAATATTTCAATAATTAATTACTAATTAGTGGTTCACTTTAAGGGGGATTTACTTGTAGACATATATTTTTAGAGTATTTTGCTGTACTTTAAATACGTTTTTCATCAAAAGTAAATTTTATGCAACTTCCTCATTACTAATTATCTCTTCGCAAAATATTGTTAGCGGGTGTCCTGCCATACATTAAATATTTTCATTATGTTTTGTCTTACGTTTCCTATCATCTCCGGTGTAATGGTTCTGCAAGCATCTCTTGTCCTATTTTGCAAGTCTTTCCTTGTAGTGGGCGGTGAAATATATACCCGACCTTTATATTAAAATAACCCCATAAGAAATTATCTAATAGGGTAAGGTCGCGATGATTTTGGAGGCTCCCACGTCCAATCTATTTTTGAGAATAATTTCCATCTAAAAATTCGCGTATCTCGCGATGGTAGTGCGTGCGGAGGGACACCGTCGTGGTGCACTAACATATTCTGACGTTCACCAGCATTAAAGCTGTTGGGACCGGGCAAAACTTCTGTAAGGAATTGATGATAATTACGACTAGCTGGGGGGTTGTTGAAAAATACGGTCCTGTTGTGAAGTGTGCCACACATTTATAGACCAATGGTTTTAATTCTGCATTTGTCCGATCCAAAAGGGAAACTATAGTGCGTAATAGTGCATGTTATGACAATTTAGAGCACCATTACTTCTAAACGTAGCCTCGTCAGAAAACATAACATAACAGAAAAAGTTTGAATCAATCTCATTGAGCAAAATTGGCTAAAGTTTACAGGCCTTTCGAACTTAGCGTTATGTGACTTGTAATTCCATATGGTAAGAATGATACTTATATTTTCTAGTGGTTCGCTTGGCAGTTGATTGTGTTATTTTCTATGGTATTGCTATCTGACGACTACTACGTTGCGGATTTTCTTCAATATATTCCCTTTCTTGATTAGTGGCATTGCTATTTAACACTTTGGGGTTTACATAGTCAACACTCCCATTAGATTCGAATATGTCGATAAGGATCAGGATTTCATTCTGATGATCATTCTCATTTTTGGGCAAGAATACGATTTTTTGAGCATCTGGTACCAAGTAAACCATATCAATTAATTCATTTTAAAAGTAATCCATTAGCGAATTAAACAAGAACACTTTTTAACAACCTGAATACTTGTGAAGCCAGAGAAGTAGTCTCTACATCTGTATTTAGGTAACGAAATACAACAATATTTATAAACTATATTTGAAGCTTATAAACTTTTAATGTGGAGAATTATTTTGATGGCTAATATAAATAATAATAAGAAATTGAATAAAATATAAAAATCAAAATAACTCAAAAACGATAAGATAGAAGTATAGGTATAGGACATACCTAAGAAAAATTATAGGGTTTTCGAATCTCTTTAAGATAATATAAAAAAAATTGTTTTAAAAAGTGATCTTTTTGAATTTTGAGTTTCCCAGGTTTGGACATATGTTTCAAACAGTATGTAGCTTATATATATATATATATATATATATATATATATATATATATATATATATATATATATATATATATATATATATATATATATATATATATATATATATATATATATACGCAGAACATAAGGTTAAACTTAATCTTCCTTGATCAAAATATAAAAGTTTTGCTAACAAAATACAATTTAGTACATAATAATGATATGATACTTGTAAATGTGATTTTTTTTTGGTAAATCTAAACCATACATTTTACATATTGCGAGGGGTCAGATCGGAATAAGGTTATGTTTCCCTAATATGGGGAGGTTTCCACTGGATAACCTTATCAATACGGCTTTATTACGGGATTTGCTCAAGCGTCAGCAGCGATGGTTTGGAGGAAGTCGCTGCGCTCCCTCAGGACTAGATCTCTGTCCTCGGTTGCTATTTACAGCTACCTGGACCCGCGGTAAACTTCAGTGAAGACAGGGTTCACCTAAGTTCTCAGGCGAAGTTCCACAGGACTCCTTAATTATGGCATGTGTATTAGAGATCAGAATGTTGCGTATTAGGTTGGGGTGGATTGGTTGGAAAGCGTTGAATGAAACACCGGATAAAACAAATAATCTATTTACAAAAGTATTAGTGGCGAAATATTTACAAAATATGTACAAAGAAATATTAACACAAGGGGTTCTCCCGAAATACCACACGTCTAAACTAACTTATTGGATAACAAATTAATTTATTAGAGACCAGAGGCAGAAACAGAAATATTCGCGAGTGATACGGGCGGTATCATGAAGAGGGGTTGTGAATTTTAGGCCTGTAAGCGGATAGAAGCGTCCCAGGATCGCCAAAACAAGGTACCGGGCAGGTGGTCGATTTAAGCAGGCATGCAATATGCGAATTAAAAGCCAACACTAGGTGCAATATCAAGATCAGCTAAAGGCTTGTTCTAATTTCTATCACTATCACTAATCAATTACGGACCCTCAAGCATGCGATGCAGTCATACAGACCCTCTACAACCTGAGGAACTGCCTCCCAAGGGAGATGAAAATTTCCCCTCGACAATAGTTTAGTTAATGGGCCACTCTGGCCAGACAGTTCTAGTGACTTTTCTAGTGACTTTTGTTGCAGTTGGTAACATTGGTTGTCATGTGGTTAAGTATAAGCTCTACATTACCTACATGACAGCTGACAGTTACCGCCATCTAGTGACTTTTCTCGTGACTTTTGTTGTAGTTGGCAACATTGGTTGTCAGTTGTCCTGAACAGATCAGATGAATCTGGTCTGTTCAGGACAAGATAGATCTGTTCAGTCCTAAACAGACCAGATGTATCTGATCTGTTCAGGACAACTGACAACCAATGTTGCCAACTACAACAAAACTCACTAGAAAAGTCACTAGATGGCAGTAACTGTCAGCTGTCATGTCGGTAATGTAGAGCCCATACTTAACCACATGACAACCGATGTTACCAACTGCAAGAAAAGTCACTAGAAAAATCACTAGAACTGTCTGGCCAAAGTGGCCCATTAAAGAAAGTCCTCCCTATCAAGTTGAAAAAGGGCAAAGCCTCCACACAGTGTCGTCAGGATGGCTGGGACACTGGGTATCGCCAGACTGGTTCGATCTGCAGTAAGGGTGGAGACTTACTGCAGCCCGAAATATCCCGGCTGTCGTCCAGATCCAGGACCACGAGGGCTGCGCCACGGGATACCGCTTTGGGTGACTTGATCGTGACTAGACCGCCACCGGGTTCAAATCAACTCGCAGTCAGCCGCTTTGCCCGTGCCCTCGCGCTCTCGGGAAGACACCAGCTCGGGAACGCAACCTTTGTGCCTCCCGAAGAAAACAAAGAAAAGTTTTCCTACGAAGATTGAAAACGGCGAGACCTCCCAATAATGCCGCTAGGACGGTCGGGACATCGGGTATCGCCAGACTGGTTCGATCGCCAGTAAGGGTGGAGACCTACTGCAGCCCGATATTTCGTCCAGATCCAGGACCATGAGGGCTGCGCCACGGGAGACCGCTTTGGGTGACTTGATCGTGACTAGACCGCCACCGGGTTCAAATCAACTTGCAGTCAGCCGCTTTACTAGTGCCCTCGCGCTCTCGGGAAGACTCCAGCTCAGGAACGCAACCCCAATTACTCCGAAGCTCGCTAAGCGCCCCGCTCCCCCAAGCAGTGCTCACCACACCCCCCGAACGTCCAGGAGGTCGAGTCCCGCCGGGCTTTTTCGATTACCAACACTGTTGGAAATATATGGCAGCCCGAACTACCCTTACTGCAGCCGGTCACTGAAACCGTAGGGGCTGCTCCACGGGAGACCACTTTGGGTGACTTGATGGTGACTAGACCGCCACCGGGTTCAAATCAACTCGCAGTCAGCCGCTTTGCTAGTGCCCCCATGGTCCCGGGAAGATCGCAGCTTTGGAATGCGAGCCCCGGCTTCCTCAGGTCACTCCGCTGACACCGACAGAAGTGAACGATGGACGTATTAATGCGAAGCTCCGTTGCGGTCGTCTCTCCGAAATAAAACCACTGACAAACACAACATTCAAAACCTTTTCCACACCTGGACTTTTAACATCGCCTCTGGCGAAGGCCGCCAAGCACGCCAAGGTGCCCGCCGACAGAGAGAGACGCCGATCCGTGGAAAATCCCTATCATACAGGCACTGTGCTACCGTACAGCTATAGAGACAGCGACCTACCTAAAAGAATCTGACAATGAGCGGCCCGCTGAAGACGGCGTTCTTTGCTGGTCACCGCTGTCAACTCCCCTAAGCCGGCGTACTTAACAAGTGGCTGCTTCCCACTCTTCGGCGGTCAGCCTGCTGGATTCGCTCTCAATGCAACGTACACAAGACTAAAAACACAAATTATAGACGAGACTCAGACGGTGGCTGCTTACTCTCCGTGACTGCCTCTGCGCTCGCTGAAAAAGAACTAAATTGTTCAGCGGGCCACGGCCGACCTGCTAGTTCTCGCTGCAGAGTCCCGCACGGTTCACAATTTCTGCACTGCGAGGTGCGCGTAGGTCGATGCAGTGGGCCAGCCCATCTGTCCCCGCTTTCATCGCTTTGCATACCACAGGCCCTGCTTGGGCGATCATACTCCGGTACCATGCCTGCCTCTCCACCGATTGCCGCGACGTGCTCTCGAAACTATTATTTATTAAATATTTGCAAACGTTTTAATAGTAAAATTAAATTAAATTAAATGCAGATGGGATGGATCTATTACTCTGTTAACTAATAAGATTATCTAATGACGATTAAGTCACTTCGTGACAATATATCAAACCTATAAATTTTATAATAATACATATGATTAGAAATCGAATAAAACACAGGGTCTTCCATAAGAGAGTACTAACTGTGTATTGCCCTGCTTTTTGGCAAACTCTGTACAAACCGAAATAATTTAGAATGCGCTCACTTGGTAATAATATAATATAATATTCATTGATTGTTAAAGCCCTTACTTGGTGAAACTGGTCCATACTACATATTAGTTAAATAAAGTTAATCTGGCAACGCTGTCAGACGTAACCGTTGTGAGAATGACAGATGATGAGAGAGGGCAGACGGTGTTGAACAGAACAAAAGGGTACCCATGTGTTTTCATTAATAACTCTTCCTAAATCCTAATTAATAATTAAATAATAAGTAATATAATAAAGCATGGCGCAGTTTCAAAGCGATTAATTAATAATAAATGAATAAACAGTGACAATAGTGAAGTAATAATATCAACGTAATCGAAATGGGCGATCAAGACAATGACAATCGACCAGCAATAATAATGGCGTTACCACCGAAAGAACTTACATTCGAAGGAGCAATGGCGGACAATTGGGAATTTTTCAAATACAAATTTGAAATTTATCTAAGAGCTTTAAAGAATTTTCAGTGGGATGAAATATCTAACATCGAGCATCAAGTCCTCACCATCATCAGTCCAATGGCCAAGTTGAAAGCATGGTCAAAATCGTTAAAAAAAAATTACTCCGCGCTTCTGGAATTGATCACTCTGATTTTTATTCATCTTACTTAGAATTAATTAATACTCCACTAGACAAGCAAATTCCTAGTCCTCAGTTATTATATAGTATAATAATACCTGTTAATAATAAATTACTTGAACCAAAGGTAGAATCTAAAGCAGACACGAGAAAAAACCTGAAACGTAGACAAGAGAAGTATATAAAAGTATATAATAAAGGGCTCGACCCTTGGTAGAGTTAGAAAAAGGAGGTCATGTGAAAGTCAAAAACTGTAGAAATAGTAGTAATGATAAAAAATGGTTAAATGGTATTATAATAGGAAACGCGTGGAGACCAAGATCATATAAAGTTAGATTATCTAATTCCATCATTGTACATAGAAATATAAAACACTTAATAAAAGTTTGTAATGATGTTAAACCCTTTAATTATAAGCAACTCAATGATTATGTACAACCAAACTATGAATTACCATCCTCCATAAATTATAACAGACCACACATTGTTACAACAAATGGGGATAACAGTAATAGAACAATTACCCATACTAGACCTAAACGTAATGTTAGACCTTCTTCAACCCCAACAGCCGCCATGGAGGTGTTGCTGGATCTACCCCCCCTACACTTAGTTATTATGGGAGAGGCCAGGCTAGGACTATACAGACTAGCCTGCAATGGTAGACTGAAGATCAACCCAGGCTTCAGGGGCCACTGCAAAATTCAGGAGATCGTGAAGAATCCCATGCTTGAAATGAGGTCAGACTTCGCGAGCCCGCGAATGTGCAGGGAAAACAACTTTACAGTGGAAATCCCTGATCGCGAGGCATGGCGGGAGGAGACGCCGGGCATGCCACGGGACGCGCTCGTCTGGTTCACGGACGGATCTGGCGGGGAGCGTGGGACGGGGGCAGGTGTTTACTCGGAAGGACCGAGGGTAAGTCATAGTATTTCCCTCGGAGCCCATGCAACAGTGTTTCAGGCCGAGATGTACGCCATCCTGCACTGTGTGCGGGAGAACAAGAGGAGGGGCTACACCAACAAGCGGATCCTCATAGCCACAGACAGCCAGGCAGCCCTTAAAGCACTAAGTAGGCCACGGGTAAATTCCTGGCTGGTGAGTGAGTGCCGAGACGAGACGAGCGACCTGGCTGGGCAGAATGAGGTGACCCTCATCTGGGTGCCGGGTCACTCGGGGGTTAAAGGCAATGAAGAAGCTGACAGTCTCGCGAAGAGAGGGTCAGCAGAACCATTTATGGGACCAGAACCGGCTCTGGGCGTGTCAAAGAGCACTGCCAGGGGAGCCATTAAGTCCTGGGTCAGAAACCAACACAAGGTGTACTGGGCGGACTGTCTAGGGCTCAGACATGGGAAGTCAATAATTGACGGACCCAGTTCAAAGAGAGCTGTGGAGCTGCTAAACCTTAGCAGAGGACAGCTCAGAAACACAACAGGTCTCTTGACGGGACACATGGCCGTCAAGAAACACCTGCATAAAATGGGGCGGTTCGAAGGGGACCTCGCATGCAGACTCTGTGGCGAGGGGGAGGAATCAGCCCAGCACATCTTGTGTGAGTGTATAGCTCTGGACCGGAAAAGACAACTGATCTACGGTCAGTCTAGACCGGAGACAGAGCAATATAAAACTTCACCCTACCAATCGCTGTGCAGACTAGTTCAAGGCACAGTGATTTTGGAATGGGTGGAGTAAGACTAAGGGTATGCACAATCAACCAAGGGTTGCGGTGCTATCGGGGCGGCAAGGCCGCGGACGAGCCCTGAGGGAACAAAAAAAAATGTTAGACCTCCTAATAGACTTAATTTGTGAATTCTGTTGCTAATATCTTCTACAACTTTTATTTTTGAATACCTTACTATTAGTTATGTTTATTGTAGAATATACTACTTTGTTAGTTGTAAATAAGGAATATGTTAGTGAAATAAAGTTAATCTGGCAACGCTGTCAGACGTAACCGTTGTGAGAATGACAGATGACTATAAACGGCAGACGGTGTTGAACAGAATAAAAGGGTACAATGTGTTTTCATTAATAACGCTCCCTAAATCCTAATTACTATTTAAATAATAAGTAATATAATAAAGCACTACATACAGACTTGAAGACTACTTTTCTAACTGTCAAGCAGCGAAACTAGTCACAGAAACGTTGAAGAACATCTAGAATTCATAAGGGTCTCTTGCTCCAGTTATCTTACGCGCTGGCTACGCCCTTCACCTACAGAAGCGAAACACAACAGTGAAGCCAGAGAAGTAGTCTCCAATTGTGTATATAATATAATATATAAATTTTATTTCATAAGTTTGCACATAAAGGACAAACTTACTTTATTCAATCATTTTACTCACCCTTTAAATTTCCTATTGTTTATTCGAACACCATGACAATCAGAATTTATTATATACTGCCATTATTTGACAGCTTGTTCATAATTTTTCCACAGAAATTTTATTTTGTTGAAGCTGAAAAAGTTATTTATTCAAAAACTAAATTAAGTAGGTATAGGTAGCAGGGAATATTTAAGAAAGGTCCGTCCGATATTTTATTCTCTGTGAGAAACTCGCGTAGTAAAGTAATAAATGGTGAAATTTACACAAACTGTATTTATAGAAAAACTATGGGTAACTTAAGTGAAGCATTTAATTAATTCGGTAAAATTTAGAAAAGCATTATTCATTTAGAAACTATGCTAAGTAGGTATAGAGAAACCTAATACAGTTCAATAGACATTTCATTTTACCATCAAGTAATCTTATAAATTGCAGGGTGTTCCATTTGAGAATTGTGGGATTTTCGAGATTCTAGATACCAAATTCAAGGTCAGTTTATGAACATCCTGTATATATCTTTAAAAATTGCTATTAGGGTAGATACTTTAATGTTTTTTTAATAGTTTCAGCAAGTTTTAGATTTATAGCAATTATCATTTGGGAGATACCGTGGCCTCTATGGAGTTGTTGATACGTCAAAAATAACAGAAATTTACGAATATCTCAGAAATGGTTGAAAATTAGAACTTAATGTATCGGACAGAATTGACCTGAAATTTAACGGAAAAGTCAAATATATAATAATATATAGTGTGTTTTATTTAAAATAAATAAGTTGGTTGCGGTTTTCGGTATAACCGGATGTTATGTTGAAAGTATTTTCATTTAAAAGATAGACATTGACTAGGTCTATGCTGAAAATTTCAGATCGAAATTCTTATTACAATTTCGAAAGTTTCTAACCAACGGGTGGCGTGAATCGCCCAGTATAAGTTTTTCTTGTAAATCTTTTAATAAGTAGTTTTTTCTTACTTTTTAGCACAACTGCAAAATACGACAGCAGTATTAGAGCGGTGTTATTTCAACTAGAGACAAACGCTCTATCTAGGTAAGCAACGCATTCAAAAAGCCAGTCAGTGTAAATTAACACATGAAAAAATATTCCCCAAAAGAAGATAATGCCATTGACGTCGGTGACAAAGCTGAGTTCGATAAATACAATGGCTATAAAGTTTTTTAATATATTTATGTATTTTTTATTTTAATTTTTAGTTTATGCTGATAAGTTTTGTTTAGTTCTTAGTTTTCGTAATAAATAACTTTTCTTGTTGTTGAAACTAATTGTATGCATCTAAAGAGATTGCATTTCTAGTTATTTTTTGCTTTTCGACAAGCAAGCTCTATATCGTCACCTTGGTACTACAACTAGGTAACTCGAAATTTAACGATTTTGAGTTATCTAGTCGAAAGTAATCTACTTGCATTGATCTACTGTGTGATACAACTAGATAACTCTAGTTCCCCCCATTAGGACAAAGGTGGCGAATGCACCAAATAGATATCTGTTACAGTGAGATGGCGCTTAGTGCTACAAGTATGTAACTTGAGTTGCCTAGTTGTGAACTTAAAGATCCCAAGATAAGGCAAGTTATTCACTTGTGCATCTGATTATTCATTGCAAACACGCGAGAAACAAGCAATTGTGTCTTAGTATTTTGTGTCTTCAATCATAAATATGAGTTCCAGAGGAAAGAAGATTGTTGAAGCCGCTCTTCAAAATTTGAGAGCTCAAACAGGTAATTATTAAACACCGTTATTCTGCATGCTTTTTAATATGAAGAATGAATAGATTTTGCAAATTGGGAATTTAGAGGTTATGTTTGGAAATTCATTCTGTTTTTCTGTTCTGATTTTTCTGTTTGCAAAAATTTTAAATCATAGCACAAATGATGAAATTACTAAATCAGAAAAATTTATTGCAGATTTTACCCAGGTTCTAAGAGAGCGACCACCTGAAAATGACCCAATCCTTTCTACGTTAAATTCAGGTATTCTCGCTAACAATGATTTCGATCCAGAGTCAGAAACTGAGCCTTTCTCTCCCGACGTATCTGAATATGAACCCTCACCTTCGTCAGATGATCATTCAGATGCGGACTGTGAAGAACAGATGACTTTAGAACGTGTAATTGACAATGAAGTTGTTAACTCGGGGCCTTTATGTGCAGAACGCGAACTGGAAGGTATGCAAGAAAAGCCTACACCCACTGCAAATCCTAGAAAACGATTGAGGCGTCAAGAAATGTGGAAAAGAAATATTTCGAAGAAGAGGCGGCACTGTGGAGAAAGCTACGTTTCATCTAGAGGAAAACATGTACCTGGTACTGCCATGAAAGATCCGTGTAGAGATAAATGCAGGAAGAAGTGTAGCCAGAAATTTTCACTAGAAGAAAGATTAGAAATTTTCCAAAGGTATTATAAATTAGATACTTATGAGAGAAAACGCGATTTTCTTCATTCGAACACAGACAAAGTTGTAAAAAAAAGCACCACAGCAAGAGACTCCCGAAGAAACTTTACTGTGGTGTTTTATTTACCACGAATCAGCGAAAAAATCCAGGTATGTAAGACCATGTTCCTAAATACAATTGGAATTCGCAAAGGTGTTCTAGATATTGCAATGAGAAAGCGAACGACAGAAAATACCAGTGAAGGAGACAAAAGAGGCCGGCATGTAAAGAAAACTACTTCTTCTGAATCCTTGAACGGTGTAAAAAAACACATCGAAAGTTTTGCTGTTGTCGATTCTCATTATTGTCGCTCAGGAACCAAAAGAAAATACCTGGATCCGTCGCTAAACATCACAATGATGTATTCTATGTATAAATTGGTATGCACGGAAAACGAGTGTGAGGCCACTAGTCTAGCCATGTATAGAAAGGTTTTTACGGAGGAATACAATCTAGGATTTCATCGCCTAAAAAAAGACCAATGTCACATATGCATGGCGTACAATAGTCTCGGGAATGACAAGGATGCGACTAAAGCAGAATATGACTGCCATCTTTTGGTAAAAGACAGGGCCAGAACTGAAAAAGCAAGCGACAAAGAACAAGCAAAAAATTCAAACGGGGCATTTGTGAGTTGCAATTTTGATCTCCAGCAAGTTCTGTTGTCTCCTACTGACCCAAAAAACAATGCTTTGTTTTATAAGCAGCGATTGAAATCTTTTAATTTCACGATATAGGGGAAAGGTCCCTAATTTGGACCGGATCTTAAATTGGACCATCACTTTCATATGAATATTAATTGTGCCAGACGGCCTCTGTTGGCTGGTACTTGCAGCTAATACGTGGTTTAGTCGCAGCACGGAACGAGAGATCTGTACAGTTCGTGTAACTTGCGGAAACACATGTGTTATGTTTTTGTGCTGTCTGATAAAATTTTGCTGTTATCTTCTGTAAGCTATAACTTTTTCACTGGTGAGTAACTTTTTCTTTTTCATAGGTGTACATTTCAAGCAAGTTTTTATCTGTTATATCGTTCAAGAATTTATTTGTTTTTCACAACAAACCCCTTTTAAAAGAGAAGTTTTCAAAGTAAGGTTATAGTTTCCTAAATTGAACCACCTACTAGTTCCTAAGTTGGACCGGTCCAAATAAAGCAACTCACTTTTTTCTAGGTGAATATGTCACAACGTGGGAAATACGGGAAATGGGTGGAGGAAAATATGAGGGAAGCCTTAATAGCCCACCAAAGTGGTGTTATGGGTTTAAATGAAATAGCCAGAAAGTATCAAATACCAAAGGCAACTTTAAAACGCAGAATTGACAATAAGAACAAAAATGCTCATGGAAGTGAGAAAAAATTTGGACGTGCCGCAGATATTCCACCAGAAATAGAGGAAGACATAGTAAACCATGTACTACAGCTTGAAAGAAGTCTGTTTGGAATCACTCGTAGTGATTTGAGAAAACTCGCATATGATGTCGCAGAAGCAAATGGAATTCCTCATAGGTTCAAGAATGGACAAGCCGGCAAGAAGTGGTACTATTGTTTCATGTCTCGACACAAAGAGCTATCGCTCCGCCAACCGGAGGCAACTTCATCGGCGAGGGCTTTAGGGTTCAGCAAAGAAAAAGTTGAAGCTTTCTTTGATTGCCTCACTGCTCTTTACGATGAACATAACTTCAGTCCATCTGAGATCTATAATGTTGATGAGACCAGTCTTTCTACAGTCCAGAGACCACAAAAAATAATTGGACAGAAGGGTAAGCATCAAATAGGATCTCTTACAAGCGGGGAGCGTGGAGTAAATACGACATGTGTTTGCTGCATTAATGCTGCTGGTATGTACGTCCCTCCGATGCTTATATTTAAGCGCATTAGATTCAAAGATGAACTCAAAGAAGGTGCACCTCCAGAAACAGAATTTGCTTGCTCAGAATCGGGCTGGATAACAAGTGAGTTATTCGTAAAATGGCTAAGGCATTTCATTAATTTTGCGAAGCCATCTAAAGATAAGAAGGTACTTTTAATAATGGATGGTCATACCACCCATACAAAAAATCTAGAAGCCATAACGTTAGCCAGGGAAAGTGGAATAATCATGTTGTCGCTACCAGCACACACCACCCACAGGTTGCAACCCTGTGACGTCTCATTCTTCAAGCCCCTTAGTTCGTATTACAACCAAGCAGCTGATAAATGGCTTCGTACGCACCCTAACCAAAATATTACGCAGTTTCAGGTGTCAAAATTACTTGGAGAAGCCTATGCCAAAGCTGCTTCAGTAGGAAACGCTGTAAGCGGTTTTGCGAAATGCGGCATATGGCCTTTAGATAGAAATGTGTTTGATGATAGTGAATTTGTTTGTCTTCCCAATGTGAATATGGATCCAACGAATGCGTCAGAGGACACCTCTTCAGCAAACGAAGTGACCCATCGTGCTCTCATTAACATCAACAATGTAACCCAACATGCATCCACATCTACAGACACTTCGGTAGGAGGAACATTAGAGGCAGAATGCTCCACGTCTTCTCTCCAAAAAAGAAAATCTGTGTCTGAGATATCTCCCCTGCCAATCTTAAAGCGAAAATCGCGCACACCTGCTTCTAGTTCTACCACAATAATAACTAGTAGCCCCTACAAGGATGACCTTGAAGAAAAACAACGTAAGAAAATGGCTCCTCCTAAAACCGCCAAAAAGGTTTTTTCTTCTTCAAAACCAGATTTCAAAGGCAAGTCTTCTGCGTCTAAATCATACAAGGGAAAGCGCCCTCTGCCACAGCATTCAACAAGCGAATCAGAATCCGAAGATGAAGATTGCCTTTGTATTATTTGTCTATCTCCATTTTCGCAATCCGATCCAGGAGAAGAGTGGATTCGCTGTATTTCGTGCAAAAAGTGGTCACACTTGAGGTGCACCAATGGCCGCAATACTGCTTTCTATGAATGTATAAACTGTGAGTCTGACAGTGACTGATTGTGTTATTTTATATACCTAATATTTTGTTATAATATGTTACTTAATCCATCTCAGAATCATATGTTCAGTTCTGAATGAAATGTTATTACCATTTTAATGAATGTTCTCTCCCTAAATAATGAAAAATAGACGTGGTCCAATTTAGGGGACCTGTGGTTCAAATTAGGAAACCAGTATCCTAAATTGGACCGATAGATCTATTTTGATTTGATTTTTTTTGCGCACCACCCGCACGGTTTTCTGCCTGTTTTATAAAATTTATCCATTTATAACACACATGTGCCTGACTGCTGTTCAGGAACTGCCGAACATAGAAGCCATTGATCTAAAATTTTTGAGTGTGGGCCATAGCGAAATGGAATGTGATTCAATGCATTCGGCCATAACTACGGAACAAAAGAGAGTAGGCAAGGTGAATTGGCCTGCGGATTGGCAAACCATTGCTCGAAGTGCCAGAAGAAAAGGCGACAAACCCTACAATGTTCATGAGATTACCTATGAAAAAATAATAGATTGGAAATCTCACCTAGAACGGCACATGGTTATCAGAAAAGAGGACGAAAATCATAAGCCAGTCAGCTGGCAAAAAATAAGCTGGTTGAATTTCACAAAGAGTACACCACTCAGTATCCGTTTTAAAGAAAGTTTTGATGAAGACTTTAGACTTCTTAATTGTAACAAGACAACACGGGCTACTGATAAAAAGGTGCCATTATCAGATACAATGAAACCTCTATACAAGTCTGTGATTCCCATTCCAAGAGAAAAATACAATAATTTGAATTCTTTATTTACGTCATCTCCTCCAGCGCTGGGACTAGAATACCGCCCATTTTACGAAAGCCTGCCTTACCAGAGAGACACAAAAACGGGTGAAATCAGACAGCAGAATATTTCAGAAAGCGATACGGGTTCTGATGATGAATAAATATTTCCATTTTTCCTTTATCTTTAGAATTATTATAATTTTGTTATGAATAAAAGCTCTTTTAGTTGCCTTTGGTTTGTTTTATTTTGAAAAACAAATCTGGATAACTCCTTTCAAACCAATTTTGAAGTCAGTATAACAAGTAGATATCTCATTTTTTTCAAAAAACTGGCAATATGACAATTTTTTTCTATATACAATCCAAAATATAGGTCATTTCTCATTAGGTCAGCCACACACATACACCAATATATAAAATGTTATTTAGCAATAAAGAGGAGATTCTAAAGCAAATTTTCAAAGCAGTTTCTTGAGAAATGTGTGTTTTCAAGTTACCTAGTTGTAGTACTAAGGTGACGATATAAAGGGCGTATCAATATTTTAATTATTAGTTTATGCTGATAAGTTTCGTTTGGTTCTTAAGTTAATAAATAAGGTTTATTGTCGTTGTAACTAATTGTGTACATTTAAGGAGAATGCATTTTTAATTCCGTGTTTGGTAATTATTTATTTAATATATTGAAGGCAAAGAAATTGTTTTGCTTGTCTGGGCCTTTCAATATTTTAATCACTAGTTTATACTGATAAGTTTTGTTTGGTCCTTAACTTTCAGTAATAAATAACGTTTATTGTCGTTGTACCTAATTGTATACATTTAAACAGATTGCATTTTTTATTCCGTGTTTGTTAATTTTTCATTTCATATATTGGAGAAAAAAAATTTGTTTTGCTTTTCTGCAAGCAAGCTCTAAATGGAGGGCCTATCAATATTTTAATTATTAGTTTATGCTAATACTTTTTATTTTGTTCTTAAGTTTCAGTAGTAAATAACGTTTATTGTCGTTGTAACTAATTGTAAACATTTAAAGAGATTGCATTTTTAATTCCGTGTTTGTCAATTTTTCATTTCATTGATGGGTAGTTTAAATTAATTTAATAAATTAAAAAAATTTTAATTAATTAAATAAATATTTTGAAAAAACCACTATTGATGCTTTGTCAGTGTCAAGAAGATTTCGAGCAGTATTTCATTTTTTTATTATATTCGAGTCCAAATTTCAGACACAAGTTTAATACTTCTTGTAAGATGCATTGTAAAATTTATACACAAATAAACTCAAACTAAAGAGATTACATTTTAATTCTGTTCGATAATTTTTCATTTAATATATTGAAGACAAAAAAAGTATGTTTTGCTCTTCTGCAAGTAAGCTTTATATAAAGGTGTGGCAATATTTTAATTTTTAGTTTATGCTGATAAGTTTTGTTTGATTCTCAAGTTTCAGTAATAAAATACGTTTATTGTCGTTGTAACTACATGTATCCATTTAAAGAGATTGGAATTTTAATTCCGTTTTGATAATTTTCCATTTCATATATTAAAGACAAAAAAAAATATGTGCTTCTCTGCAAGCAAGCTCTATACGGTGGGTCCCAAACTGTATAGGAATGTATTGCCATCTCCGTTATTATTAGAGATAAGGATACGGTTAAATTAGCAATGTTTTGTAGCACTTCATGCTCGTTCCAAATATGGCTTGTATTTTGCCCTGCCTCTTTTCGTTTTCGAGTTATTTTGAAAAAAACAAAATTTGTTGATTGCGTTGATCTGACATGTCTAAGACTTGCACATTATCAGCACAGTTTTTACAGAGCAATCTTTTTGTGCTATTCTTATCTTTGGATTGTCATTTGTTTTTGAGCTACATGTATCAACGTTTGTTTATATTATGGCAGCCATATTGAATTTTTGCTCATGTGATAGCCTGTGAAAAAAGCTTTCCAATGATGTACAACATGCTTGAGAAATCTTGTAATTGCAATGACAATTTTGAGAAAAACCGTTTTGAGGATAGTAGGCTTTGAAATCCAATACCAGAAAACAAATGACAAAGAAGAGTGTTCAAAAAGCAGTAGGCCATGGACAACAATAGACTAACAATAAATAGACTTCTACTTTTAACATAATTTTCCGTAATGGTTCACGATAAAAAAATATGAACTTTGAGCACACCAATGAATCAGCCCATTATTACAAATGATATTTTACATTACAACATTATCCTAAACAATTGTTATAATTTAATTAAATAGGTAAACCTAGTAAATAGCTAAATTTACAAACAGAACTACGAAGACGCCTTTGAAAATTGTTTAATTTTTAAACGTAAGTCAACTGAAAAACAACAGGAGAAACGTTGCTATGGATATAACACTATCGCGACAATTAAGAATACTGTCATTCTTAATTATCTGAACAATTTCAGGTGTATTTAACCCGTTGCTTAAAATTTTGTACTAAATAGTTTGTTTCCTGTTTATTTTAAATATTATTCAACAATATGTTCAGTAATGAAGAATATTTTGACATGCTGGAATGTTATATTCGTTCTAACCGAAATACTAAGGCAGCTGCAAATTCATATCAAAACAACTAACCAGAAAGACGACAACCAAACACCAAAATATTTCGCAAGAGAGTGACCAATTTATTGAACGATGGTAGCTTCCACGCAAAGAATCTACTAATGCATAGAAATGAAGAAATAATGCCGTCTTACAGGTTTCAAACGAAAACACTCCGCAATCTGTTCGGTTTTATGGTGAACAAATTGACGTTCCAAAAAGTACGGTACACCGTGTATTAAAACAAATTCATTACGATCCATACAAACCTACAATCATACAAGACTTAAATGCTGACGATTACCCTAAGCAACTTCAATTCTGCAGATGGTATCAAGGACAATGTCAGCAAGATGAAAATTTTCATTTGAAAATAATATGGACTCATGAATCCACGATTTACAAATTGTGGTGTGTATAATCGCCATAATAGGCATTATTATTGGGCAAATGAAAATCTCCATCTAAAGGAAGAAAGACGATTGCAAGACAGATTTGGTATTAATGTTTGGTGCGGCTTATTAGGTGAAAAACTGTTATTTTTACTTGTAGACTAGACAGTTAATTTTAAAAAATCAGGTAACTTCATTATTGGTCAGTTCTTTTTTGAAAATAATTTAAGTGGGGGAAAGGTATCTTAATCTATTGATAAATGATAAACCAACAATTAGAAGAGTTCATGATAATTTAGACGAGATTTGGTACCAACAAGACGGTTGTCCAGCTCACAATGCTAGGATCGTCAAATAATTTTTGTACCAAAATTTTAATAATCGTGTCATTTGTAACAATTGGTGAGCTCGAAGTCCTGATATAACACCCATGGATTTTTATTTTTGGGGTACTCTGAAGGATGATGTGTATAAATTCGATCCACCACAAAATATCAATGAATTACGAAACAGAATCACGGAAGCTATAAATCATATTAACCAAAACACCCTCACCAGAGTTTGCAGGTATAATTCAAAAATGTGTATAAAGTGCATTGAACAAAACCGTGGCCGTATTGAACAATTTTCTATTTAGTATATTTTTAAGTTTCTATTTTATTATTTGTTGAGTTCCGTGTCTAATTGTGTTGTTTTGTCTAAGTTTTTTATTGTTATTGCCGGGTTTCGTTATTAAACTGTTTCACATAATATTACCTAGCATGATTACCTAATTAAGTATTGTAAATTAAATCACTTTTTTTTATCGTGAATCATTACGGAAAATCATCTTAAAAGTAGAAGTATTGTTAGACTCCACGACCTACTGCTTTTTGAACACCTTTTTTGTCATTTGTTTTCTGGTATTGGATTTCATAGCCTACTATCCTCAAAACGGTTTTCTCAAAATTGTCAGTGAAATTACAAGCTTTCTCAAGCATGTTGTACATCATTGGAAAGCTCTTTTCACAGGCTATGACATGAGCAAAAAATTCGATATGGCTGCCATAATAAAAACAAACGTTTATACCTGTAGCTCAAAAACAAATGACAATCCAGAGTTGAGAATAGCACAAAAAGATTACTCTGTAAAAAGTGTCCTGATAATGGGTAAGTCTTAGACATATCAGATCAACGCCTACTTACATATTGAAGAAAAAAGAAATCGACAAGTTTTTTTTTCAAAATAACTCGAAAACGAAAAGAGGCAGGGCAAAATACGAGTCATATTTGGAACAAGCATAAAATTGTACAAAACATTGCTAATTTAACCGTCTCCCTATATCTAATAATAACGGAGATAACAATACATTCCCATCCAGTTTGCGACACACTGTATAAAGGGCGTGTCAATATGTTAATTATTAGTTTATGCTAATATGTTTTGTTTGGCTCTTAAGTTTCAGTATTAGATAACGTTTATTTTCGTTGTAACTAAATGTATACATTTAAAGAGATTGTATTTTTAATTCTGTTTGATGATTTTTTATTTAATATATTGAAGACAAAAAAATAGGTTTTGCTTTTTAAGTAAGCTGTGTGGATGGATCAATATCTTAGTTAGTTTATGAAGCAAAAAGCAGAAACACCCCAAAAACCACAAAAAGAATAACAGACAGTTATGCGCTAGATACGTCTTTTTTATACTTTGAAGGTGGCAGTGGACTTTTCCTTTACGTGATAGTAAAGGATTTTTTTACGCCCGAGGAGGTATCGCCCCAACGGAGGTTTCCGGTTCTGGTGTATGAGTCGGTTTCCCTTATTAACAAAAATGATGATGGCTCCTCCTTGTACAAAAGATCCCGGAGATAAAATACCCATCCATTTGGATCTCCGGGAGAGGGGTGTGCAGGGGGCGCCGGCATCAAGATTTAACATATCCTTCTCGAATATATGTGGCCTACATTCTAACCTGAACTCCGTCAACCACCTCCTCCAGGCTAATAGGCCCTAACTCCTCTTCCTCACTGAAACACAAATCAGTGCCAAAACAGCCACTAATCACCTTAATTTCCAAGGATATGAGCTCCTTACTTCCTTTAGATTGCAATCTACCCTGAACCAGACTCCCCAATTTGAAAGCTGGAAGAAAAGACATACTTCGGATAAAACTCTCTCTCAGAGCTGCAATTAAATTTATTTGTTGCATTTACCGGTCACCTTCTGACAACAACTTTGTCCAGCCCTTTGACTACCTTTCTGAAAAAACCGATCATCTGATTTCTGAATATCCTTCCTCCGAGGTCACTATTCTTGGTGGCTCCAATGTCCATAACAAGGAATGGCTAGGATCTTCAAAAACCGATCCACAAGGGAGAGTAGCGGAGGCCTTCGTAATCAGCAATTCTTTAGCCAATATGGTTCAGCAACCTACTTACTTTCCTCGCATCCCAACACACAGCTCAAATCCCTTGGATCTCCTTCTTACTACAAAACCTGAATGCTATAAGACATCAGTGACCGCCCCCCCTTGGTCGCTCAGACCACGGCATGGTCACTGCTTCCTGCGCAATGCAACCCGAGGTCACACAGTCATCACACCCACGTATCGTTTGGCGCTACAACCCCGCGAACTGGGACGAAATGCGAGATTACTTTTCCTCATTTTCATGGGCGTCTGTCCGCTTCTCTCATCCTGACCCCTCTGATATCTCCCAAAACGTCACCGAAATCATCTAAGCTGGCATGGAATTATTTAATCCACTCTCACAGATGACCTCTTTAGCCGCTCAAAAGCGCTGGATCTCTAAATCCTGTGACAAGGCCAGACTTCAAAAGGTAAAAGCTCACAAAACACTTCTACACAATCCCAGTCAAGAAAACCGTCAAGCATTTAACGACGCAAGAAACCTCTATGACCGCATTCGTTCTGAGGCAAAAAAAAAACTCATTTAATAACCACGTCAAAAACAAAGTCCTCTCAAGCTCCAACGGCATCAAACCCTTCTGGACTCTTGCTAAATCTATTGGGAATAATTTTTGCAAGAGCACGTTCTCACCTCTTGTTTCAGGGGATGAAATTGTTTCTACCGCCCTGGGCAAGGCTGAACTTTTTGCCTCGTTGTCCGCCGGCAATTCTAAAAATTGTTGAAACCAGATTATGTTGAAAACATTGCAATTAATCTTATGTATCCACCGAAACATGTCCAATACAGTTTTTTTATAAATATATTTTGCATTTCTTTCGCTATGCGTAGAAGAAAGTGTATAAAGTCCTTACCCAAAACAACCTTCACATTTGCATTTTGACAAATATAGTAGCACTTTTTAGATTATTTATTGAAGAGTTAAAGTTGTAACATTTAAAGTATTCAACTCTTCAAAACTACCCCTAATTTATGCCAGGGAGATACCAACTTTTATTATTTATTAAAGGGTTCACTAAGTTATTTTAGCTTTGTAGTGAATTTTCTTTAAAAAAATTAACTAAGGAGCAGATTGGACTTTTTTTTTAATTCTTCCAATGAGCACGAACTAGGCCCCCTAGAACCCAAATGTCACAAGAAGAATGTTTTACAAACCGTGACGTCTAAGCTTCAACTGTCGTCCTTCATTTTACTACAATATTTCCAGAAAATTCATTTGAAATAGACCCTTTTTGTGATGCTTTAGCAGTAGTTTTAGCTAGAGAGTTTATCGTTTAATATGGTATATAATTTTTAGCACATTTTCTTAAAAAATCAATAAAGTTCAATATATCTGTTATTATATAAGATACGAAAAAATGTATACGTCAATTATAGGGTGTCTTGAGCTACATCTTAAAAAACATTTCTATAATCTCAGGGTTGGTAATACAAAATTTATCTTTTTTTGATGGAGCACGCCGTATATTATTCCGTTTTTGCATTTTCCATCAAAATGTAATGCATGTTTGTAAGAAAAGGAATGCTGGACGCAGCAAGTGCGTAATCGTATCGAATTTTCATTAAATGCTTAAAATTTGAATAACTCAATTTGTTATTAACCTATAAGGTTGTTTGGCCGCTAAACCAGTTTTTTCGGGAACATTTTCAGTTTATTTTCGGAAAATGTTTGTATATTTTCAAACAATAACGTTACTTTGATGAAATATGGTACATTGTTTCGCTTATACAAGTTATACTGGTAAGCAAATGTGATGCCTGCTTTCTTTAAAATAACACATATTTGCTATTAAAAACATTTTAATGGAAATCCACTACCTAAACGCACTTACTGCGTCCAGACTTTTTAGATTTTTAACTGTTATAGAGACAAAGTTTATGATTTTGAGAAATTTTCCATGTTTAAAAAAAGTTTGAAATTAATTATTTACATAATACAACGTATAATATTTAAGTATAACTAATACTCACGTTTACAATATTTACATACTTATTAACGTTTACATTTGAATTTGGCGCCATTGTACATTATTTGGAATATTATAGGCAGACTTCGTCTTCGTATACTTTCGGGGTCACGGGTTGGAAAGTTGAACGGTCCGGCTAGACGTGAGACGGTTCTAAACCTGTCTTCATATTTCTGACAGCTTGTTAACTTAAGGGGTAAAAAGCATAGTAAATATAGGGACATAATACTCACTTGTGAACACTCTGTAGCTAATAGATTGCATGTTTTGGTATATAAACAGTTTGTTTGTAATGCACACTTGTGAAACCTTGGAAAGGCGCCAATTAAACTTTCACTTTTGTTGTAGTTTAAGGTTTAATACCAATAAACAACCCTCTTCATCTAAGTTCACTTTTAAAGAATTAACCTAAGTCGAAAACAGTAAACATGTTTATATTTGAGGTTTTGTTTACATTTTTAATAATAGCAATGGACCTTAGGTATTTACAAGAAATTATATTTTGTACTAATAATCCGGTAACTGAACAGTGAAGTGACTGCAGCTAGAAGCTGGATTTTGTTACTTTACAATTAATTACTTTAATTATTCAGTGGAAATTGTTTATATTTTGTGGAACAAGAAACCTCATCTATTGGGGTAAGCTTTTATAGTTAGTTAAATTTTCCCTACATTTTTATTCTGCCTAATAAAAACAACAACATTTGAAATAAGTAGTACCTGCTATTTATTCATTGTAGGGTTTCTTGTCGGGGGCTAAAATCTGGTGGTGTTTTATACTTTACTGGGTCAGCACTCACACCTGAGGGCACAAAGAAGTTGAAGGACACGGACGTAGATCCAGAAAGGTCCACGAAGTTTTTTTGTTTGTTTATGTTGTCTAACTGGTGTTGAATTTCCAGTAGTACACCTACAATCAGCTGATTATTAAACTATACATACCTTTAAGTTGATGTTTAACCTTGTATTTGTGTGTAAACTCGAACAGTCGACTGTAAGGGGGATCTTTATTAAATTAAAATTAAATTAATAATTACATCTCTGAATCATTAACACATTTTTACCATCGCTAAGTGTTACCCTAGAGCTACCTAGTAGCCTACTCCTCAAGTTACTGATCGGAATTTAAATTTATAAAGTCTTCTCTCTTTCTTACCATGCAAATGTCAACTGTCGCTCTAGAAAGTTTTCTTTCTGTGTTCATGGCTGTCATTGTCGTGTTGCTGGATGATGTTCCGTGGTTAAAGCTGGTAAAAGTTTGTAACTTTATCTTTATTATTTTGTGTTGCGAATTCCGGGAATCCCATAATTGTATTCGCGAGCCAACTGTCGAGTACTTAAGCATTTGTTTGCCCTGAAAGTGTTACTAGTTTGCTAACTTGAAAGTGAATGACATGATGAAAAGAAAATATGAACAATCTTATCGGGCAGATTGGGAAGATCCCACATTTTCAACGTGGCTTTGCGAGTCCAAGGATAATTAGTAGATTCGTTTGAGCAACTAAGGGATAGTCACCATTTCAAAATGACTTATCTAACAGAAAAAATTTTTTGGATCCACAAGTAGCTGCTTATAATGACTTCGTTTCACTTGATTATTTACTCTCAAATTTTTTTAATTTCATTCCTAAAAATGTGAAGCAGTGCATTGATAATGAATATAGTGATGACAATGCTAAGTATAAAAATATAAGCACCTTTGCAAAACATATATGTTTGCCAGTCTCAAATGTAAAATGTAAATCTGATGCGAATCTAATCAAAATAAAAGATACAAATAGGTTCATTAATAGCAATGTCTCTTCGGATGATGCACGCGAAAGAAGGTGTGCGAGATATAAGTGATTGTATTGTTTTTACTCCTGATAATAACATGATGTCAATGGATGATGAAAAACGTACAAGAATAAAAATAAATCTTTGATGAGGCAACAGATGATTGATATTTTTCACATTTTATAGTCATTTTTGCCATATATATTTGCTTATTTTATGTGTGGTTTTGTAAATACTTAATATTTTTGTGTTGTTTTTATTGTTAAGGTT
The DNA here is from genome assembly GCA_964006375.1 of Tillus elongatus. Lineage (NCBI taxonomy): Eukaryota > Metazoa > Arthropoda > Insecta > Coleoptera > Cleridae > Tillus > Tillus elongatus. The sequence continues at coordinate 37,462,606 of OZ023268.1, forward strand.
CTCACATGTAGACTGTTTTAATTTAGCGATATTGAAGTGGAGATTGGTTAAGTTGTTTTATTTGGATGTTATATTATATTATCATTATTTCATTTATTTTTATATTGTATGAGTTAAATATTATTTAGTTCTAATAAATTTTTGGCAGTTTTTTTTGGCGTACTTTTATTTTAGTAACCATTCCGCTATCAACTTAAAATTTTAAAAATAAATAAGAACGCAAAATGTAACAATTTAAGGCATCATTTGTTATGACGTCAGAGAACAGCGCGAGGAGCTGTTGTCATGGTTACTGAATCCAAACAACCATGATTTTATATGGTCTAAATTATTCTTTCTGCTTTTATTTAAATGATCAACAAAAGTAAGGCTTTTCCGCTCGGGAGAATGTGCACAAATGTCTATATAGCACACTTACAATACATCTTTGCTAAAATTTCAATCCATTTTAATTTGAGAACAACTACCCCCAAACTACACAAGAAAACGCATATGCGTAGATACGGTTTACGCTTGCTCCAACGTATTTGGTCTATTATGACGTCACACTAATGTACCGTATTGCGCACATGAGAACTAAAGTTATGACAAGTAGATTTTCGGTATATTTCTGTGGCAACTTTGGTAGAATTTAGTAGATTTTGTGCTAAACGAGTTGTAGAGTTCTTAAAATATTTATGGTCACGCTGGTGAAAACTTGCATTTTAATCAATGCATGATTGTCGACGTACACGGTTCCGGCAGAAAACCGTGCTGTGTGAAAGAGGGGTTAACCATAAAGTTAAGTCCCGTTTATTTAAAGAAAAGTCTCACCAGCGTGACCTCTCTATTACTCTATTGTCTTAATGAAAATTCGTTACAACTATTAAAATAATGAGTTTTATTTTGACTCGCCTCATATAAAATGACTAGTTTGTTAAATATGTTACAGTGAGAATCAAAATTAGATAATATTTCCCAACTCCTGTGTCCAAAACAATATTACAAAGTTCACTATTTATCAAGATTTCATTGCTATTTTAATAAAACAATGTATGCAACTTTCAAAATATCCTGTATAATATAAACAACTGGTACGTGGAACATGAAAAAAATAAGATGATTCCATATGCAGAAATACATCTGGGGTGTTCTATTTAGAAAAATTTACTCATGTTTGATTTGAGCTGAAAATATCGAATGGTATCAATGAAAATTCCGTGAAAAATAAATTAGTATTTTTTAATTCGCACTTTGTAAAAATTTGTGTTTCGTGAAATAGCATTATTTTTTAGATTTGAAAAATATGCTATATTTGAAAAATGTATGAAATTACTCTACCATAGCGTCATAATTTTTTTACTATAAATAGTAAAACTTTGTTTTGCTTTTCGATCAGTTTTGCTTAATTGAACCTGAAATTACTCGACTAAATCAGGTAAGACACTTTACAATTAGAAATAGAATCATCAAAATATAAACAGGTTTTATAACTTTCTCGTATATTTAAATACTTAAAGCTTGTCCAAGCTTTCCGCCACTATAAAACAGAGAGAAGCAAATGATGTAAACAAAACGAATGCCAGCAAATGTATGGTGATAAAAGAAATATTACTCTCCAACTTTGGCCCTCAACCAGTGAACTCTGAGAAGGAACTTTAGGCTTTACATCCAGGTACACAATGCATTGCACTTTGAAACAAGAAGAGGCTCTTGTCTTTCAGTTGAAAGTTTTACAGCACCCTTAAAACCCCTCTTAACTCGCCTACTCGATTTGATGCATTTCCACCTTGATCTTCTTACTTTTTCACTTCTTTTACACAAACAATGAAAAGCTAAAAGCAAAACTTTATAAATATATAGAAGAGAAGACTAAATTGTAGATTCGTCGCTATATAGTTTTGCAATTTGTAGTCGAATGAACAGTGAAATAGAATTATCATCTGCCATTATTTATCTCCCATGTATACAATTATTGTAAGTAGTAACCATCATAATAATAATAATTGTCTTGTTAGAACATGAACGAAATGATCTAATTAAAAATCAATCCGCGGCGAAGACGAAAATTACTAGGTAGTAGGTACATACGCTGTGCCAAAAGTCCACCACAAACTGGAAGTGTGTATTTTATAGCGCACAACAGATTGCTTATTCGGTCGTTTTCGACGAAGATCATCAAGATTCCGCGATCATTTCGCACTGAAGTGTCGCATTGCCTGAGAGCGCCAAAAACTACACACCGCCGCCCGCCTGCTTTATATGGATATGGAGGTATATAACGCCTGCAACGATTAAAACTATACTTATTCTGATTTTGTGTTCTGTATTAATGGCTGCCGACTCTCTGCGATCCTCGATATACTAATTTTGTTTGTTGAATGCAGGAGGTAAAAAAGTAAATAAAAATTTATTAAAATATAGCATAGAAAAAAAAATATTTCACGGCAGGCGGCAGTGCGCGCGCACTTATTAAGGATCCGCCCCTGATACAATGTGAAACAGAAAATGGAATAAATTCAGTAGATCAATTATTGTGCATATTTACAACAACAAAAATTACGAAACACGCCGATTTTGGAATCAAAAATGACATCCTGCAACGTGAAAACTTCACCCCTACATTCAACCCCTTCAAGTCACAGTTGCAACATCCAAATCGTTAAATAGGAATTGACGAACTTTGCTACAACATGAGTAGGTAGAGATGGGGAGTTCTGCAACCGCCTCCCGCTACTGAGCATGCGTGTGACGTAAAAAATATGGCGGTTGTATTGAGAATGACGTAATCTACAACTTAAGATGACGTAATCCAAGATGGCGGCCAAGATGGCTGGCGGGAACAGAAAAACCTGGGAAATTTAAAATTTTAGCCGACAGCTGGCGCCACTAATCAAAGTAAGAAGCGCCGCCATTTTAATTTTTGCAAAAAGTGACGAACAAATATGAAGGTTAGCGCAGGCGCAATCTCATACTTTTTAGTTTTTGGTTGAAGCTCTATGTGTGGGGTGTCATTTTACTCGGTTTAGGAAGCAGAATTCAAAAAATAGGTTTAAGGATGCGCAAACCTAAATTTTTAGTTTTCGGTCTAAGCTTTAGATGTTTGGTATCATTTTACTCAGCTTAGCAAGCAGATTTTAAAAATTTAGAATATGCGAAAAGGAAATATGAAAAATCTTATCGGGCAGAATGAGAAGAAGTTCCCCCTTTTTTAACGTGGCTTTGCGAGTCCAGGGATAATTAGTCGAATCGTTTGAGCAACTAAGGGATAGTCACCATTTCAAAATGACTTATCTAACAGAAAAAAATTTTGGATCCACAAGTAGCTGCTTATAAAGACTTCGTTTCACTCTCAAATTTTTTAAATTTATTTCCTAAAAATATGAAGCAGTGCATTGATAATGAATATAGTGATGAGAATGCTAAGTATAAAAATATAAGCACCTTTGCAAAACATATGTGTTTGCCAGTCTCAAATGTAAAATGTAAATCTGATGCGAACCTAATCAAAACAAAAGATAGAAATAGGTTCATTAATAGCAATGTCTCTTCTGATGATGCATGCGAAAGAAGGTTTGCGAGATATAAGTGATTGTACTGTTTTTACTCCTGATAATAATATGATGTCAATGGATGATGAAAAACGTACAAGAATATAAATAAAACTTTGATGAGGAAACAGATGATTGATATTTTTCACATTTTATAGTCATTTTTTCCATATATATTTGCTTATTTTATGTGTGGTTTGGTAAATACTTAATATTTTTGTGTTTTTATTGTTAACGTTCTCACATGTAGGCTGTTTTAATTTAGTGATGTTGAAGTGGAGATTGGTTAAGTTGTTTTATTTGGATGTTTTTTATATTATCTTTATATTATCATTATTTCATTTATTTTTATATTGTATGAGCTAAATATTATTTAGTTCTAATAAATTTTTGGCAGTTTTTTTGGCGTACTTTTATTTTAGTAACCATTCCGCTATCAACTTAAAATTTTTAAAAAAAAAAAAAGAACGCAAAATGTAACAATTTAAGGCATCATTTGTTATGACGTCAGAGAACAGCGCGAGGAGCTGTTGTCATGGTTACTGAATCCAAACAACCATGATTTTATATGGTCTAAATTATTCTTTCTGCTTTTATTTAAATGATCAACAAAAGCAAGGCTTTTCCGCTCGGGAGAATGTGCACAAATGTCTATATAGCACACTTACAATACATCTTTGCTAAAATTTCAATCCATTTTAATTTGAGAACAACTACCCCCAAACTACACAAGAAAACGCATATGCGTAGATACGGTTTACGCTTGTTCCAACGTATTTGGTCTATTATGACGTCACACTAATGTACCGTATTGCGCACATGAGAACTAAAGTTATGACAAGTAGATTTTCGGTATATTTCTGTGGCAACTTTGGTAGAATTTAGTAGATTTTGTGCTAGACGAGTTGTAGAGTTCTTAAAATATTTATGGTCACGCTGGTGAAAACTTGCATTTTAATCAATGCATGATTGTCGACGTACACGGTTCCGGCAGAAAACCGTGCTGTGTGAAAGAGGGGTTAACCATAAAGTTAAGTCCCGTTTATTTAAAGAAAAGTCTCACCAGCGTGACCTCTCTATTACTCTATTGTCTTAATGAAAATTCGTTACAACTATTAAAATAATGAGTTTTATTTTGACTCGCCTCATATAAAATGACTAGTTTGTTAAATATGTTACAGTGAGAATCAAAATTAGATAATATTTCCCAACTCCTGTGTCTCAAACAGTATTACAAAGTTCACTATTTATCCAGATTTCATTGCTATTTTAATAAAACAATGTATGCAACTTTCAAAATACCCTGTATAATATAAACAACTGGTACCCGGATTATGAAAAAAATAAGATGATTCCATATGCAGAAATACATCTGGGGTGTTCTATTTAGGAAAATTTACTCATGTTTGATTTGGGCTGAAAATATGGAATGGTATCAATGAAAATTTAATAAAAAATAAATTAGTATTTTTAATTCGCACTTTGTAAAAATTTGAGTTTGGTGAATTATCATTTTTTAAATTTGAAAAATATACTATATTTGAAAAATATATGAAATTTCGCTACCATAGCGTCATAATTTTTTTTACTATAAATAGTAAAACTTTGTTTTGATTTTTGATCAGTTTTGCTTAATTGAACCTGAAATTACTCGACTAAATCAGGTAAGACACTTTACAATTAGAAATAGAATCATCAAAATATAAACAGGTTTTATAACTTTCTCGTATATTTAAATACTTAAAGCTTGTCCAAGCTTTCCGCCACTATAAAACAGAGAGAAGCAAATGATGTAAACAAAACTAATGCCAGCAAATGTATGGTGATAAAAGAAATATTACTCTCCAACTTTGGCCATCAAGCAGTGAACTCTGAGAAGGAACTTTAGGGTTTACATGCAGGTAGACAATTCATTGCACTTTGAAATAAGAAGAGGCTCTTGTCTTTCAGTTGAAAGTTTGTCTATATTACAAGACTGTAAAGTTTCATACTTTTACCTATAAAATGCATGTTTTTAACACTGCCCTCCTGACTATATCAGTAAAAGAAAATAACAAAAAAAATTGAAGTAAAAGACGGAAGAATATTTAAAATGGTAAATATTTCACAGGATGGTAATAGCTATCTGATTAAGCTTAGGCAGATGGAGGAGATATGTTCACTTTTCACCGAGCCTATGGATATAATTGCAAACAGTGCAATTACATAAACAAATATTTGAAGTTGAAAGTACTTAAAAATAAAACTAAACAATTCTTTTGTATTTATGCCTTTCCTTCATAGTCACAATTTAAACAATCTATCTACGCTGAATATTTTAGGGTTGAACTGAATATATTGTAAATTTATTAAGGTTAAGTGTATTATAACTAAAGGACTTTTCTTTACTTTTTAGTGAATTTTCATTAAGAAAATTCACTAATAGAGAGGTATCGACGGTGAGACTTTCGGAAAATTTCTTCAAATGAGCACGAATTAGGGCCCCTATATATATATATATATATATATATATATATATATATATATATATATATATATATATATATATATATATATATATATATATACATATATATATATATATATATATATATATATATATATATATATATATATATATATATATATATATATTGTGATGATCTTGGCTAAACGAGTAGGTATCCTAAATTGTGATGAGTGCGTTAAAAGTAGAAACCGGAGTTTTTGATTTTAAAAATGGATCAAAATAAAAAATCAGAACCACCGGACAGAGGTAGGTTAGAACCTGAACGTGTAGTGACAGATTGGTACAAAGAAACAGTAAAGGAATTACTTTAGGATACAGAGATGGATTGTGAAACAAGTAAGGTAGGAATCGAAAAACAAACAAAAGATATCGGTGGAAAAAAAAACAAAAAATATAATAGACAAGGAATTGGTAAGTAACGTTTTCAATTCTTTAAAATAAATTTCAAACAGGAATATAAGAATAAATATACATAATTATCAAACAAGTGAATTAAATAAAAGTAAATCAGATGTGTACATTCAAAATAGTAAAAGAAACATTGGTAAAAGCCATATAATTACCACATCACGAATAATTAGAAATTCAGTACCGGACATAGACAATTATATTAAATCAATTATTAGTGTAGGCTTGAATAAAATAAAAATAGAACTTACTAAGGCACAAAGTGCGAATAATCTAGTTAATTTAACTATATTAAAAAATAAAAATTATTTTGCTTATATACCGCAATATTTAACGAGACGACAGGGGGTAATAAAAAAATCGACATCGATATCACAGAAAATGAATTGTGCAGTATAATAAAACCGCGTATAGAAGAACATTTTCAAATAATAAGTGTACGCAGAATGAATAGAAGAGTGCAAAACGGTAATCAGGTCTCTTATGTCCCAACTCAATCAATACTCGTCACATTTCAAGGTCAATACCCCCCAAAAAAAGTATCTATATAAAAATTTATCTTTGAGGTTGAACCGTATATTAGACAGGTCATACAATGTATGAAATGTTTACGCTACAATCACGTAAGTACGCAGTGCAACTGAAGAGAAAGGTGTGAAGCATGTGGAGACAAACATAGTAATAGGCAGTGTAACCATACAGGGCCCCCAGTATGCGTAATATGCCGGGGACCACATAAGGCGACAGACAGAAAATATTGCCCAGAGTATGAAAAACAAAAATCAATTAAAAATATAATGAGCATTGAAAATAAATCTTTTAAGGAAGCATCAATTCAATACTCGCAAAGTTATGCAAATAGGGCAAAAGCCACTTTTCAGAATCCGATTACGTTGTCAACAATTAGTACGAGTAACAACAACTCTCCACAGAATGATTACCCTTTTTCTAACCCCCCAACCCTTTCACAAACAAACTACCCCTCCCAGTCACAACATTTAATTAACGCTTCGTTAGGCGCGTGGTCTACGATCGTAGACCAACCATATTCTAAGTGCAATTATGAACGGTAGGGACCACGCAGGCACGTGCGCGTCTCGATAGCTGTTGGAATATAATTGCTCTGTGTAGTCAGTATCGTTTCGCCGATCAACTGGTTTGTATCTCTTTGTCATCTGTGTCAAAAGGTGACTGCTCTACGTACGTAGACCACGCGCCTAACTGCGTTATATATTATTTAAGTGGAGATTTTTTATTTTACATATTTTTTTTTGTTGACCTAGGCAAGAATTACTACTTATATCTGCCTCTGATATTATATTATTGGGTATATATCTTTAGAGCATAGAACCAAGCAAGGGATTATGTATGAGCCAAAGAGAAGCCGACTTGATTCATCGCGTGATCCAGACGTTTGGTTAAAATGGTACAATGAAATATCTAGTGAAGAAGAAGCTTCAAATAGTGAAGAAGATGCCGCTGAAATGGAAGAAGTGGTTGTTGAGGAAAGTGATCATTTATCTGATACAGAACAAGAAAACTCGGAACCAGAAAGGTTTGAAAATGAAGGCGATACGCAAGATTCAAACAGTATGTGCTATTATGGAAAATACCAAGTTACAAAATGGACTAAATCTGTGCCAAATTTGCAACTTCGTACAAGAGCCAGTAACATCATAACTCATTTACCAGGTCCAAAGGGGAATGCCCGAGATACAAAATCGGAAATTGATTGCATCGAATTGTTCATATCGGAGCCAATAAAGTCTATAACTATATCGACAAACAGATATATATATATATATATATATATATATATATATATATATATATATTGCTATAAATAGCAAATAATAGGAAAGATTACGAAATTTTAATGGGAAAACGGGAAATTTATGCATCCTAGTACATATAAAATAAACGTATACACCCTAATGTAGCAACGAATGAGTTTAGCATAAGATGTCAACGCCCGACATGAATGTCAGTGACCCATGTAGCAACCCTCGATGTTAAGTTTCATTCGAGTAATAAAAAAAAATTATTATATTCTAGAAATATCCGTAAAGAAACCAAGAACAATGCTTCAGTTTTTGTAGGGAGAATGAGATTGTAGCGAATAAATGCATTTCTGTTGATTTATTGTGTGTAAACCTAAAGGCTCGATGTATTAAAAGAGCAGAGGTCATTTGTAAAAACAAAACTGTATGTAGTATTAAGGTAATGTGCGCGTATGAAAAAAACGTAAAAAGACACTAAAGGTTTGACGGAAAACTCAGACAGGTGGTGTGATGAACAATAGCGTTTTTTCACCTGTAAGAAAGTAAATAAAAGCAACGGTCCGAGAGGGTCCGGGGTCTTTCCATCCAGTGAATTCATCAGCATCATTTCACCAGATCATGTGATCATCGTTATAATTATGTAAATTGACATAAGGATTCCAGAGTGCATCGAAGGGAGATTATAAAACACCTCCGGAGTGCTACGAATATGGAATATATCAACATGTTAGTAAATTAAATCCATTAATAATCAATAAATGGGCAATAAAATATGGCATGGACAAATCGGAAAAATAATAATAATTAATAATGGACAGCAATAATCGAAAAACAATATATAATCCAATGGAAAATGTTTCAGTAAGTGTTTCCTTTTCCTAAATTGATCAGTGCGGTTTGAATTTCACCATTTTAACCGCACCAATTTAAATTTTTTTTTGTGTACCAATAAATTTCAATAAGCAAAATTTTGCTTGAAATGAACAGAAAGAGACTGTGATCTCTGTAGAATTGTCGATGTATATTGCTTATGTTGTATCAATGTTTAACCGGTAATTGTGTAACTATTTATAATGTTACCTGAATAGGATTTTTTTCAATTTATGTTTATGTAATGAATGCTTTAATTGTTTCTGTTTGTATTTAATGTGTGTCACATAGACACCGTAAAATGTTTTAATAGGATTTTTCAATTTATGTTTATGTAATGAATGCTTTAAATGTTTCTGTTTGTATTTAATGTGTGTCACATAGACACCGTAATGTAATTAACCAGAAGCATTGTTTTTCGTTAATAATTAATCAGTAAAATTGTTGTATAGCCATCTGTGCAAAGCGAAATTAATTTTTGATCAAGTAAAAAAACCAATAAATGAATTTAAATAGCACATATTAATGAATTTTAATTAGTAGAAGCTAGCTGTAATTATAATGAACCCAACCTGATGATTAAGACATATGTTCTCAGCTCTAAAATAAATATTTGCCGGTATACTTAAAATAAATACCATAGCAATATATATATATATATATATATATATATATATATATATATATATATATATATATATATATATATATATATATATATATATATATATATATATATATATATATATATATAGAGAGAGAGAGAGAGAGAGAGAGAGACAGAGAGAGTCAAAACCTATTTGAGAGAAATCGAGATGCCAGACTTACGGATGAAAAAGAAATACGTGCTCTAATAGGTTGTTTCTAATTGTAACTCTAAGAAGTTCTCTAAAAAAAGTAGCACAACTGTGGGACAATTCTAAGGGGAATTGTGTTGAGGCGTGCTACCTTTCAATGAGCGAAAAAATATTTAGATTCTTCTTGAGGTGCTTACGATTTGATAACATAGAAGATAAAGATGAAAGAAGAAAAAAATATAAATTGGCACCAATAAGGGCAATTTTTGAATTATTTTTGGCCAATTTTCAAAATAACTTTATTTCCAGCGAGTGCCTTACTGTGGAGGAGCAGCTTTTGGCGTTTAGAGGCCGCTGTTCTTTCCGGTAATATAATGCGAGTAAGCCGGCCAGGTACGGACTAAAGGTGTTTGCATTAGTCGACACAAAAACCACAGATACCTATAATCTTAAAGTGGATATGGGCACACAACCAGATGGTCTATATAAATGTAGCATCTTCGGTGTAGATATTGTTCTCCGTCTAGTACACCCAGTGTCAGGAACTAACAGGAACATTACGATCGATAATTGGTTTACAAGCATTCTACTTCTAAAAAACCTTTCGATGCAAAAAAAATGACGTTAGTTGGTACAATTTAAAAAAAACTCTGGACGCAGCAAGTGCGTTATGGTAGTGAATTTTCATTAAAATGTTTTTAATTGCAAATATGTGTGTTTCCTTTTTAAGAAAGCAGGCATCAATTTTGGTTACCAGTATAACCTATATAGTAAAAACAATGTGCCATGTTTCATAAAAATAACTTTATTGTGTGAAAATGTACAAAAATTTCCAAAAGTAAACTTAAAGTGTTCCCGGAAAAACTCGTTTCTTGGTCAACCTTATAGGTTAATAGCAAATTGAGCTATTCAAATTTAAAGCATTTAATGAAAATTCGCTACCATAACGCACTTGCTGCGTCCCGAATTTCTTTTCTTACAAACATGCATCGCTAAAAAAATTCAAAAATGCAATAACATAAGGCGTGTTTGATTAAAAAAAAAAGAAAATTTGTATCACCAACGACTTATGGGCCATCCTGTGATTGTAGAAATATTTTTTTAAGATGTAGCTCAAGACACCCTATAATTAATATATACAAATTTTCTTCATATCTTGTATAGTAACGGATATATTGAGCTTTATTGATTTTTTACGAACATTCGACAAAAATTATATACCATTAAACGATAAACTCTAAAGCTAAGGCTACTGCCAAGCATCAGAGAAAGGGTCTATTTGAAATGAATTTTCTGGAAACATTTTAGTAAAATGAAGGACAATGACGGTTGAAACTAAGACATCAGAGTTTGTAAAACATCCTTCTTGAGACATTTGATTTCCATATCCCGTATTAGATTCAAGTTCTTTGCCTAAATGTTGCCGATTTTGACGTTTTAAATCGCAACTTTGACGTTTTGAGGAAAACCCCAATTTATTTTTCTTTAAATGCCTATAACTTTTTTGTCTTTTGACCTACATAGCTATATTTTGGTAGGTAGCTTACCTATAAGGATATTAACTAGCGTACCAAATTTGGTTGCCCTTACTTTGTTAATTCCGGAGATATAATTTTTTTCGAAAGAAAACACAAAATTTTCCGGGAAAACCTGGGCAGATTTTCCTGGCTAACGAACTTATCCAAGCCATTTGCAAAAGGAATTTTTCCACCAAATTTAGTCAAAATCGGCTTATTATTTTTTGAGTTATCAGTGTGATACATATATATATATATATATATATATATATATATATATATATATATATATATATATATATATATATATATATATATACAGTGTGGAACAGCCAAATGGAATAAATTCGATAACGGATAAATGAGGACGTGTTGGGAAAAACGCTTGGACACGTCGATTTGTATTTTTAACTGCGCATCTTTTTCAAGAAAAAAAAATTATTTAGGGTGCGTCATGTGACAGTGGCCAATACCAACTTTCTTATTTTAAATACAAGCCCCTGTATATTATTAATTTTTTGGATTCTTCAGAAAATTCTAGACATAATTCATGTACAATGTCCTATACCTATCTTCAACTGTTTCGGAAATATTAAGTATTTTCAGATTTATTACAAAAATTAACATTAAAAATAGAAAATTATTTTATTTCACAAATTCTAATAAGAAATACTGATTATTTCTTAATAATTTAAAAAAACAAAAAAAAATTAATGTCAATGTAGTAAATGTTCAAAATGCTCGCCACGAACATCTTGGCAACATGCTAATCTGGTATAGAAATGTCTTCTAACATTACTCAACATCTCAGGCGTGACTGATCTAATCGCAAGCGTGATTCGTCTTTTTAAGTCATCTAAGTTGAGGGGCTTAGTTTTGTATACAATACTTTTGACATATCCCCACAAAAAGTAGTCTAATAGCGACAGATCAGGAGATCGTGCTGGCCATTCTATCGATCCGCGCCTCCCTATCCACCGATTTGGAAAAATTTGGTTCAGGTACTGCCGGACATTGATTTGGTAATGGGGCGGTGCTCCATCTTGCTGAAACCATATTTTATTGGCAGGAACTTGTGGGTTTGCTGGATCTGGATATAAGTTTGTCAAAGTTGGCACGACATTATTTTGGAGCAGTTCTAAATATTTATCCCCATTCAAGTTGCCATCAATGAAAAAGGGACCTACGATATGATTTCCAACAATTCCTGCCCAAACATTAACTTTTTCAGGATATTGCGTATGTTCCTCTCTCATCCAATGAGGATTCTCATTAGACCAATAGCGGCAATTTTGACGATTAACATGACCGTGAAGTGTAAATGTGCTCTCATCAGAAAACAAAACATCTTCTAATTGGATCACATTGTTATCTAACATTGCCATCATTTGTTCACAAAAATACGTTCTCCTATCGAAATCGTCCTCCATGAGCTCCTGAGTTGGTATCATTTTATAGGGATGCATTTTACTTTCCTTTAATGTTCGAAAAATTGCTGTGTGGCTAACGTTGAATAGTTGGGCTGCTTGTCGACCAGAAGTATGTGGGTTTTCTTGAAACTCAAGCGTAATATCCAATTTCGTATCATCACTTACTGCATTGGCAGCTACTTTTTTTATCTGTCTCACATGACCAAGCTCGCGAAACTGCTTTTCTATTTTGCTAATTGTTCCTTGGGATACAGGCGGCAAATTTGGAAATTTTTCGTGAAATAAGCGAGACACTTCCATCTGTGTCCGTGTGTTATCTCCATAACCAATCATTTGTAGAATGGTTATTTTGTGCATTTCTGTTAAATGAACCATTTTTCTGATATTATTACGTACAGTTAACGAAATTCAAACGACAATAGCACTGACACTAATCACTACTGTCATGCAGGCAGACAACAAGTTGCTAAGGCTACGAGTTTTATACGAACAGAAAGAAAACTGTTTTTGTTTTTGTTTCATTTCATATCAGTAAAAAGAAACGCAGGAATGGTTTTTGTTTACTTTCTCATTATCAAGAGCTGAATGGGAAATAAGTATTGAATGCAATGTAGCGAATTTGTGAAATAAAATAATTTTCTATTTTTAATGTTAATTTTTGTAATAAATCTGAAAATACTTAATATTTCCGAAACAGTTGAAGATAGGTATAGAACATTGTACATGAATTATGTCTAGAATTTTCTGAAGAATCCAAAAAATTAATAATATACAGGGGCTTGTATTTAAAATAAGAAAGTTGGTATTGGCCACTGTCACATGACGCACCCTATATAATTTTTTTTTCTTGAAAAAGATGCGCAGTTAAAAATACAAATCGACGTGTCCAAGCGTTTTTCCCAACACGCCCTCATTTATCCGTTATCGAATTTATTCCATTTGGCTGTTCCACACTGTATATATATATATATATATATATATATATATATATATATATATATATATATATATATATATATAAATATATAAATATATATATATATATATATATATATATATATATATATATATATATATATATATATATATATATATATATAAACATATAAAAATTGAAACTGACCCCGGATATGTGTTCTAGGGGGCCTAGTTCGCGGTCATTTGAAGAAATTTTTTCAAAATTCAAAAGTCGGGATCTCCTCATTAGTGATTTTTTTTTTAAGAAAATTCACTAAAAAAGTAAGCGTGAAATACCATCGGAATTCTTACCGAGCAAAAGTAGACAAGAAAGAAGTTCCCTTTTTGAATTTCAGAAGGACTGCTCTTGGCATCGTACTGCCCAAAGAAAAGTAAACCAGCTTTACTTGTATCAAGTATGCATCACAACGATGCTACTGATCCTGAAAGTGGGGAAATGAGAAATCCAGATATCGTGACTTTTTACAACAGTACAAAAAAAGGAGTAGAATTGGTGGATCAACTCTCTCAAAATAATAATGTTGACAAAAACACAAACCGCTGGCCAATGATAATTTTTTATGATTAATTGAATATATCTGCCATAAATGAATTTTGTGTGTTCAAAACAAATAATTTAGCAAATAAAACTCAAAGAAGAAAATTCATTGAAGCGTTGGCATGGGAATTGATAAAACCACAAATTGAAGCTAGATCGACAATGACAAAGCTAACTGTGTAACTAAGAAAACGTGCACACACTCTTTTGGACCTTAAAGAAAATTTGCCGCCCTCTCCTCAACCCAGAAGGGAGAATTATGTGAGACGTTGTCACATAAGTCCTAGGAACCGTAACAAGTCTTCCAGACGGGACTGTTGCCAGTGCCGTAAATTTGCTGGCAAAGACCACATGAAAGAAACGTTAAAAAATATGGGAATAGAAAGCTTATTTGATGGGCATCAATTAAATAAATTTAGAGTAGACATATGGCACATAATACATAACCAAAACACCTCTTCGCGGTTAATATAATGCAATGGAATTGTAGGTCCTTGATTTCAAATAAAGGCAGTTTAGAAAGATATATTTATGATAATACAGTTGACATAGCATTATTAAGTGAAACGTGCTTGAAAATGACTAATCGTGTAAATATGATAGGCTATAATATGCTTAGGGAAGACAGAGTAGATGGGTATGGTGGAGTAGCCCTACTCATATCAAATAAACTTGCATACACCCAATTAACAACTTAATGTGTGTAGCAGCTACAATAAAAATATCTTCTGATGAAATTATTAATTTTTATTCTGTCTATATTAAACCAGGAATAATAATTTCAGTTGCTGAGTGGGATAGATTTTTAAAAGTTTAGAAATACCATTTTAGTCGGGGGTGACTAATATTCACCATGCAGCATGGGGCTGCATCAGTATTGATTTGAATGGACAAAATCTAATGACAGCTATTGATGATAATCAATTAACTTATCTCAATACTGGTGCAGAAACTCGTATAAGTAACCCAAACAGTATTTCAAGGTCGGCAGTTGATTTGACGATATTGTCAAATGATTTAGCACAAAATATAAAACTCTGGACGCAGCAAGTGCGTTATGGTAGTGAATTTTCATTAAAATGTTTTTAATTGCAAATATGTGTGTTTCCTTTTTAAGAAAGCAGGCATCAATTTTGGTTACCAGTATAACCTATATAGTAAAAACAATGTGCCATGTTTCATAAAAATAACTTTATTGTGTGAAAATGTACAAAAATTTCCAAAAGTAAACTTAAAGTGTTCCCGGAAAAACTCGTTTCTTGGTCAACCTTATAGGTTAATAGCAAATTGAGCTATTCAAATTTAAAGCATTTAATGAAAATTCGCTACCATAACGCACTTGCTGCGTCCCGAATTTCTTTTCTTACAAACATGCATCGCTAAAAAAATTCAAAAATGCAATAACATAAGGCGTGTTTGATTAAAAAAAAAAAAGAAAATTTGTATCACCAACGACTTATGGGCCATCCTGTGATTGTAGAAATATTTTTTTAAGATGTAGCTCAAGACACCCTATAATTAATATATACAAATTTTCTTCATATCTTGTATAATAACGGATATATTGAGCCTTATTGATTTTTTACGAAAATTCGACAAAAATTATATACCATTAAACGATAAACTCTAAAGCTAAGGCTACTGCCAAGCATCAGAGAAAGGGTCTATTTGAAATGAATTTTCTGGAAATATTTTAGTAAAATGAAGGACAATGACGGTTGAAACTAAGACTTCAGAGTTTGTAAAAGATCCTTCTTAAGACATTTGATTTCCATATCCCGTATTAGATTCAAGTTCTTTGCCTAAATGTTGCCGATTTTGACGTTTTAAATCGCAACTTTGACGTTTTGAGGAAAACCCCAATTTATTTTTCTTTAAATGCCTATAACTTTTTTGTCTTTTGACCTACATAGCTAAATTTTGGTAGGTGGCTTACCTATAAGGATATTAACTAGCGTACCAAATTTGGTTGCCCTTACTTTGTTAATTCCGGAGATATAAATTTTTTTCGAAAGAAAACACAAAATTTTCCGGGAAAACCTGGGCAGATTTTCCTGGCTAACGAACTTATCCAAGCCATTTGCAAAAGGAATTTTTCCACCAAATTTAGTCAAAATCGGCCTATTATTTTTTGAGTTATCGGTGTGATACATATATATATATATATATATATATATATATATATATATATATATATATATATATATATATATATATATATAATATATATATATATATATATATATATATAAACATATAAAAATTGAAACGGACCCCGGATATGTGTTCTAGGGGGCCTAGTTCGCGGTCATTTGAAGAAATTTTTTCAAAATTCAAAAGTCGGGATCTCCTCATTAGTGAATTTTTTTAAAGAAAATTCACTAAAATGGAGCGTAAAAGGCGAAACACTATGGTCGGATCACTTTGCTATATATATATATATATATATATATATATATATATATATATATATATATATATATATATATATATATATATATATATATATATATATACAGGGTCGCTGATAAGTCTGGAAACGGTCGATTATCCGGGAAAATATACAAGGTGTCGAAAAAAGTTTTATACAAAAGTTTTTGGGTTCTTCAATGTCTACTAGGCGGTGATAATTTCATTTATACAGGGTTGGTCATACAGGCGTGGCACACCAATATTAATTTTTTTTAATGGAACACCCTATATATTATTCGATATTTCAATCCTTTTCTTAATTTTGAGCAACATTTATCAGAAGCATGATGTACATAAACTCAATCGTTTCCGGGTAAAAAAATAAATAAAAATAAACGCTATTGTTTTTAAAATCTATTGGATGAAGAACAAAAATAAATGAAAAGTAGAATATCTCTTGAAAACAATCTGTGAGTGTGAAAAGAACCGGTTGCGATGTTTTTAACATTGTTTGGAATCCTATTTTATAAGATGTTCAAAGTGTTCTCCATTGACCTCCTGACAATAATGAATTCGCTTAACAAAACATTGCACTGCATTTACAAGAGCGTTTTGAGGAATGTTATTAATTTCATGCACAATCCTTGCTTGCAACTCTTCAATATTCTGCGGTCTATTTTGGTAAATTAAATTTTTTACATGACCCCACAAAAAAAAGTCAAGCGGCGTCATGTCGGGAGACCTAGCTGGCCATTCAATAGTTCCCCTGCGCCCTATCCATCTGCCAGGAAAGGTTTGATTCAGATATTCCCGTACCTCAATTCCAAAATGAGGGGGTGCCCCATCCTGCTGAAACCATATTTCTTCCGCTGGTAGATTTGGGTCGTTATTGTTCGGAAATAATCGACTTACGTCTGGAACAATTGATTCTTGCAAAAGTGTCAAATATCGAGCAGAGTTCAAATTACCGTGTATAAAATAAGGTCCTATGATATGTCCACCAATAATAGCACACCAAACATTTACTTTTTGCGGTCTTTGGGTGTGAATTTGTTCCATCCAATGTGGGTTTTCGTCTGACCAGTACCTACAGTTGTGTCGGTTGACTTGTCCATTCAAACAAAATGTAGATTCGTCGGAAAACAAAATGTGGTTGGCAAAGTTAAAATTTTGGCGTAACTTCTCCATAATAAGTTCACAGAACTCGATTCTGCGATCAAAATCGTCTTCACTCAGTTCTTGCAATAAATGAATTTTATATGGACGGAACTTTTCCCGCTTCGTAATCTTTTGAATTGAATATCGACTCATATTGTGATTTAAAGCCAATTGCTGTGCCGAAGTTTTCGGATTTTCCACCACATCCAATATTACATTCAAAGAATTTTCTTCATTTGTAACGGTTACTTGCCTTCCAGTTCTAGGTTT
The DNA here is from genome assembly GCA_964006375.1 of Tillus elongatus. Classification (NCBI taxonomy): domain Eukaryota; kingdom Metazoa; phylum Arthropoda; class Insecta; order Coleoptera; family Cleridae; genus Tillus; species Tillus elongatus. The sequence continues at coordinate 37,480,804 of OZ023268.1, forward strand.
ATCCTTGATACCGCCAGTTTCGTGAAAACGATGCAAAGTTTTCGAAACTGTGGATTTGGAGATCGATTCCCGCTCAGGATGCAACTCATTGAACATAATCACCACTTGAGCAAAACTTCGTGTTCTATCACCGTACCCTATCATCATTAAAATTTCGATACGTTCGGTTTCACTTAAACTTGCCATTTTGCACAAAAACTGTTGACACTAAATTACTAATGTTTCAAAACTGTTGACACTGAATGAATGTTTGACATTCGTTGTCCTGGAAACATTTTAAAACAAAAGAATAATACT